>JARGCV010000103.1:24525000-24902500 GCA_034064705.1 Bothrops alternatus | reverse complement strand
AGGAAATGTATATAGCCATCATCTGTAATGATCATGGAAAGTATTCTTCCCTATAAACATGAAAATCACTGTAATAATGAGGGAGCTCTGAGTGATTCAGAGTGATTCAGTCACTGAAACAGATAAAGAAAAATCTGAATCTGTTGATCCAGGTAAATGGGCAGAGACATCTTAAATTTGAACACCAAATTTTGAGATACAATTTGGAAAAGTTCCCCTCTCAGGTGATTTTCATTTTTTAAAATTAAAAAAAATACTCCATGTTTCCTTTTGTCTTTGGAACATTTCCCAGGAGTGGCTGAAAACCAAATTAGAAAATAAGTCCAAATCCAGAAAAAGATCCAGCAGGAGCTCCTTCATTACAGATAAAGAATAGAACAACAAATGTAGCAACATTGTCATTCCATACGTTTCAGAAATATCTGAAAAACTCAGGAGAATTTTCAGTCAATACAATATATATGTACATTTTAAACCCAAGAATACACTAAGGCAGAGACTTGTCCACCCCAAGGATAAAACACCCAGACACAAACTGAGCATAATGTGATATATGCAATACAATACAGTGATCTGTACATTGGTGAAACAAAATAACCACTTCACAAGTGCATGGCACAGCATAGGAGATCAAACCCATCAGGACAAGATTCAGCGGTCCATCTGCATTTGAAAAACAAAGGTCACTCTTTTGACATCAGCAAAATCCATATTTTGATAGAGCAGATCATTTGAAAGAGAAGTAAAAGAGGCCTTTTATGTTAACATTGAACAGTTCTCTCTCAAAGAGGGGGAGAGATAAGACACCACCTAGCTCCAGTCTACAATGCAGTTCTTGCAGCAGTTCCCAGAAGATTCCACAACCAATTGCACTCTAATTCAGGTTACTCTGAGGGCACAGATAAACCCCCAAATGGCCTCAATGGCTCTCAGAGAAAGTGCTAATGATCAGATGACTGCAAAGAAATACAATCCTTCCATCTCCCCCTTCCCTAAACATCTGATCAGAAGCTATCCTTCCATCATCCCATCATCCAGTCTCAATTGTCAATACTTATCCTCCCATCTGCCCAATGAAATTTCTTGGATGATGAAGTTTCTTGGATGAGAAAAAAAAATGTTTTCTGCTTTCTCAAGGAAAAAACAGTCCAGTTAGTTTTTGAAAAAGCACCTTTGAGAAAACCCCAATCCCATAAATCCATACTGGAAATACAGCAAGCTAAGACCTAATGAAACCTAAAAATGGATGAGAATTGTATTTTAAGAACTGTGGAGCGGTGTGTATATGGTAGATCTGCAAAAGCTAAAACCCTCTTTAATTTTAGAGGAAATATCTGATATTTAAAGCCATTTGGTGTAGAGCCATATGTTATAGAAACCAGAAAATCACAACTTCTAGTCTTACCTTAGGCATGAAGTCAGCTGGATGATCTTGGCCGGTCACTCTCTCTCAGCCTTAAGGAGACCATTTCTGAAATGTTACCAAGAAACCTGCAGGGACTTTGCTATACAGTTGCTAGGAGTCAACACTGACTCAAGATAAGATAAGATAAGATAAGATAAGATAAGATAAGATAAGATAAGATAAGATAAGATAAGATAAGATAAGATAAGATAAGATAAGATAAGATAAGATAAGATAAGATAAGATAAGATAAGATAACCTTTATTGTCATTTTTTTTACTGTGGGCATGGCACACATCAAAAATGAAATTTAGTTGCCCGCTCTCAAAAATGAAACACATACATGATACACACCTAAACATACTATGAACAACATATGTACAGACCCACATCCCTAGATATATGTAGCAAATAAATATTAAATATTGTCCGTCTAGAATATATAACAGAAGGAGGAAGCTTGAGAGTTCACAAGGTTAATGCTATATGGGATGAAACTATGGCTGAATCTGGATGTTCTGCTATGGTTATCATGAAGCCTCCCAGAAGGTAACAAGGAAAACAGGTCGTGAAGAGGATGTGAAGTGTCCCAGATAATCTTGCGGACCCTGCTCAAACAACGCTTCTGTGCTATGTCCTGGATGGGAGGAAGGGAACTGCCAATGATCTTTTCGGCCATTCTCACCACTCTCTGCACCGCCTTCCTGTCTGAAGCAGTGATGCCTCCAAACCAGACCGTGATGCTGTATGACAGGATGCTCTCAAAGGCACACATACAGTGTTAACATGTAAATCATACTTTCACTTTTCTCTTCTTACTTAAATATATTTAAAAATGAAGCAATAGTAGCATTTAGACTGTTTCCTACAGAAACATATAATTTCTCTTACTATGTCTACACCTACTCATTGCTCTGAAATTTACCTTGTTCAAAATGTTCAAGAGCAGATTTAGCAAAAAATAATAATCATATTTTTTCAACTCTTATTTCTAGGAAAGAAAGTATTCTATCCTGTTCTTTTCAGCCAGTACAACCCAAGTCTAATATATGGACAGCATAATTCCATTCCTCCCTTAAAACAACAGCTGGTAGGTAATTGGTTACTGTTACTTGAGGGATTCATCCCTCTTAAATTAATCTTCATTTATATCCAAAATCTTTCTATTTCTTTATCCATATTCAAAAAGATGTTTAATTTTTAAATATTCCCTCTGGTAAATCCCATCATCTAGTTTCTTAATTCTCACTTTAGCCTCTTTTTTTGCCAAACATCTTTCCTGATCAATATGCTTCGCTGAATCAAAGAGTCTTCCCATAATCTTGTAAATGTTGTTGCAAGTACAAAAGGCAAAACAGGTAAGATGTTTTTATAGGAACTTTTCACCCCTTCGTATTCATTAAGAATCTTTTCTTTCTTTCTTAATTTCATTTATCATTTTTTGTCTCTCAAATTCGCATAGTTCTCCCAGCAGAATCCATTTTGTCAAATCTTTTTTCTTGTCCTCAAACCTATTTTGTGATCTTAAGAGTATAGATTATCTTTTCCATGTCCAGTATTTTCTGTAAAAAAAATTTCCATCTGGGTTAAGTCATATTTCCTTCTATGGTTAAGTTCCATCTTGAAATCTCTCTCCTCTGTCTCACATTCAGTTGTCTGTTTTTTCTGCTCACTCTCTATTTTTATTTTCTGAGAGTTTTTGTGTTGTAAAGTTAAATTAGAGATATGTTCATTTATATTTTCAAAGTTATTTTTAATTTCCTTGTGGTTTGAGATCATTGTTGTTTGAATTAGGTGCAACATAGCATAAATCTCCTTCTGGAAAGTATCTGTTTTTTTCTTGGTATATTCTTTCTGCAGATCTCTGATTTTCCATGATAGCCAAAAATCAGGGTTTTCCTTTCTCTGCAGACAACTTTATAGTCACAGTTGAGTTGTAATCCAGAAAGGTCATTTTTTTCTAAAGTTTATAATTCTCACTTGGTAGATAGCCCAAAATTTTTCTTTTTTTCTTTTGGTCACAGCTGTTCTCTGTTATTAAGACACTGAAGGTCACCAAAACCAAGTTATCTTTTCCTGGGCTTTTCCAGTTCCTGTAATAGAGCAACTACTGTTGTATATTTTCTTCCACCACTAGATGTCAGCACCAGTTCGTTTTTCAGTAACAGACAATTGTTTACCTCTATTTTCTTGGTTTAAAAGGAAAATCTTAACAGATTCCAAACTTATCCAAATTAAGTCTTATATCATTTCATTTCAGTATATTTCATTCCCCTCTGAAAAGTTTAATTTGCTGCTTCCATCTGTAGGAGGGTGGGGCACAGATCCCCATTCTTCTAACTTTCAGAGGCTTTTTGCTTCTTGGGGTTTTTCTTTTTTTTCTTTTCCCAGGAAATCAATTTTCAAATACAAGAGAGAAAATCACTATTCTTACCCAGTTCCAAACATGTTGCTTACATTCAGTTTAAAGTAGTGCTTTTGGGCTTTGGCTGCTCGTAGCTTGGGATAGACTCTGAAGTTAAGTTAGCCTTTCTCCTACTGGTTTCTGGCGGGCTTTCCCCAAACCAATCAGATCGACCACTATCTCTCCACAATCAGCAGGACTTCCTTTCTTCTTTATTGCCTCTATAGGGCAACTTCAGGCCCATTTAGGGTCCCTTAGCAGGAAGAAATTGGGCATAGTGTGCGGAGCCCCGCAATCCCTTGGTTGCTGCACTACTGCACAAAACCAGAAGTCCGAGACTGGTTGTTTTCTAGCGATGGCACCCATTCTTGATTATGCAGAAGACTTCTCTTAATGACACCATTTTAAAAAACCTTGGAAGCCATTAGTTACAAATAACTAATTAATATGTCATGCAACTGTTTTGTTGATTTTTAACAAAGTACTTATTATTGTATTTTAAAATAGCACTGGAATACATTTATATCTTTTATTTCCATATTTGTATAGCTTAGGGTTAACTCATTGTTTAAAAATTGAATATACTACTATTATTATTTTGAAACTGTAGAAAAGCACGCTTTTTATTTTTCCCTTCATTCCTTTTTGGTTTTAATGATAATAGTTTTAAGGAAACAAAATCTAACAGATTTCCAGTTATTATTTATATCGATTAAAATTAAATAATAAAAAGAACTTGTCACTTTGGGTAGGCTAGATCTAGAGAGGAGCTTTATAAAGGCATTATATATATATATATATAATGAAAATTCTCTCTCTAATGAAAATTCAATCAATCGGCATATAGACCTTGTGCCGGTCTACCAGACGCTTAGGAAATCTGAACAACAGCACCACGGCCTACTGAGAAGACATTTAACTCTTCCTTGGCAGGATTGGGGTGGTAGAATGATGGATGAGACAGGCACGATCTCCAAGGAAGAAGATGACAGCGTTTTACAACCGAGAATGATGGACCAAATGGCCCTAAGCCAGGGACGGAAGCACTGAGGCAATCTGGAAGGAGGGGGAGGGAGGGGGAAGACAGAGAGCAGGAATGCCAGAACAGCTACTTGTTGCAGGACTGAGGTGGAGGAATTACAACAATGGCCTTGGGGGTGGGGGAGGATAATGGCCCTGGGAAGGAGGGGGACTGGGCACAGGGATGGATTGACAGCTGCTCTCCAAGTGCTTGTACATGCTCAAAAAGAGCACTTGAGGATCGTAAAACAACCAGTGGAGTCAAAGACAGTTTGCCTGATGCAGAACAACTCGGTGCGATAAGGATTAGCACAATCTACGGGCCGATGACGCACTCAAGGAACCGGGCGCAGAGGCAGGAGGCTATATGAGCTGCCTTCCCAATCTCCTGCTATTCTAACTCTGATGACGCCGGCAATTTTTTTGGCTGGACGAAAGCTTAGTGACTCTTCTTAACCACAGGCTTGTTTATATTAAACAGGCTGGTTTATTATATCCTGGTGTTCATTTTTTCTTTTATTTGTTAGCATAATGCCCAGGATTCCTTCAGGCTGGTGTTTTCGGCTTTGTGCTTCTATGAGCAAAGACCTCAGAAAACATATATAAACATATAAACTAAAGCTTTACACTATTTCCTTTTCACATCACATCTTACGTTCTAAAAAGAATATGCAATATACACTAGTTAGGATGCAAAAATTTCTGAGATTTGAAGTCTGAGAATGATCAGTTGGATAGCCTTGAGTTTAGCTCCAGTGAGTATTATTTCAGGTTGTTAAATGCAGCTCACTTCCTTAGACAGAATTTTTCCCCAAAGTAATATGGATATAATTCCGAGGAGGTCTGCACTAATTTTCAGTGTATTTTTTAAGAATTTTTTTAAAAATCACATTCTGGGATATCCAAAGAAAAAGTGATCCTTTGTATATTTCTCTAGTGGTGGCAATGTAGAAAAGGATGGCAGAAAACCACTGACTTTTATTCATTACAATGCTGAAATCCCCTCATTATTTCTCTAGTAAGAGAGAAAAATACTCAAAAATAACAGCAAACCTAGTCTCTTGATAAGGCAATTTTCACTTTTATAAATCCTTATTGGCAACACAAGGGGTGTAACAACTTAAAGGATGTGCCTTTCATTGATTAGGAGATCCACTACAGATTTTCATTGAGCAAAAATAAGGATTAAATCAAAAGGAATTATTTAATTGCAGCTAAAACATATCTTGTTTCTTCCAGGTAATAAAAAAAGAGACAGGATTTTGGAGAGACTTTGGGTTTGGAATGACTTGTCAATTTCGTTCTGATTACATCAATATTGGTAAGACACTATGCTTGTTTAAGTTTGCCATTATGTCTTTTTTGTTTATTTTTGGCACAAGACTATTTTTTGATATGGGGAAGGTGTACACCGGTACACAATTACTTTGAATTAATTCATCCTTTAATATTAGCATATTTGATATTTAAGAAAACCAATCTATCTTCACAATTATAATCATTGATTAAATAAAACATACACATTGAAAGAAAGAAAAAAACTATGATATCTCAGATATAAACATTCTTGAAACAGGATTTCTGAGGGATATTCTCTCAAATCCATTTCCAGCACTCTCCCAATTTTTATTAATATAAATATAATATAACTTGATCATGTCTTTAAAAATGTCCAAGAAGCCTTTTTTATTTAACTAATATTTACTTTCCAAATTAATGACAATTTCATGAAGCTCCATATTCTGTTATTAATAAATTGGTAAAACTCTTAACTTGGAAATATTGAAAATAGGGTGGACTTTGTTTGCAAATTGATTCAGCAGTATTGTTTGTACATATCCTGTATTTTTTTGCTATATTATTGCACTTTTCTGATTATAAATCTGGAAATAGTTCATATCTTACTTTATTATATAATGATAAAGTTTACTCAGACTATAAAGTTCCGGTGGCCTCTTTTTTTTAACAGTACCTTATTCAGTTTTGCTATTGAGTTATGTATTGTTTCAAAGCAAACATTCAAATATGTAATGGAGTATTATTTTTTCGGTATGGCAAACAAGTCCACTTTGACTTTTTGTTCTAAATAATATATTAACAATAATGTGAAATTCTTTTCTTGGTCTAAAATATGAGGGAATGTGAACTTCTGCTAAGTGTATACACTTGAACTTAGAAACCAATAAAGATTCATTTCAAAACAAAATAATATCCTAATGCCCCTTTTAACCTTGAAAGAAATACAACACAATGGTTTTGTTAATACAGGTAATCTTCATTCACCAATGGCAATATGGACTTCTAACTCAGTTACTAAGTAGTGTAGTCATTAAGCAGGATGTCATGTGACTGCATTGGCTTAATGATATCAGTTTCGGCTGCTGTCATTAAGTGAATTGCAGTAAATCATTAAGCATGATGTCATGTGACTGTGACTTGCAACTTCCTGCTGGCTTCCCCATTGACTTTGCTTGTCAAAAGCCAACTGCAAAAGTCACAAATGACAATCATTTGTGAACTGCTATCCCTGCAGCCATCATAAATGCAAGCCAATAGTCAAGCACTTGAATTGCAGTCAGGTGGCCTCATGGACACTGTGCTGGTTACAACTTTGAGGACTGGTTTTAAATCTTGTTTATCAATGTTATCATAACTTTGAATAGTTATTGAATGAATGGTTGGAAAGCAAAAACTGTTTGTTCTTGGATAAGAAATCACTGGAAATAATTGCAGCATGCAGAACAGGCATCCATTCCGATATCATAATGGTGCCAAAGTGGTGAAAAATACATCAATCAAGGCCTACTTCATCTTTCTGTTTATTTTAAATGTGGCAACTCTTTCTTTTCTCATTAGGAGGGTTTGATCTTGATATTAAAGGATGGGGAGGAGAAGATGTACATCTGTACCGTAAATACCTTCACAGCAACCTCATGGTTATCAGGACACCAGTCCGGGGACTTGTCCATCTTTGGCATGAAAAGCATTGCTTAGATGAGCTGAACCCAGAACAATACAAAATGTGCATCCGGTCTAAAACTATGAATGAAGCTTCTCATGACCAGTTAGGCCTGCTGGTTTTCCAACGGGAGATTGAAGCTCATCACCGTAAACAAAAAGCAAATAATAGGAATATGTGAAGGTAAAATGGGTCTTTCACAAAGCAAAATGTCAAACTTTTAAGAACAGCTTCTTAGGAAAATTCTTGGGCTTAGAGGGATGTTCATAATCTTTTAGGTTTGTGGTAATATCATACAAACAGATTTCAAAGGGTAGGACAGGCTTTCTTTCAGTTTCTCTTACTTTTTCATCTCCAGCCCTGTGGGTTCCTAATTGCCAGAAAAGATTTGGGACTGTAGAGAGAGATGAAGGGAGAAGGATAAATGCACTTTGCTCAAATGTAACATTTCCTCATTAAATTAACATTATTTATTTTTGGCAGATACTTCATATTTGGTTTTCCTTCAGCTGATATATGAGTAGATTGTACAGAGTGTTGCATTTTAACTGTTATCATGAATGTGAATGTCTGTGGAGACTAGCACCAAAAAAGCTATTCAAAGTGAAACTGATGGTAATAGACTTTATCAATTCTGGCTATGTGCTATATATACCTCTGCTATACCTCTGATATATTCCAGATATATCAGAGAGATCTGAACACATTATATACCCAATTCAATGAGAAATTGGATGAGCCATATGGAGGGAACATAATAAATATTTTTTTCCTGGCCTTGGCCACTTATGTGATGAACTTGAAGTTGTTCAAAGAAAGTCAAGAACTCCTACATTGCAGAAGCCATATTCTGGAGAAGTTACTAAATTCCTTAAGAGTCAAATGAAATTAATATGCAATGTTAAACTTGAGAGAATAAAGTGCAATCAGTTTCTATTTTATATTAATGATTAAAAAGATGAATTGGTGGCAGGTAGAATGCTAAATGCCTAAAGTTTAAAATTGATTTATGTGTGGAATGTAAAACTAAAGCATAATCCCCAAATTAAAAAAATAAATAAAAATTGTATTTGTGTAAACTGTGAATTAAGTCATACAGTTATTTGCTCTTGGATTCTATAAAGTATTAATTTATTTGATCTCATTCAGGCACTTATGGTTTTGTATAACTTCGCTTCTATTTAAATGTAAAACCTTCCTGAAAATAGCACATTGTAATACAGAAGATAGACACTTTACAAACAGATTTCACTTTATTGAACAATTTACAACCCTGTATACTGCTCAGTTTCAGCTGACTATTGTACTGAAAAGTAGTTGGAATATAAACTGCATATATCTAAGAGACATTCATAAGCACTGGAAACTGAAAAAGCCATTTTAGCATAATAAGAAATACATGAAAGCTCAGATGAAACGGCTATTGTTCATTTATTTGTAACTCTACACTACTATTCCTGTCATTCCCTGACATTAGTCCTTCATCATGATTTTATATAATACTTCAAGTAGAACTATTGATTGTATGTTAAATGCAGGCTGTTTTGAGGCAAATGCAACATACAGAAGCACTTGGAAGAGAGAGCCAATGGGAAGCAGATGAATGTTTAAGTCTTCATCTGGCCCCCTAATCTTTTCTGCAATCTTCTTTCCCAATTGTTTTTACTTTTTCTCCCAGATGGATTAGGATGCTGTAATTTCATTTATAGTCATATGAAAAATAAAGTATAACTTTTTTGAGTTCTATGGTTTTACATATCAGGACATAGTAAAAATCATCTGGGCCTTAGATGTTCTTAAAAGTAGGTAAATACAACCTCAGATGAATCACCACACATGACATATTGCACCATGCTATCATTTATTTTACAAATAGAAAACCAAAATGGAAACACCTTGTGAAAAACTAAATGGAATACTATGGCTTGCACAATTTCTGTTCATTGTAGGTATCAGTTTTTGAATATCTTTTCCAAGGCTTCGTGATTATTTTATCACATGCTGGTCTGCAACATATTTCTTGACTGCTTGTTGATGGTTGTTCCTAAAAGGCAGAAGCTATCCACCTCTTTGCTATCTTCATTGCCAGGTCAAAGACTGGTTCTCTATTGTGATTAGTCTTAATATTTAATAATATTCCATTCTTTCCCTCCTAACATCACTGGAACATGTGTGTATATGTGCAGGGATGATATTCCAATATAATATCTGAGTTTTTAATACATTTGCCAATTCAGCTTGCATGTTTGAAGTTTGGAAAATGTGCCTCAAAATGGAGCTTCAATATTTTCCAGATGTATTTAAATATTACAATCTGCTAATAGTGATAGCTAGAAAAATAAGAAATCTTGAGACATGTCCAAATTCTGTATATAGAATACAAATAGCCTTTGACAATGTATTAATCCTTCTGCATCTATTATAACAAGTGAGTGCTTTCTTCTTGGTCTGGGATTATTTTCAAGTGAAGTGAAGCACAATTATAATAGGCAATGACTGTGCTTGTTCTGTTATAAAAACATTTATTTGTAACATCTTCAGGGAAAAGGGTAAAATGTTGGGACATTTGTAATGTTTATTTTTTATGCAGTCACTCTTTCAGTATCCATTTTCCTTGTTTGAGCATGTGTTACTAAAGGCTCTTCTCTCTCTGCTAAGTATTTACTATGCTTGCCCATCATAGACCAGCTTCTTTACACTAGGAATCTATCTGTCCTGGTCAGCTTGGATGCAAAGAAAAAGGGAGAAAAAGCACATTACCCATACTTACAAATTTATATTCATCACACCCAAAAAAATTGTATCTGATTCTCCCGTACCCTGCCAGCATGCAAAGACTCATTTTCTAAAGAACTAGGTCATAGATCTGACAGTGAAGAGTTTTGATCCATGCAATGTCTACTATCATTTTTAAAGGAACATACAACTCCCTATGAAACAACCATGTGACTATCCAACAATGTTGTTTTAGCAGAGAATAGAGCAAGAAAATTGTGAACAGTTGGAAGCTCTGATGCACCTGTTGTTCTATGATGCACTACGGCATGTTTATACTCATCACTCATTCATGGTGATGAAAACCAACTTTTCAGAGGACTTGAAGTTATGAAGATACTCTAACTTCTGCATTTTGAGTTTTCCTCAACAATTTTATTTATTTCATTTTTATTTATTTATTAAAGTTATATGCCTCCCATCTTGCAGTTCGAAGTGACTTTGAGTAGTTTACAATATAATAAAGTGTAGAGATATAAAAACAATTATAAATGTAAATACAATACAGTCCTTTCAAGAATGAACCAGAGATGTCAAATGTCAACTCTTTGGAATAGTTCCTTATAATTTCATTTAACAGCAACTCATGCAGTCAGGTTTCAGTTTGAACAAAGAAAGTTCATTACCACAATTGCTTGTAATGGCAATTGTACTGTTATTCTTTTGCTGCTTTCTTTAGGATTTTGATTCTATTTTTTTTTTGCTTGATTGAATTTATTTCTCTTTTATCAAACATACTTGAATCATAATTTTATAGTTAAGGAACTATTGTAATAACTAAAGCTGTTCCATGTCAGCAACTGTCCATTCCATAAACTTCCTCCATATGGGAAGTGGATTTTCTAAATATCTGTAGGAGATGATCAGGCTGGGCCCAAGGGAGAAGTCAAATGCATCCTCAGTCTTGAGCCCCTTCATGTCCACAAGAGATTTAAGTCTAGCCCACTTTGAATTTCATTCATATCCACCACCTATTTGCTTTGACTGTTAGTAGTTCAGATTCTTGTAGAAGGCATAAGCTTGCAATACACCTTTATATTCATTTGAACTGCCAGGACTTCCTGATTTTTCCACACTTGACAATATCACTCAAAAAGATTAAAATAATCCAGTAACTGTCCTTGTTGTCCACAGGGGTAATGAAGACATTCCTTCCCCAATGATGTAATGGGCTCATCCTAAAAAAGAAAGGCACCACAGACAAGAAATCATCCTTCTAAAATCGTATCCCAAAAATCTGAACTTCAGTAAAATTAGTATTTAATTTTTGATTAACAACTGTTTAATTATTTATAATTGGTTTCAAAGCATTTTAGGTAGCAAGGCAAACTATATTAATACATTTGTTTAAAAGAAATTTAAGAAAATTGCAATTTTCTCAGCCCATTAAACTGGAACTTAGTTCTGAAATTGTGAAATAGTTTTAATGAATTACAAGAGTAAATTGTAAAATAACTTTAGTGAGGAGTATTTCCTAATTTTATCAAAACATCACAAACACTAACCAATACAAAATCATAGAATCATAGGGCTGGAAGGGACCTTGGTGGTCTTCTAGTTCAATCCCCTGCTGAAGGCAGGATTCCTTAAACCATTTTGGATAAATGGTTGTCCTATATTTTTTTGAAAGCCTTCGTGATAGAGCACTCTCGACTCTGAGAGGCAAGCTATTCCACTGATATGTATTTTCCATAGTTCACTTTTCCTCAATTTAAAAATGACCTTAGATACTTTTCAAAACAATATTTCAAAACTGACCCTGTAGGTAATGCTGATCACTGCACCAGGAATTCATGGAGCTTATTGCAGCTAGGGGAAACTGGCATTTTCTCATATGCTCAATCATTTGGCTATGGATTTATTGACAGTTGCTGATATGCTGCCATTTTTAGTTTTCCTAGAATGCTCTCATCTCATCTGATATGGTATAGTATTATGCAAGGGCACTGTATGAATGAATAAGTGATCAGAGGAAAGACTAAATAGGCATTTTGCCTTCTAGCTTGGAGTTGGCCTGTAACTGTGTGATTGAAAGAGACATTGAAAGAGCAGTGAGAAGCATTTCAAAACTGTCCTTTAAAGCAATTATAGAATTCCATGGGGTACTCTGCCTTTGTACTGTATACATTCTACAGAAAGAATATTTCATGCATCAGAAACCTCTAATTTTGGTATAGAATGTGCTGAAAAATAAGAGAGACCCACCTTGTGATATTCAACTAGGTCAGCTAATGTTGAATGTTGAAGTTGGTCAACACCGAGGAAACTATATGAATCTCCAGAAGCATCTATCAGAAAATGTTTGCAGCCCTCTGCTGATAAATAGGAGAGAACATAGCCTTTGATTTTTTCACTGACTCGGATGAGAAAGCTTCCAGGTGCCAAACCCTCTAAAAGCTCTTCTGCTTTTTTGGTGGTTAAAATACCTGTTCTCAAAACAAAAGCAATATAAGTAAGGAAGTACCTCATGTGTTACATGAGAAACATGTTCTTAAAAAAGAGACTAACTGTCTGTCTTTGTCTTTTTATATATGATTGTTTGTCCAGAGTTTTCATTCACTTAAACACTTTCCCAGTTAATACTACATAGTCTTAATGATATAAGGCAGTTTGGGCTTTTTTAATGTTTTCTGCAGAGCCCTACAGTTCCCTGACATTAAAAACAACCTGCCCCCCCCACTTCTCTTGAATGCAGGAGCACCCATAGCACTTTTCAGAAAGGGTGGGACTTGTCAGCTGACATTCAAAAGCCCCATCCACATAGCAGGTGTTTGTGCTCGTGAGGACTCATCACTGCATGGACCTGAGAAGCAGGCAGTAGAGGTTCCAATCTTTACATTTCTTTTTAAGTTAACAGCTATAGTTAAAACAGGTTGGGTGGGGAATTAAAATCCATGTAAATAATCATTATAAGAACCTTTCATTACAGCAGCACTAGACAGAAAACATGTTCCTCTCAACCTCACTGTACTGAAGATGTAGGTCTGATTTTCTTATAGTTTCTCCTTTTCCAAGGCTCATGGTTGATCCTGATCTAGGAATTCTTAGATTATTTATTGTAAAATTATCATCAATATAGGTAGTTCTTGACCTACAACTGTAACTGTAATTGCGACTGGAAGTCTGATCATAAATTGCTATGATTGTAAATCAAGGCACTCACATGACTGCAAGTAATTTTCCAATCTTAATTTTTCATATTAAATGAACATGATAGTCGTTAGGCAAACTCATTCATTTGAAATCAGCAAAATTAGTGCAAATTGTGGTCATTTGACTACAAAATTCCACAACGAGCCATAAAGCATATGTTCCATGGCCATTGTAACTTTGAATGGTCGTAAAATGATTAATCCTAAATTAAGGATTACCTGGATTTATACATCATCTTTTAAGTGCTGAAAACCCTTTATAGATACTAATACATATGGTATCTTTTGTATGGAGAGAATGTTTTATTATAGTCATAAACCTATAACTTATAAGTAAAATGGCCAAGTGAGATTCAGCCAGGAGAAATATTTTATAACAGTATTTGTAATATTATAATTGCAACTAATATTGTAATTGTAAACCTGTAATTGTAACCTCTAACTTTAACAAGGTTATTTCTTCCTGAAGATATAGTTAAAAACTTATTAAACTATTTCTATTGTATTTTTCTTTTCCTTATTAAAAAATAACTGGAATTTTATTCTAATTTTACAGAACTTTTCTTCCTATTTTAAGAACTGAATATCAGGTAAATATTTGTTCTAGAAATCTAATCTTTTTGATTGGCACTGAAACATCCTGGTTTAGCATACTAAATAGAAGAAATTTGATAGAAATGTTCTTTATTTTGTTGAACCTTTTTTTCCCTTACATAAATGTGGCATTTCTTATTAGTCTGGTAGTTCCTTGAATTCTCATATCTGCTGTGTAAATCCCTTTCTAGGCAGGAAGAAATGAGGCATGATATTCTTGCATCTAATGGAATTCTTTTATGCTTGTAATATTTAGAATCAAATGAACTGCATTACCAAATAACTGAGTACAAGTTTTTAACCACCATGTAGCTCTGTATCTGTGACAAGGAGAAGGAAAACTGAACAGTACATCATATGTCTATGTAATATACAGTAAGTATTCATGTTGGGGGGAGATAGTGCTCAATTAAGAAAGAAGGAGTATGTCAGTAGACATGTGAATACTCCATCTTACACTGCTCTCAGGCTGAATTCTATACCTTTTGATTGAGATAAGTCAATGGCTGTACAGTACCATGGAACCAAGGTGCTATCTGATCCATTGATTTCTCAAAGCCAGCTCCGAGATTGATCTGCTCTTCTTTAAACCATCGAACTATCCTCTCCTGAGTAGAACTGGAAATAGATCTTTGTAGCAAAAATAAAAATAAGTGGTTTAAACATTTAGCTGGATATAAGTTCAGTTCTAATGCAAAAGAAAAAAACCACTTACAAATTAGGAAATGTGCATAAAAACACACTAATCTTTAGACTTAAGTATATTTATTGTTAAATAATGTACAGGATTAAAAATTATATAAATATAAAAAGAAAATTAGAAAACCAAAAAAATATATGAAAAGATTGAAAAGTGAAAACAGTAAAAGTCAAAGAATGAGAAAAGAAAAAAAAGCAAATATATAAAGAAGTGACTTCTGATTTTTTTCTGCAGCAGTTGCAAACATGATTATTACCATTTCTGCCCTTCCAAATTACATAACATGGTTCCTTCTTTCCATAAACCATCCTTTTTAATCAGTAAATCCTGAAATCACCACTTCATTTTTGTGGAGGAAACTCTTCCTAAGCAGAAGGTGTTTCTCTGTATTACTGCTGTGAGCATTTGCTTGACATTTTTTACATGTCCAAACTGCATTACCAAACAAAGGGAAAGAGAAAATGTGAAGCAGAAGTTTGCTTTTATGTACAACCTGTGGTAATAGGCCAAATGCCTTACTTGCACTAAAGCCTCCATAATAATCATGAAACCCTATTTTGCTTTAGCGTCATTTTTAGAGAACAGTTCCTCCCCTTGTTCACCTATCATGCCTGTTAAGTCCTTCGTTCGCGTGCAAATGATGAAGACACATGGCGATGATGAACAAACATTTATTTTCCTTCTACAACAACCAAGCAAAAAACAAAAGGCACGCAGGCCTTTTTATATGGCCAGAACCCGGACAGTGTCAACCAATAGGAACAGAGCGTTTTTGCGCCTTCCGCATGTGCACAAGGCTGGCATCGCTCTGTCTGGCCCCGGGCAGCTTTTGGAATGCCTGGGACCAATGCAACATCCCGAGCCTGCTTTTGCAGGCTCAGGATACAACACCCCTCCCCCCTAGATGGAACATACTTCGTGTACACACAGGTATGTCATGCACTGGGAAGAGTGACCTACAGCTGCATTATTCAAATGCAAAAAGTGTGGAATACTCAAGTCTGCGCACAGGCAAACCCTTTCAATATTTATTAACACAAATAAATGTATCCGGAATCAAAATAATGCAAAATAATCTAACCCTAAATTACTCCCTTCATTCAGGGGTCTCATAAGGTCCCTCATGATTTGACAGCAACCTCACAAAGTCAGATGTTTGGGTGGGCACTTGGCCCTCTGCAACCTTCCAAGGCCTGGAGAGATTGCCTGGCCCACCTGCTCTCCTACCAGGCTAGACAGGCCAGGACTTTGCTGCCCCAAGTACCCGGTGGACCCACCCAGCTGCTGACTGGCTGGACCCTCTGAGACCAAGCCAGCATACCTTGGAGGGGTGGAAGTCCCCGACTCCATAATGGACCCCTCTTGGGAACACTGTCCCTCAAGCCCAAGGCCAGCATATGGAGAGGCCTGGGTAGCGGAAGTGCCCCAGTATTCTGTTGCCCCTAAGCACGTGCCAGAGGTGCCAGAGTCAGGAGCCGCCTCCATGACAACCCCTTTTTCTGGTGACTTCCTCTTGGGAGCAATTGCTGAATTGTGCAAGCGCCCTTGATGGAATTCCTTTTCTCTTGCTGTTTGTGCTTTATGTGGATACCCCCAGTCAGTCTCCCTGTCTGGAGCATTATCTGTCATATGTGAATACTGTGGATACCCCCGGTGTAACTCCCTGTCTGGAGTAATTGTGGATGTGCAGGATGACCCCCTATCCAGTGAATTCCTGTCTGGAGCACTTGCAGAACCTTGGGATGATGCCCCGACAGCATCATCAGCTAGTGAGGGTCTGTTAGACCTGGGAAAATGTGACCCAGAATGCATATTATGGTCCTCCTCCCCCCCCCAGAGCAGAGCCAGGAGCAGAAGGGTGGCAGTCCAGTCTCCAACACAGTTGGTCTATGTGTCTGCGAAGAACGTGGCCATCACCCAAGGCAACTTCATATGACAATGGCCCAGAGACCTTGCAGACCACAGCTGTGACCCAGAGATGACCAGGCCCATAGTTTCTTGTCCAAACTGGATCGCCCACCTGGAGTCTCCTAGGTGCTCGCGGTTGTGACACCTGTGAAGCCACCCGGTCAGGGTGCAGCCTGTCCAGTTTGGTAATGAGGCGGCGACCACATCGGAGTTCAACAGGGCTCTTCCCTGTGGCTGTGCATGTTGTGGTGCGGTGTGCAAGAAGGAAATCTGCTAACCTGTGATGCCAGTTACGATAAGTCAGTTTCTTGAGGGCATCTTTGGTCGTGCGCACCATTCTCTCTGCCAGTCCGTTGGAAGATGGATGGAAAGGAGCCGATGTTGCATGCCGGATCAGGTTGGCTTGAAGGAAAGCCTGGAACTCAGAAGATGTAAATTGAGGGCCATTATCTGAAACCAGAACATCTGGAAGACCGTGTGATGCAAAAATTCCTCTCAACACCTGGATGGTCCTGGCAGTAGTAGTGGAGGAAACAGGAACAACCTCTAGCCACTTGGAATGGCTGTCAACAACAACCAGGAAGAATTGCCCTGAAAGGGCCCAGCATAATCTATATGCACCCTAGACCATGGGGTTTGAGTTTCCTCCCACCTATGTACTGGGGCCTGAGGCATTTCAGGCCATGACTGTTGGCACAATTGGCACTCGTGCACCTGGGCCTTGATGGCTTTATCGAGCCCAGGCCACCAAAGATGGCTGCACGCAAGCGCTTTCATCCTGATGGATGTTCCTCATGTAGAGAGATCAAGATTCTAGACCTCAGTAAGGCTGGGATCATTACCCTGCTACCCCATAACAGGCAACCCTTGAAAGTGGAAAACTCATGCTTCTTGTGCCAGAAGCTTTGGAACTCAGTATCTGGGCACTTGTTAGGCCATCTTGACAACACCCATGTCAGCACGCGTGTAAGCGTGTGATCAGTGACAGTTTCTGCAGCCATGTCCCTAGCATTGAGGGGAGACTCAGGCAACTCCTGAATGGAAAGAATATTAATGGCAGGAGCAGGGTCTGCTTCTACCTGTTTTAAAGGTAATCTGCTTAGGCCATCTGCATGGCCCATTTCTTTTCCCGGTTTGTGAACTAAAGTGTAGTCATATGCTGACAGGAAAATGGACCATCTCAGCTTACGAGGAGAAATGATATGTGGGATCTGTTTGTTAGTGGTAAACAAACCCAGCAGAGGTTTATGGTCAGTATAGACCGTGAAATTGCGGCCATATAAGAAATCATGAAATTTATGCCAGCGACTATTGCCAAGGCTTCTCTGTCAATTTGAGTGTAATTTCGCTCTGCAGAAGACAGAGTCCTTGAGTAATAAACCACAGGGGCCTTCAGATGGCTGAGTACAGCTCCCACCCCATAAGGAGATGCATCGTATGCGATGCAAACAGGCAGTTGCTCATTGAAATGCGCTAAAACAGCATTAGAAGTGAGCAAAGCCTTAACCTCATTGAAACTCTTGTCATGGACTTTAGTCCACTGCCAAGGAATCTGCTTGTCTAAGAGCCTGTGTAACGGCTCTGCCACTGCAGCTTTATGTGGGAGAAATGCATGGTAAAAATTTAATAGCCCCAAGAAGGCTTGCAGCTCACTCTTGGACTTGGGGCTTGGGGCCTGTTGAATAGCTTGTAGTTTACCTTCAGCAGGGTGAATGCCTTGGGCATCAATCCTGAAACCTAAGAAGTCAGTGGAAGTGACTCCTATCTTGCATTTATCCTGCTTTAGCTTAAGGCGTGCTTTTCAAAAATGAAGCAAAACAGCCCTTAACCTTTCTGCTAAATTTTGAGATGACTCCCCAGCAATGAGGACATCATCGAAGTAGGGACAGACCTCAGGAATACCTCGAAGTGTGCTCTCCATGACACTTTGGAATATGCCAGGGGTTACATTTACCCCAAATTGCAGTCTTTTGACCTTGAAGGCCCCCCTGTGAGTTACAATAGTCTGGGCTTCTGCAGCTGCCTCATCAACAGATAGCTGGATTTGTCATCTGGATTTGTAAAGCCGTGAAAAACAGCGCACACCAGCTGTTTTTTCGCGGTGAAAAATCCCCTCTCCGGGCAAAGGAGAGGTGTAGAGCATCGGGAGCAAGGTTGAGCCTTCTTAAATCCCTGGAAAATAAGTTTCCAGGGATTAAGAGTGAGCTCCCTAAGCTCCGGAGGACGCTCCTATCCAGAGACGCTTCTGTCTTCGGGCAGAGAAAGACGCCGCGACCACTTCTGCCTTTTTTAAAGCTAACACTGGAGAGACTGTAAGCAGGCTGAATGACTACAGGAGTCTTAAAGGGATTGCAAGTATCTTTATTGTTTCTTTTTGGTTATACATTTCTAACGTCTACAATCAACATAATGTTTCAAAATGGCGTTTAGCTTTCACTACTTTCATTGTTAAGGAAAGTGCTGGAAGTGAAAGTGGAACTGTTACTTTTTTCTCTCTTCCTGTTTCTTCAAGCACAGCTAGAGAGACGGCTGTGATTATTTGAAACTTAAAATGGAGTGGAACTTACAGCCAAATGCTAAACCTATGTTGGATCGTACTGATGAATTTTATGAAAAAAGGTCTGATACACAGAAGATTTTTACCCAAGACTTTAAAGAGATTAAAGCGTCTTTGAAAGAGATTAAAGCATCTTTGAAAGAGGCTTCTACAGAAATATTAATCATATTAGCTAAATTCTTTCTTCCAAATGAAGTTGATGCACAACCGACTGCTGAACAATTTATTTTACAATTTGAACATGGAGAGGAGTTAGATCAATTAACTGGAACTTTTTCTTCAAATGAAACTGATTTACAAGAGAAATCAGAAGATCAACAGGGAAGAGAAGAGGATTGTTTTGAGCATAAGGACTACAACTGGATTTTGCTAGATGGAAAGTTGGTTTATGGAGAGCAAGAGGTTTTGTTTCAAGAAGGGGAATTCTGTCCAGCCGGGCAGCAAGAAGAGGATTTAATTGATAAAAGAGAGACTTCGTTTCATTTTATGAAGCAATTAGACTATAAATGGATTTGGTTTGATGAACAGTTTATTTATGGAAAGCAAGAGGATTTGATTCAAGAAAGCACGACTCAACTCAAGAAGCAATTTATCTATGGGGTCGAAGAAATAAAGAAGAGAGAATTATTATTTGGATGGGTGGCCTTGTTATGGCGGTGTATTTGGTTAAAAAGAAAACCTAGAATTCGTTTGAAGTAGTGAAATTTAAAACTGTATGTAAGGATGTTTGGGTAATTTAAAATTATGGAATGAATTAAGGACTAAGAATACGAGTAAGATGATTAATGGTTGACATAATTAAATTGATGAAGGATGTATTTGTTTTGATGATCTAGATTTGATATTAGATTGGAATGTAAGTTAGAAATGGTACAAATAGTTTGTTTTTATGAGAGAGCCCAGAAGTTGATTGATTAAACGAAATTTATAACTAAATGAGAGAATTAAGGTTAATCTAAGATTATGGGTTGATTTAAAGATTGAGATTATAAGTAAGTTCTAAGATAGGATGTTTAAATGATATATCAAGATATATTATTATAAATTAAATTTATTAGATATGACTTAGATTGACGATTTAGATGTAAATGATAATTATTATTCTTAACAAGATGTTATATATATATTTTTTTAGAATTGAGGGATTTATTGATATTGTTATTTTTAATATCTGTTTAATTTCAATAAGATGAGTTTTTTCTTTTGTGTTTTGTTTAAGGGATTGATTTGATTCAGAGAATGTATATATTATATAGTTTAAAATTCTTGTTAAGACTATATAATAATTTTGTTGGACGTAGTGGGGTTCTCTTTTGTTATACCCTGTAATCATTCTGGGAAGTCGAGGGTTAGGGAGGGATTATAATTTTAGAGATGATGTTTTCGGGGAGGGAGATAATAAGTATTAGAATATGTTTCTCAACTGTAGTTGGGGGTATTTAGGGACTATATAATTTTTTCAGGGTGCTCGGGAGAACTCTAGTCACCGCATTGGAGGGTGAGGAAGGTGGAAGGAGAGGTACTGGTATGTATAGAGGGTTAGAGGGTGGAGAAGGAGTAGAGGAGGATTGAGGGAAGAGGTATAGAAAGGCAAAAGTATGTAGGTAGAAGGATAGAAGAGGGGGTTAGGATGTAGGAGGATGTGGTGGGGGGGGTTCCGAGCAGCTATTTGTATTGTTTGTTAATTATGTTATTTGTTTGTTATCAGTTGAGTTATTATATTTTTGTGTTAAAATTTGTTAAAAATTTATAAAACTTAATAAAAAATAATTTAAAAAACAAAAACAAAACAGATAGCTGTTGATAGGCCTGTGCCAGGTCAAGTTTCGCAAAAATGCGTCCCCCTCCCTTGAGGGAGGCCAGAATGTGACTTACCACAGGCACTGGATAAGCGTGCTGTTGCAGTGCCTTATTCAGTGTGCACTTATAGTCTGCACTTATACGTAATTCCCCATTAGCCTTTAGAGGTGTTACTATGGGGATTTCCCATGGACTAGAATCCACAGGTTCTAGGATGCCCTGCTGGAGCAATTTGTCCAGCTCAGCATCAATCTTACCTTTGAGGGCAAAAGGTACCCTCCTAGGCTTAACCCTGATGGGTGTGATGGTTGGGTCTAACCATAGCGAAATGGGAGGCCCCTTGTAGGATCCTAGCTCTGAGCTAAACACATCTGCAAAGTCCTTGTAAACCTCTGCAAGGCCCAGCGTTTGCAAGCTATGCAGCCCAGTTACCTGGATTCCCAGAGCCTCGAACCAATCGAGTCCAATAAGACTTGTACGTTCACCCCCAACAACCACCACATCTAGGGAACCTTCAAAATCCTTATACTATACCCTAAGGGTGGCCTCCCCCTTAACACACGCCATAGAATTTTGAAAGTCAGTGAGTATTAGATTCGATGGCCTGAGTTTAACTCGAAGGCCACTACTGCTGCAAATCCTTTTAAAAGTATTAATTGAAATAATGGAAAGAGCAGACCCTGTATCCAACTTCATCAGTAAGGGAACCCCTTGCAACCTTACATTAATGGAAAGTTTCTTCTTAAGGGGCTTGTGTGTCTCTGTTATTAGAATGCTCCTGCGCGATGCGCAGAAACCCACCCTGTGTTGGCTGGGGACCCTGGTACCTTTCTGAAGCAATTCTTCCCGAGGTTGAACCTTCTGGCGACCCAAACAGACGGAGGCAATGTGGCCCTGCCTGCCACATGCCCTGCAAATGGCGGAGCGAAATGTGCAATCAGCTCGCTTGTGGCGTCCTCCGCACCTGACGCATTGAAGAGATGCGGGGGCCTTGACCGGACGTCCCTTCTGCCTCCTCTCAGCTGGCTGGTGAAGTCTGTCAACCTCCTTTTCAGGATCCACTTCTAATCCTTCTCGAGCGTCCTCTTGATGGACGCTAGCTGTGTCTGGAGGATTCCTGGCAAGGCGCAAGGCCTTCACAGCCCCACCTGCTGCTTCCTCAGCTGCTACCTCTTGCAACGCATCTTGGAAGGAGACATCTTCTTTTGCAAAAAATCTTTTGTTGTAAGTCTCTGCTCCTTAAGCCACAGACAAAGCGATCTCGCAGCCTCTCTTCCAGATCCTTGAACTCACAAGGTCTGGCTGCTTGCCTTAAGGCTGCAATAAAGTCCGCAGCAGATTCACCCGGCCTCTGGTCTCTCTGCTCGAACGCGTGCCTCCAAGCAAAGATGGATAACTTCGGCTGGAGTTATCCTTCAACATTTTCTTCAAGTCAGCATATGTTACTGACTCCAGAGGTGCAGGGGCCACCAGATTTTCTGCGATGTCAGAAGCTTCTTGTCCACATGCACACAAAAGAGTTGCTGCCTTCAGGCCGTCTTCTCTAATCTGATTTACTCTGAAGTAGTTCTCCACCTGTGCTACATAGGAATTCCATCTCTCTGGGTGGGAGACATCGAAATCAGTCAAGCAGCCAATCTTTGACATTGTAAACTTTACGACCTTCACCATTCGCTTCCTCTGCAACCTGCTGTTTGGGGAAAGGGTCCTTTAGCTGAACTCACCCTCCAGCGACGCTGTACTGGCAGGCTGGGACACTGATTCAGATGCCGTCTTCCCCTCTTCAGGACTTCCTGGGTAAGTCCTTAAATCTTTTGTTTCAGCTTGCAAAGGATCCCACCTTCGTTGCCAGTGTTAAGTCCTTCGTTCGCGTGCAAATGATGAAGACACATGGCAATGATGAACAAACACTTTATTCTCCTTCTACAACAACCAAGCAAAAAACAAAAGGCACGCAGGCCTTTTTATATGGCCAGAACCTGAATAGTGTCAATCAATAGGAACAGAGTGTTTTCGCACCTTGTGCATGTGCAAAGGCTGGCGCTACTCTGTCTGGTCCCGGGCAGCTTTTGGAATGCCCGGGACCAATGTAACATCCCGAGCCTGCTTTTGCAGGCTCAGGACAGAACAATACCTTCTTTATTTTTGCAGGAGAAATAACATTCTAAAAGAAAATAGTAGTTCTTAATAGATGTGAAAAGAAGGCATCAGATCAGGCTGTTGCTGCTTAACGCCAGGTCGGTTAATAATAAGGCCCCCCTCATTCATGATCTTCTCATGGATGAGGAGACCGACTTGGCGTGTGTGACTGAGACCTGGTTGGGCCCTGAGGGGGGAGTTCCCCTCATGGGTATATGCCCACCAGGTTATCAGGTATGGCATCAGCCGCGACCCCAGGGAAGGGGGGGAGGAGTGGCTATTTTGGCCCGGGAGAACCTCAGTCTACGCAGGCTCACTGTTTCCGAAATTCCGGGTTGCGAGTCCATCCTTATGACGCTGGACCTAGGGGTCCAGGTGGGCTTATTGCTTACGTACCTGCCTCCCAGCTGCGTGGCATCAGCCCTGCCTGTGCTACTTGAGGAGGTTGCTGGGCTGGCAGTGGAGTTCCCCAGGCTTATGGTTTTGGGGGACTTCAATCTGCCGTCGCTTGGCGAATCCTCGGGATTGGCACAGGAGTTCATGGCCGCCATGACAACCATGGACCTGACCCAAGTAGTGCAGGGTCCGACGCATGAGGGTGGACATGCCCCGGATATGATTTTCCTTTCGGAGCAGTTGGGTAATGATCTGGTTTTAAGGGGCTTAGATATTTTGCCTTTGTCATGGACCGATCATTTCCTGCTTCGACTGAATTTTACGGCCCCAATCCTTCCCCGCAGGGAGGCGGAACCGATTAAGTGGTTCCACCCTAGACGCCTGATGGATCCAATTGGTTTTCAGACAGCGCTTGGGGAATTACCGAGCTCCCTCATTCACAATCCGGCGGAGTCCCTGGTAGCGGCATGGAATATGGCCGCGTAGGGGGCTATTGACTGGATTGCGCCTTTGCGACCTCTCCGTGGTGCTGGCCCCAGGAGGTCTCCTTGGTTTATCGAGGAACTCAGGGGGATGAAGTGCCATAAGAGATGTCTAGAGAAGCGATGGAGACAAAGTAAGTCCGGATCTGACCGAACCAGATTGAGCTCATTTATTAGAACCTATCTGAAGGTGATTAAGGCGACAAGATCTTTGTATCTTTCTGCTTTGATCACATCTGCGGAATCTCGTCCGGCCGCCCTGTTTAGGGTGACCCGGTCCCTCCTTAACCTGAGGGGTCCGGGGCCTCCCTTGCAGGGTAGTGCCGAGGACTTTAACAACTGTTTCGCAGACAAAGTGGCTCAGATCCGGGCTGACCTAGACTCCAATTGTGTAGCAGAGTCGACTGATAATGATTCAGTTGAGGGGACAGGGACATGTTCTTGTCCGGTCATCTGGGGTGAGTTTGAGGAAGTGGACAGGGCCATTGGAGCTGTAAGTTCTGCCACCTGTTTGTTGGACCCGTGTCCCTCCTGGCTGGTTTCGGCCCGTAGGGTGGTGACACATACCTGGATCCAGGAGATTGTCAATGCTTCTTTGAGGGAGGGGTCCTTTCCGGCTCCTTTAAAGGAGGCACTTGTGCGCCCCCTCCTCAAGAAGCCTTCCCTGGATCCAGCAATTTTGACCAATTATCGTCCGGTCTCCAACCTCCCCTTTGTGGGGAAGGTTGTTGAGAAGGTGTTGGCACGTCAGCTCCAGCGGTCTCTGGAGGAAGCCGAATATCTGGGCCCTCTGCAATCGGGGTTCAGGCCCGGCTACTCCACCGAAACTGCTTTGGTCGCTCTGATGGATGATCTCTGGCGGGCCCGGGATAGAGGCCAGTCCTCTTTCCTGGTGCTCCTTGACCTCTCAGCGGCGTTCGATACCATCGATCATGGTATCCTTCTGCGCCGGCTGGAGGGATTGGGAGTGGGGGGCACCGTGTTGCGGTGGTTCTCCTCCTATCTCACTGGTCGGTCGCAGTTGGTGTTTGTCGGGGGTCAGAGGTCCACCTCTAGGTTACTCCCATGTGGGGTGCCTCAGGGGTCAGTTCTCTCCCCCCTACTTTTTAACATTTACATGAAGCCACTGGGTGAGATCATCCACCGGCACGGAGTGAGATACCATCAGTACGCTGATGATACTCAGCTGTACATTTCCACTCCTGGCCATATCAGTGAAGCGATTGAGGTGATGTGCCGGTGTCTGGAGGCTGTGAGGGTTTGGATGGGTGTTAACAGATTAAGGCTCAACCCCGATAAGACAGAGTGGCTGTGGGTGATGCCTCCCAAGGACACTTCTATCTGTCCTTCCATTACGCCGGGGGGGTGAATCTATAAACCCCTCAGAGAAGGTTCGCAACTTGGGAGTCCTCCTCGATCCACAGCTGACATTGGATCATCATTTGTCGGCTGTGGCGAGGGGGGCATTTGCCCAGTTTCGCCTGGTGCACCAGTTGCGTCCTTACTTGGATCAGGAGTCTCTCCTCACAGTCTCACATGCCCTTGTCACCTTGAGGATCGACTACTGCAATGCTCTGTACATGGGGCTATCCTTGAAGAGTGTTCGGAGACTACAATTAGTGGAAAATGCAGCTGCGCGAGCAGTTGTGGGCCTTCCGCGTTGTGCCCACATTTCACCAACTCTCCGTATGCTGCATTGGTTGCCTATTGGTCTCCGAGCCCAATTCAAAGTGTTGGTTATTACCTATAAAGCCCTTCATGGCATGGGACCAGGATACTTATGGGACCGCCTTCTGCCACATACTTCTCTACGACCGGTGAGAGCGCAGAGGGTTGGCCTCCTCCGGGTCCCGTCAGCGAAACAATGTCGTCTGGTGGGCCCTAGGGGGAGGGCTTTCTCTGTTGTGGCGCCCGCCCTCTGGAACCAACTGCATCCTGAAGTCCGCGTTTCTCCGACTCTCCCGGCCTTCCGGAAAAATCTGAAAACTCATCTTTGCCGGCAGGCCTGGGGATGATTGTGGTTGATTGTTAAATTGAATGTGTGTTTTGTTGTATTTTTTAGATATCTTTGTTTGGGTTTTTTTAAATTGTAATTTATTGTTATATATATGTTGTTAGCCGCTCCGAGTCCCCGGAGAGGAGCGGCATACAAACCCAAACAAACAAACAAACAAATAAATAAATAAATAAATAAATAAATAAATAAATAAATAAATAAATAAATAAATAAATAAATAAATAAATAAATAAATAAATAAATAAATAAATAAATAAATAAATAAATACACAAAAGAAACTGTAGTCAACCATTATCAGCAGGAGAAAGTAATATAACCAAGATGTAGATAAAGATACCCATTTGCAATCCCACATACATGGAAAGGGGAAAAGTAAAGCAAAGAAAAAATATCAGAATGTTTTATTTATGAAGAAATATGGTAATGAATCAATAAAAGGTATGTGGTGGCATCAGAATTTATAATGTATCTTAACAGTTTAAGGAGAGACATATCCAGAATAAAATAGCTAGATCCCTAAATCCCTACTCTGCTGGTCTTATTTTTCAGTCTGATTTTCCATTTTGGTGAGTTTGTTGATTTTGCATTCTAGGTATTCAGTTGTGCTCAGTGCTTTTCTTCTATAAAAAAAGGTGCTAGAACTCACACATGTCATACAACCTGCCTTGCCTACCCTACAAGGTTTCATCCAAAAAAGGTGCCGGAACTCTGTTCTGGGCGTTCTATGAGAAAAAAAGCCCTGGTTGTGCTGTACATTAGTTGATTGGTTTCTTGCAGGGAGCTGGTGCTTATATTTCATTTGCACTGTTGGCATCTTTTAATGCTTGTGCTAGCTATTTCTTTGGAATAAGCTTTAATGCAGATAATCTTATTCTGACATTTTTGTGCTGTTCTAGATGCTCAGTTGTTTTTTGTTTCAATTCTTCTACTTCTTTACTTAGAGGTCTTTGTTATTTCTGAAGTAGGACATCTGGTTTCCACATGAAAACAATTCTATACCTCTGCTGGAGTCCTCAAATACCAACTCTCCCTTATTTGCCTCTGTGGTCTGACTTACTTCTGGAAAGGCTTTGATTTCTCTGCCCTGGGTTAGACCTTTAAAGTTCTTCCAATTCTGCTTCTGTGAATATTTCGTATTGTAAATCGACATTGATCTACTAGCCTCTATTCTGTTATTCCTGATTTTGGATGTTCTTTCCAAAACCGGTTCATTTCTTTAAAATATCCTCTTCTTGTTGGATTTGATCTGTGATAACAGTTCATTATTTCTTTGTTTTCAATCACTGTATATTTGTGATGGGTAAACACCTTTTCTTCCAGTAGTTCTGCAGCTGCTGGCTCTGATTCCTGAGTTTTGAGTCCTGTATCCCATTTTTCACCAGAGGTATAGGAACTCTAATATCTAGCGCGGTCCCTGTTAACCTGGACAACTGAGCCAGTACAGATTTCTGTACATTACATCTCACCATTTTTTTTTATAGGAGAGACACTCTGTCTGATTCCTCTGATGAGACCTGTCCAGTATCATTGAAACTCTGACATAGCTCTCATCTTCCTCAGAGAGCACAAGCCCCATATCCACGTCAAGGTAATACCTCACTGAGGTATTATCATTATTATTACTGTTATTGTTGTTGTTATTTAGGATTTAATCTTCAATTTGATTCACAGTCTGGGACTGGTAAAAACTTAACAGTTCAAGTCCTAACCAAGGTCTTAAGAGCTATTAAGGTAATGTCTGAGCATATAGGCAATTCCGAGTAAGGTGGGGTTTTGCAAACTCGGATTATTCAGATCTAATAAATTCAAAATTTCCATGTATCTAGGCAACCCTTTGGGTATTGCTCCAAGAGCTTCTATTACTATTGGTACAACCATTGATTTCTTCCTCCACAATCGCTCAGGTTCAATTTGCACATCACAGTATTTTGTTATTTTTTCTAGTTTTCTTCTCTTCAATTCGTGCATCGCCTGGTACTTCAATATCAATGAACCAGACGTTTTTCTATTCCACAATAGTCCCAAAGATGCTTTTTCAGGAGGCAACTGGACTTCCTTGTTTTTTCTTTGAAGATGTTTTGCTTCTCATACAAGAAGCTTCTTCATCTCTTATTGTATGTAGGGAATGGCAGGATTTATACTCCTTGCAGACAAGTGAAATTATGTTAAAATATGACAAGGTGAAAACAATAAGGCAGGTACTTGCCTTATTGTTTTCATCTTATCAAAATATATACGAACCCTCAAATTAAATACATTCTTTTTTTAAACGGACTGTGTAAGCTAACAATACTGTATTTTGATAAAAGAAAGTAAGATTAAATAGTCCCATCTACCAGCATATATGGGAGAGCAGTAATTAATTTTTCAATGCCTTGGATTAACCTAAAGCATGGGGGAATTTTTTTAATTTTCCCGTGGTGCTGCTACATGAAAAACTGGGACTATTGTGGAGGGCTGTCACACTACTCCTGCCCCCCCTCCGCCCCATTGATGTTTCAACCCAACAATGATGCCTGGCCGCCACCATGGGCCAGACAAGAACAGCCAAAATGCCAGATATGGCCCACAAGCTGTAAAATGCCCAGGTCTGACCCAAAGTCTTTTGATTTTTATACCATAGAATGAAACTGTCCAATGAAATAATTTAAATCTGTGTTTAATATGACTGTTAAGGTTTATTGTTCCCAGCCCAATTTCAAAGAGCAATTAGAAAGGGAAGAAAGATGACATTCAGTAGAGCCATCTTGGGCTGTATATGTCTTCCTCAACAGTACAGCGACATTCCTCTAAGTTACTAACCTCTCTGGTTTCTCATTAGCTATTTTAGCTGTGACGTTTTTAGGCTTGGGTGGCAGAGGTGGAGGGAGTGGCTTTCTTTGTTCCTGTCTCTTAAAGGTCTGGGAAACATCAGCTGCTTTGTCCTTGTGGATGCCCTTTAATGACAGCCTCTTGTAGTCATCTCGTGCGTATTTGGCAAGGGAGCGTCGCCTTTCGTCTGCTGCTTTGGACCTCCGTACTGAAATTGAGAAGGAACATTGTTACCCACTCATTTTTTCAAGGTCCAGAACCACCAATAGGAATTATAAAATCATGCCCATGAGATGGAGAAAGCCAGAGAGAATAAACATGTAAAATTATTCTGGTACATGAATGAACTTTCATAATAAAGGAATTTCTGGGACAGCAGTTCAGAATCAGCTTTGAACTTGCCGGTTCTCATGACACTAGCTCAGTTCCCAAGTATAGCCAGTCTGTTGTACAAAAGAACTGCTTTGACCCCTACTTTCTCTTTCCCCTTTCCTTCTTTTTTTTTCTGAAGCAGTGCAACTCAGCAAAGTTTTGGGTAGTCCGTCCTCCATTGGTGGAAACCCCCACCTTCCCTCCCCTTTCTCTCATTGCAATGACTGGTGAGAACCACATACCAGCTTCACAATGCTTTTAAGGGATTGGGAAATAGAATGTGCAGTGGACACTTTGAGGGGTAGAGATGCCTTCAGTCTGATCAGTGCTTCTGCATTGGTATTTGATTTAATCAACATAGCTCTCTGAGTAGGTGGATTCCTTGGAGAGCCTAAAGTCTTGTATAAAATTTGAGGGGATTTGTTTACAAATAAGGGACATGGGCATAAATAGAAACTGACATTTAATAATTCCAACAGAGAGCCAAAATTACTACTTCTATTGTACAGCAGAATTTCAGAGAGATAGACATCAAGTACTCTTTTTTTTTTTAAAAAGCCTTTGTTAAATATAACATTTAAGTATTACAGTTGAAATTTTAAAGTATTATTCTGTATAGCTAGCCTTGTATATCCTTTCTCCATTCAAAATTATAAGCATGGTCACATAAAAGGGCCAATATTAATGTGCATACAAGATTCTAGCCAATCAGAATGTTCTTTGTCCAGTTTTTGAATTGATTCGGAAGGGTAATCTAGAGTTATTTCTTCTCCTGTTCTGGTCTCGGTGATGGTCTTCTTCATTGGCATTTCTCTAACCTGCCAAAAGATAGACAAAGGTAATGGTTTCATTTAATGTACCAATAATTTTCTTCCATGCTAATAATTCACATTTTGACTTCATAAATAGTTGTAGCATTTGATCCTATAAAAACTGTATGTTTTGGATGGAACTGGAAGTGGATCTGAATATTTTGAAATCTGGGATAAATTGTACTATTGGTGGGAATTGAGGAGGACTGTTGAGGTTATAGATTAACGTCAATATGGAAATGTATATAATTTTAGGCTAGCAAATAGAGAAATGAATTAAGTATTGTATAAAAAAACCCATATGTATCTATAGAGATAAAGAACTAAATGTAAGAAGAGAAATAACTTGACAGAAATGTTTATACTGGAATGTTACGTCATGTCCAATGTTTTCTTTTTTAACTGTATTGTAAATAAAAAAAACTTTTTTAAAAAAAAACTGTATGTTTTGAATATTAGTATAGCTTGATGATTCAACTAAAATGTAAATTGCAGATTAAAATTAAGGTTACCAGCTCCTCTGTTGACTTGGTATCTCCAAATATGTTCATTTGGCCACAATGACTGAAAAGATATACAATACATTTTGAGGATCACTGAATGAAGGAAGGCTGCTCTTACACCCAGAATGTGATATTCTACAAGCCACTTAAAGAGCCAATATCTCCATTCAATGATAGCTAGCACTTTTTCTTGTCTGAGCTGAACATTTTCATGTCAAAAGACTAGCAGATAGTGTATGTTAATCAATAATACTAGAAATTAGTATTGTCTTTGAAAAATGTGATTACTGACTCAAATATATCTGTTTTCCCTAATTTAGACCTTACATATTTCCCAAAGAAAATGTAATAAGAGAGTGGCTGTTTAAAGTCTCTTTTTCATAGCATCCTTAAGCCATCCTGCCACAATTTTCGCCACACCATTTACTATCCATTCCCATCACATACAATAAACTAACAAAATCATCTAAAAATGTAAGTTTGAATATTTACATGAGTGCATGCTGGGTTATTTGGGTCACAAACTTTATGAGTCAATATACTTTCTAATTCTTTTCAGTGAGTGTTTTTTCAGTGAAGCCATTTTCAGCAACAGTCCCATTTTATCAGAAGTTTTTATTGATTGAAAATATCTTTGAACTGAAGAGCCTTTGCAATAAAATTATAGTGGGAGATTTTCTTCAGTTCTATGTTTGTTGACTTCAGCAAAGGATTTCCCAACCATTCTTCCAACTCTATTTATTTATACTTTGCCCTGCTGAAATATTTTTATGACTGCATGATTGTTAGCAAGTCACAGATGGAATTAATCTCAAAGATGTAGAACCTGGTCTGTTCCGAAATATTCTCCCATTCCTCTTCTGTTTTGACTGCAAGCAATGGAGGAGAGATTTTCCATTTGCTTCCTCCACCCATCTATTTTTTATATTCACCTTCACAACTGTAACTGCCCACAGTTTTTATTTTGGAATTGACATCACTGAGGAGATGTAGCTGCAATTACTGAATACAAAAACAGTGCCTAATTGGTTACACAAATAGAAAGCTAATGAAACCTGGAGTCAGCAGGAAGGGATAATTAAAACTGGGCTCAGATTCCGCTTGGAAATACATCACCCACACAAACAAATTTGCAATCCAACACAACTATGGAGGCATGCATGCAATTTGCAGACTTTAAATGCATATAATTATTGAAAATTGGTACTAATATTACTAATGCTAAAATACGTGTGACTAGAGAGCATATTATAAACAATATCAAATTTCAGAAAAAAAGATCCAGCGGTGCTTCAGAAACTCTTGGTAGATCCTGCTTGATTCAAATGTCTCCCTACTTGGCAATTCTTTGCATAATTTTGAGCCAGTTACTACTATCTCTCAAGCTCATCTATCTCATAGATTTCTGTGAAATGGAGAAGAGGAAGTATACACTGCCCTGAATTCTTTGTAACAAAGATAAGCTAAAAAAGAAAAGAAACAAATAAATATCTAAGCATTCAAAAGCAAACCACTCACGTTCAACCAGAATAGAAGAAGTAACATTGCATGTAATATGCTAAACATGAAATTTGTAAACCTCACTTCTGATCACTTTTGGAAATAGCTCATTAACTACTGTAAGTTATTAGAGATCTTGACAAATGCCCTTGAATCTTTCTTCAGTCCTGAAAGACAATTTTAAGCATAAGCTTAAAACTTTAAAGAAACTGAAATAAAGGTAAAGATATATTCACAGATAACTGAAGCTTGCTTCACCACTCTTACGACCACGAATGAAGTTCTAAGAAAAACTCTCCCCTGTGCTTAATTACCCTCGCTCTTATTGCTCGCTTTCCCCCAACCTTCCAGTTTATCTACAGCCTTGGGATTACCTGGAGATGATCCTTCCAGTTGCTAAAAGGGCCTGATTCTGGTCAGCTTTTTAAAAATCAGATATGGTTAGTTAGATATTGCCAGCTTCTCTGATTTCAGAAAGGATAATGGAAACATTTTGCACTAAGTCAGATGCCATTGAGATACTATTCTTCTCAGTATATGTCTATAGAGTTATTACCGGTATGTTCCAGAAGACCCAGGGCTCACACTGTACAGTAAGCTTATTTTTCAGCTTGTGACTGCAAAATACCAAAAAAAACCTAGCACATTTAACATAATCTTTTTCTAAAAAGGTTTGCAGGAGATTCCTCTATTTTCTACTCCCTATTGATAAACCATTGTGCTTATAACAAGGCTGTAATCAACTAACTCAGGGCTTTGTTTCAAGTGTTTTCTTTCAGTTCTTGATTACCTTCTTTAATCAGTGAAGGGAATAAATGGTCCTCTTTTCACCTTATCTACCAAAGGCCCATGTGACGCAGGAACCAGCCTCCTTGACCAACATGCCTTTGTTTTAATCATTAACCTATAGGTACATTAATTCTAATAAGTGATTTCACTGAAAATCTATTCTTGATAGAGTAATTCCTGCTATTATGTAAAAGGAAACGTGTCTAATTTAACTCCAACGAATTACTATTCAATACAAGTAAAAAAAGAAATTAAAAAATTCTTGAAAGAAAGATTGTATCTAATTTTATATAAATAAATGATTCTAGGATAGAAAAATAATAGTAATGTGGGAAATGTTCCTCCCCAGTTATTTTAGCCCCCTTTTTAGTACAACCTGGTGCAGCCAAGAGGTGGGGGTGGAAGTAAACGGAAATACAAGGATGTAGTACCTACAGTCTCAATCTTGCAGGACCACTCAAAACTATACTTTTAATTGCAAATGTTGAAACAGAGTTAATATTCAAATAATTCTGCTGAATGATGATTTCAAGAAATTAGTATAGTCCCCCTAAAACAATTTACGCTCAATTAGCTGGGCTGGTCATCCTAAATTTTAGACTTTGCATGACAGCCTCACTCCTCTGTGTGCAGTGCAAATAGAAACATTTATACGTCATTCAGTGACATATAAATTAAACGTATTATTTCCTATATGCATAATATTACACTGCAGCAGCAATTTTTGATAACTGCTGTGTCACCTGTAATGGGAGGGAGCACAAGCTGAGCATCATGGCACAAATAGCTTTTTTGGTTTAACTTGCTGTAGCAAAATTAATCTTCATCATTCCCTCAGTGTTGATTCACCTGAATGCTGACTGGGACCCCAAATAACTCCTAAAATCATCATTCATTGGATTCACCATGGAATTCTTTCCCCCTCAGCTAACTTTCATTTTAAGATTAGAATAGTAAGAAACAAGAACATTACCTGGACACATTCTAGATTTCTGTAATTTCCAACCGCTGATGTGTTTTCTACTTTCTTTGGTACATCTCTTTGCGCAAAATTTTTATTGTCTTGCAGTATTTCAAATCCAGGTTGGGTCTCTGATAGAAACTGTGGAGGACATAATACTGAACCCTCTGTGACTTTTTCCATTGGGGTTCTTCTATAAAATAAGAAAATGAAGAGTTTTTCAAGGAAACAGAAGCTTTTCAAACAACTTTGTTTTTTACCTGCATGTGCAGCAAATACAGGAAGCTGCAGTAGGAATTAATGTAAAAAATGTTTTGACAGGCAGCTATATCTCTACCTTTGTATCCTAAATCTGAATGTTACATAGCACTGAAGTGATACAGTAGTAGGCTGGCCCTTAAATTATCCTTACATTATAGTTGAGACTCTAGAAAGAGTACAGAGAAGAGCAACAAAGATGATTAGGGGACTGGAGGCTAAAACACATAAGGGACGGTTGCTGGAATTGGGTATGTCTAGTTTAATGAAGAGAAAGACGAGGGGTGACATGATAGCAGTCTTCCAAAATCTCAGGGACTGCCACAAAGAAGAGGGAGTCAAGCTATTCTCCAAAGCGCCTGAAGGCAGGACAAGAAGCAATGGATGGAAACTAACCAAAGAGAGAAGCAAACTAGAACTAAGGAGAAATTTCCTGACAGAACAATTAATCAGTGGACAACCTGCCTCCAGAAGTTGTGAATGCTCCAACACTAGAAGTTTTTAAGAGACTGGACAACCATTTGTCTGAAATGGTATAGAGTTTCCTGCCTGAGCAGGGATTGGACTAGATGACCTCCAAGGTCCCTTCCAACTCTTATTGTTGTTGTTGTTGCTGTTATTGTTGTTATTATTATTATTATTATTGATCATTGCACAGTCAGCCAGATGTTCAGACGGAATTTGGCATTTTTGTCTACCTATAGAGTCCTTACCAAGGACCTGGGATAGGCAGATGGGGATGTTTTGATGATGATGATGAAATACACACAAATCACTGTTAATAGTTTCCCACATTTAGATTATATGGAAGATTCATACAATTATAACTGAAATTATAACTTCTTTCCCCTTCGCTCCCTCCCTCTGATCAGTGGCACTTCTCTGTCATAGAAACTATTGATAGCCTTGCTATGAGAATTATAGATTTGGACCTCTGCGCCAGCACCAGCTTCATGAAGTTAGATTTAGAATTGGCTATTGGAGAAAAAGATTGGATGTTCTCTTCCCCAGCATCTGCATTTGGACTAAAATGTCAACCAGTAGCAGTTGCATAATTGCAGTTATAAAGGAGACTTCTAACATAGAATTTCTGCCTACCTCAAGAACCTGTCAACAACCCTGCCCACTAAATAATGAACTCCTGTTTTATTTAATCACACATACCCTTGTTCTTCTTCTGAACATTTCACAGTTGAAACTAAGGACAAATGGTACCCTCTTGCCTTCCTTCTTTCATTCCATACTATTTAAGGTTCTTGTCAGTCTGCTGTGTAGTGACTTCATTTAACTTGCAAAATTCCAGCCTACATGCTATTTCCTATGTTCTTCATCTGAGCTTGGAGCACTTAGAGGAAAGAATATACTCATGTGCACATTTTTTTTTCTGGATTTGTATGCCGCTCCTCTCCGCAGACTCTGTTTGCCAACTTTACTTCGGAATTTAATACGATCATTCCTCAGCATTTAGTAGATAAACTAGGCCTTTTAGGTTTCAATACTCCTTTGTGCAACTGGGTTCTTCATTTTCTCACTGATAGGCCCTAATATGTGAGAGTTGGGACTAATATTTCTAACATCGTGTTCTTGAGCACAGGTACTCCTCAGGGCTGTGTCCTAAATCTGCTATTTTCACCCTGCTGACCCATGATTGTTGTGTAAGGTTTCCACCAACTAGATTATGAAGTATGTGGATGATATGGGCCTTATTCAGGATGATAATGAGGGCGATTATCAGGAGCAAGTAGAGGGTTTGATGAACTGGTGTAATAAAAACAGCCTGGTTTTAAATGTAGGAAAAACAAAAGAAATCATTGCCAATTTCAAAAAAGGCAAGCCCAGCTATATACTTCTGTTTATTAATGATTCAATTGTGGAGGTGGTTAGCATTATCAATTTCTGGGTGTGCAGCTGACGAGCAGATTAACTTGCTCACTCGACAGTGAGGCACTGGTGAAGCGGGCACAGCAGTGCCTGCATTTTCTGATTCATATGAGAAGTACACTTCTTCCTTTTCCTATCCTTACCACAGAGGCATCAGAATTTCATTTTTTGAATGTGTGCCAGTGTGTTCACAGAAAAAAGTGACAATAAAAGTTCTCAGCTTATCTCATCTCATCATCTTACCTTACCTTCTCATATTTTATTTTATCTTACATTGTTTGAGAACCACAATGGTTCTTTGGGATTTACTGAAAAAAAATATTCCATCATTCAGGAATCCAGTCTGTTTTCCACAATGGAAAAATAAAAATTGGAACAATGCCCTTATTTTTTAAGTATGTTGTCCTGGTTTCTTTGAATTCTTTGGAAAGTTTTTTTTAAATAGAAAAGCGTAATATTTGCTTATTCCTAGGAATTCTGGGAAGTAAAGTCACAGTCTTGAGGATCCAAATAGAAAAGATTGGTTAGAGTCTCTGTACTTCGTTACATCCACATTGGACAGCAACCCATAACATGCAGTTTGTACTAGTCAGGACCTGCCTCAAAGAAATTCCTTTTAACGACAGATTTGGTGTATTGTTTTCAGTAATGGAAGGCTGTACTAACCTTATTTTCTCTACTTGCTGAAGTGACTGTTGCTTCACTCTTTCAGCAAGAATCTCACTACACAGGAGGTCATATGGTTTATCCAGCATGTGTTCTCCCATTACCCATACCCAGATATCACCATCTGCACCAAGCTTCCACTGCACAGATTTTCCATGGTCTGCAAGACAACAATAAAACTGCTTTAATATCAATGAAATTATCAGTAATCTACAGTGTGTTCAGTGTACCAGTTTCCTTTACCATCCACGTACACTTCCATCTGGTTGACTCTTTAATGGAATGGCAAAGTGGCCTCCAATGTTTTACAAGTTCAAATGAATTTAAAAATTACACACCTTCTTTAACAAAGGCACCCATTTAGCCTTTCCATTAAAAAAAATCAAAAGGAGACCCAATATTTTTGTATTACTACTCTAATAGATATGAGGAAAAATTTCAGAGATTTTTGAGATTGCTGATAGAATAAACAAAGCGAAAGTATATGAACTAACAATTATCTGTAGTAGTTTCATCCAGACAGAAACTTTGTTTCAGTCATTGACCAATAAAAGTACAAGGTTCAATCTGGGTCAGTCATTGGGACCAGAAGTGTTGACTTCTGAGCTTTCAGACTCGTGCTGGGACATGTATATTCACCTTCATTTGTAATAAAAGGCAAACAGTAAAATGAACAACAGAAAACTATCTCATAACAATAAGAATTATTAGCAATTAATTGTGGGCATATAACATAATAAATTTATCTTGATTTCATCCATATACCTACTGTTGCCAGTATTGATGTGGGCTAGTTGGTTCATTCATGCTCCAAATTGAACGGTGGATATAAATAATGGTAGGGGGAACCAGAGATCAAACCACTAGGTTACCTTTGCATATAAATGCAGAATGCAGCCGCGCGAGCAGTGTTGGGCTTGCCTAGAAATGCCCACATTTCGGCATCACTCCGCGAGCTGCATTGGCTGCCAATTGGTCTCCGAACCCAATTCAAAGTGTTGGTTATGACCTATAAAGCCCTACATGGCATCGGACCAGGTTATTTACGGGACCGTCTGCTGCCTCATGAATCCCAGCGGCCGGTTAGGGCCCACAGAGTGGGCCTTCTCCAGGTCCCGTCAGCCAGACAGTGTCGCCTGGCGGGGCCTAGGGGAAGAGCCTTCTCTGTTGCGGCCCCGGCCCTCTGGAACCAACTTCCCCCGGAGATCCGTGTTGCCCCCACCCTCTCCGCCTTTCGTAAATTGCTTAAAACACACTTTTGCCGGCAGGCCTGGGGCAGCTAACATCTTGCCCCTAGCCAGTGTATGTTTGTGGAATGATTGGTTTTTTGTTTTTTTGTTTTTTGTTTTTTTTTTAACTTAAGGGTTTTTTATATGTATGTAATTTCTATTATGCTGTGAGCCGCCCTGAGTTCTCCGGAATAGGGCGGCATAGAAATTAAATTAATAATAATAATAATAATAAAAAATGTATTCTAAATTCCAAAGATATCATATGGACCTCCATTTGCCTATTTATTACAATATTTGTTTCTAACTTAATTATGTTTGAGACAGACAATTTTCATTCTAATGATTGCATTCTTGGACTGATAACCTTGCAGACATTCTGTAAACCTTGTTTCTAAAGGATAGGACAAGGTCACATATTTTACTAAATATCCATTGACCTATTTCCTCTATTCTTAAACACTGGTATCTCATAATTTTATTATATACATATACACATACATAAACACATACACATATATGCATATGTGTATGCTTATTTACTGTATGCACACATACACACACACAAACACACAGATATACACACAAAGAGCTTCTCTCTTTAAATAATTATATCTGGATGTAGGAGAGAGTGACAAATGGGTCTGAAGGCTGAGTAAGCAGCTGAGGTGGCCAACCAAATGATATGGCTATAACCTGTCTATAATAAAAAAAGGAAGCTACGGTATGACTGCTTTTTGTTATCTCTGCTGGAATTTTTGCTTCCCTTAAACAATGTTTGTCTCTGCCGTGGACAGTAGGTTGGGCCTCTCTTTAAAGAATGTCAGTCAAGAAATTTAATCTAGTGCAGCTTGGAAGCAGATTAAATAGAGAACCCATTTGGTAATTTAGGGCAATTTATATTAGTGGAAGAAACAAATAAGATTTATTCTGTTTTTTAAATTGTATTACAGTTGTACTTCAGTACTTGACTGCTTCAAAACTCATCGAATTTGGTACTCAACGCATTTTGATATAAAAATGTTGTCCCAGTCTTCGTCATTTGTTTGATATTTGATGAGCTGCTATAGGAAGAAGGAGATGGCCATGGAGAATGGACAGGAAATCAGCTATGCCATGAAGATCACTGCAAAAGGAAGTTGGGGACAGCTGCAGAAGACAGGCAGGAAGTTGACCATGCTGGAAGGATTGCTGACATAGGAAAATGTATAGATAGGAAGTCTTTCCCATCTCACATGGTAAGTCACGTGGTTTGTTGGTACTCTTCATTTTTAGTACTCATCATGCCTTCCAGAACCAATTAATGAGTACTGAGGTACCACTGTATTATAAAACATAAATAGTACATTTTATTATTTAAGTGCAATGGTATGTATACAATATTTGAGATTACTGCCACTCTAACATTTAGATGGCTTAAGTCTTTAGAGATAAAGTTTATATTAAATTTTGCATCCAAAGATAAATGTGACTTTAATAAGCAACTGCAAAATACAGCTTGTGGAGGAGCTTGGAGAACAAACCTTCACCCTTGTCTCTACTGTATTATTACATTATAGTTTAGACATATTAAAGATTTTAAGATTTTAAGATTTTTTGTAGATGGTAAAATGTTCCTTCTGTTTCAAGGTATTTCCAAATTTATTGTAGAAATGTATGACTTATCTATCTTGGACATTATTGATTAAGTTGTATACCAATTTTAACGTTTTCAACTAATTTTTTTAGATTTTTTTTAGATTTTATGAGTTTGATCCATAATTCTTCCCATTGTTGTATTTTTTTATACTGATTTTTATTTGTTCTATCATCTTTAAGTAGGGATTTATATATGTGCCCTGACAGATGGTTTCCATTTTGTATAAGCACTTTGAATTCTCTCTTTTTTCTTAATATCCTTGCATTGTTCTTAAGATCACATTTTATACTTCTAGCAATTTATAAATACATCAATCACAGTACATTCTGATCTTCACTGAATAATTATTGCTGGGCCTTCTATTCATTGAATTTGAGTGGGCCTTGTCTGCATATGTAATTACATATTTCTTAGTCGTTCTCCAACACTGAAAGCATTGAAGGAGAGGTTAATAGTGCAACTGTTGAGCTTATTATTTTCCTTATATAATTCCATGCTTTTATCAAACTATATCTAATTAGTACTATTTATTCTATCTTGCTTTATTTTATCAAGCTTTGTTGGGCTTACTAATGTTGACATAAATTATTCTTCCAAGAAATGGAAATCACACTGCATAAAAATATAATATCAAATATAATTTACATAATATCAGCATATTTCAGATGGGTACTTGCATTCCATCTCTAGTTAAAGAGACCCAAAAGTAATAGAAATTGATAATCTTGTTTAATGCCAATTAACAGCATTCATATTGTAAAAATATAGAATAGAATAGAATAGAATAGAATAGAATAGAATAGAATAGAATAGAATAGAATAGAATAGAATAGAATCTGGAAGGGACCTTGGAGGTCTTCTAATCCAGCCCCCTGCTCAAGCAGGAGAACCTATAATACCATCTCAGACAAGTGCCTGTCTAGCCTCTTCTTTAAAATCTCCAGTGATGGAGCGCCCATGATTTCTGGAGGCAAGCTGTTCCATTGGTTAATTGTCCTCACTGTCAGGAAGTTTCTCCTTAATTCCAGATTGCTTCTCTCTTTGATAAGTTTCCAACCATTGTTTCTTGTCCTGCCCCCTGGTGCTTTGGTGAATAACGTGACCCCCTCTTCTTTGTGGCAGCCCCTCAAATACTGAAATACTGCTATCATGTCTCCCCTATTTCTTCTTTTCTTTAGACTAGCCAAGCCCAAGTCCTGCAGCCGTTCTCCACATGTTTTAGTCTCCAGCCTTTGATTATCTTAATTGCTGTTCTCTGAATTTTTTCCAAACTCTCAACATCTTTTTTGTGATATGGTGACCAAAATTGGCTGCAGTATTCCAGGTGTGGTCTTACTAGGGTTTTATAAAGCGGTACGAATACCTTGCGTGATCTTGATTTTATGCCTCTGTTTATACAACTCAGGATTGCATTAGCTTTTTTGGTTGCTGCTGCACACTGCTGGCTCATGGTTAAGTGATCGTCCACTAGGATTCCAAGGTCCCTCTCACAGTTACTGTTTTTAAGCCAGATCTTGCCCAATCTGTACTTGTACTTTTGATTTTTCCTGCCTAAATGTAAAACTTTGCTTTTCTCCACATTGAAACTCATTTTGTTGGATAGGACCCATTGTTCAAGTTTGTCAAGATCTTTTTGGATCCTGAATGTTGGCTATTCCTGCCAGTTTGGTGTCATCTGCAAATATGATGAGTTCCCCTTCAATTCCCTTATCTAAGTCATTGATGAAGATATTGAAGAGTACTGGGCCTAAGATGGAAACTTGTAGTATCCCACTGCTTACTTCTCTCCATGTAATATAGTGCTGTTGAGGACTACTCATTGAGTACGGTTTGCCAGCCAGCTACAGATCCATCTGGTGATGATGTTGTCTATTTCACCTTTTTCTAACTTACCAAGGAGTAGGTTGTGGTCTACTTTATCAAATGCCTTACAGAAGTCTAAGTATACTATGTCCACAGTATTTCACTGGTCTATTAGTTTAGTCACTTTGTTGAAGAATGAAATAAGATTGGTTTGGCACGATCTGTTTTTAACAAACCCGTGCTGGCTACTAGTTATAACTTTGTTTGCTTCTAGTTGCTCGCAGATCTGTTTTTTATTATCTTTTCTAGGATCTCCCCAGGTATTGATGTTAAACTGATTGGTCTGTAGTTTCCTGGATCCGTTTCCCCCCCCCTTTCTTGAAGATGGGAACCACATCAGCCCTTTTCCAATCCTCAGCTACTTCCCTGATGCTCCAGGATTTTTGAAAGATATGGTGTAATGATTCTGAGATAACATCTGCCAGCTCCTTCAGAAATCTGGAATATAATCTGTCAGGCCCTGGTGATTTATATTTGTCAAGGTTGGATAGGTGTTTTCTTACCATTTTCTTGCATATTTTAATTTTTGTTTCTAATTTGTCTTTTGCAGTGTTGTTTGTTTTTTTTGGTATGTTGGGCTATAGTTTCTTTTTGTGTGAAGACTGATGCAAAGTATGAGTTAAGCAGCTCTGCTTTCTCCTGTTGACTGTTATTTCCTTGCCATTTTCTCTCTTTAGTGGCCCTACAGTTTCCTTGATTTTTTTCTTGTTAATATGTTGGAAGAAACTTTTTTTATTATCCATGATTTCTGTTGAAAGTCTTCGTTTGTTCTGAGCCTTTGCTTTCCTGACTTCATCTTTGCATGTTCAGGCTGTCTGCTGATTATCGGCCTTAGTTATGTGCCCATCTTTCCATTTTTTAATATTTGTCCTTTTTGTCTTTCAGTTTGTCAGAGAGACCTTTGTGCAGCCATGCTGGTTTCTTCTTGAATTTCTTGTTAGTTAAAATGAGCAACATTTATAAACATAACATCTAATTAAGCATTTAGGCAGCTGCTGGCTATGCAAAATACTATTATCCAAACCTTCAATTATCTTAGCTGTTATTTCAAAGCCATTTGCAAAACATCTTCATGAACTTGAATAGAGAGGAATCCCTCTATCATAACCAATGGGCATCCTAAGGAAGGAAGATCTAAATAGTCTATTTTATACTACAAATTCCATGTTTTATGATATATAAAACTGGTCAAATACATTGATTTTGAGCATCACGTTTTTTAAAAAGTCCCCTGCAAAAATGGGATTCCCCGGTGGCTGCCACCTCCCTGCCACCCGCTCTGTCCACCACTGCTGTTGTCCCTGGCCTCTTCAACCCAGTAGCAGGGAAGCAGTGGGAGGTGTGAAAATGGGAAACCTCGGCCCCCCATTTTGCACTCTGTCCACCCTCTTGCTTGCCTGATCATCCAGCTCTTCCTCCTGCCACCCATAGTGAGTGGTGACTTGGTGGCTGTGAGTGGATAGAAGCAACTTGGTGGTGGCAAGCTGGCAGTAATGAAATGGCCATGCTGAATTATCCTGGAGCCATTTTCCTTTCCTTATCGTCTTATTTCATGTGGCCAATTATTATTTTGTTTAAAAGTGCTTTATATGGAACTGGTATGTTTCATCATGGAGAAAAATCTATGTGATTACTAAGAGTTAACAACGACTTTATGGCACATAATCACTTAAAAAATACCAGCAGTATTATATCACCTTCTGTGTTTTGCATCTAATTTCAGTCTGCAGAAAAATCTCCAGATTCTCTGCAAAAGAATGAAACACAAGGGCAGTTCTTTGTTCATGGTGAGACTTTCACTCCTGAAATCTCTATAAGGCAATCTGAATGCAGTTTCCATTCATCTTTACTTCTAAACAGTGAGAAATAGAAACAAAAATCACTGTAAAACCCAAAGATTTTGCAGTGACAAAATTCTCCTCCAACTCCAACTTCACTGACAAGAATAACATATTCCAAATTGAAAAGAAGGGAACAAGGGAAAGGGAGGGTTTTGCCTTCTCTTTCTGCTCAAGATCCCCATGTACAATTGGTGGGCCACTGTGTGACACAGAATGCTGGACTCGATGGGCTTTGGCCTGATTCAGCATGGCTCTTCTTATGTTCTTAAAGCATTTACATTTGATTTTCTAGGCCAGGGGTCTCCAACCCCAAGGCTGCAACCTTGGAATGGGGACACAGAATTAGTGGAAATGGCAGAAGTATGGATTGTAAAAAAGACTGCCCCACCTTACTCGGAACTGCCTATATTCTCAGACGTTACCTTAGCAGCTCTTAGGTCCTTGGTTAGGACTTGAACTGTTATGTTTTTACCATCAAATCAAACTGAAGGTTAAATCTTAAATAACAACAAGAACCCAAGGAGCTTTACCCTGTTGTGATGGAGGCTTGTGTGCTCTGTAGAAGAGCCAGATTAAACTTGCTCCGAACCTATTTAACTATGGTGAAAACACGTCAAGTGAATTCTATACAGGATCAAGTATCACCCAAATTAACAAAACTTGCATTGAATGCTATGGCTCCTGGGTGTTCAGTAAAATTATGCCACAGTGCTCAGCTCCCTCTGCTAGGCAACCAGGGTATGGAATTGACAGGCAACTGGAAGACGAACAAAAAAATGGAAAAATCTGGACAAAGGAAGAACATTACTCAATTATGGAAGGTTATTATCGAACTGAGCCAACAAAACAGGGATTTCAAAAGTGCATGTTCAAGATTTGGATGGAGAATCACCTGGATATGGAAATCAATGAATAAAGACTTATGGATCAGAGGCATGTTATCTTGAAGCACAAGCTCTTCACTAACGCAGAATTACAAGAGACTGCAAGCAGAGAAGCCCAAGATCAAGGCTCAAGAATAACTGATAATAGAGATAATTTAGAAGTGGAGCAACAAATAGTGAAGAAAAAGAAAGAAATCAGAAGAGTGGATGAGGAACAAGAAGCAAAAGCTGGATTAGATCTTGAAGAACCAAGAGCTAGAGCCAAATTAACTGAGATTAAACTGAATCAAATTAGTAAGAGAAGTTGGCTAAATTATTAAAAAATGTTAATGAAGCTGTTCAGACTATTCCAACAGAAACATCAGCTCAAACAAACCAACTAATGTATGCAGCAGCTTATGTTACTACTGAAGAATTGGGCTTGAGAATTGGAAATAATAAAGCAATTAAGAAGGGAAAACCAAAGTGGAAAATCCGCCTGGAGTTAAAAATAAAGAAAATTCAAATGGATTTAAGTAATTGTAAGAATTTGAGGCAAGGAAACCTGAAGAATAAAAAAATCAGATTTATCCTGACAGCAAGATATGACCTGGGGGAAAAAAGGAAATTGCAGTTGTGGTTGAAGAGCTGAAACAAAGAGTTGTGGCTATTGCAGAGAAAATAAAGCCATATGATAACCAAATAATGCAGTTTCAGCAAAATTCACAACTTTGAGCAAATCAGCATCATTTCTATAATATACTTCCAACGCAGATCAAAACACAGGAATTGGAAGCATTCACCAAACATATCAACTCAGTGGACAGATACATCAAATTCACACATGAAGATGTTAAGAAAAATAGTCTAGCCTTCCTGGATTGTGCTATATACATTAAGGAAGACAGAAACCTTAACACTGAAATTTACAGGAAACCACCACACACATGTCAATATTTACGTTTTGATTCACCTCACCCACTGGAGCACAAAATGGGAGTTATGAGAACCCTACACCACAGAGCTGAAGGCCTGCCTAACAGCAAAGAAGGAAAAGAAAAAGAAATAAAACACATCAAGGAAGCCCTCAGCACATGTGGCTATCTCAAGTGGACCTTCATCAAATCTCAAAAAAGACCCACAGGAGCTCCTCCATGACAGACAAAGAAAATAAATGAAGCAACGTAGTCATTCCTTACATTGCAGGAATATCAGAAAAGCTGAGGAGGATCTTCAGCCAACACAACATACGTGCACACTTGAAATCCAAGAATACATTAAGGCAGAAGCTTGTCCAGCCCAAGGATAAAATACCCAGACACAAACTGAGCAATGTTGTATATGCAATACAATGCAGTGAGCCATGTACAGAGCTGTACATTGGGGAAACAAAACAACAACTTCATAAATGTATGGCACACAAAGGAGAGCAAACCCATCAGGATAAGATTCAGCAGTCCATCTGCATTTAAAAGACAAAGGCCACTCTTTCAAAGACAACAAAGTTCATGTTTTGGACAGAGAGGACCGCTGGTTTGAAAGAAGGGTCAAAGAGGCCATCTATGTCAAAATTGAATAGCCCTCTTTCAACAGAGGGGGAGGGATACAACATCACCTATCTCCAGTCTACAATACAGTCCTTTCAACTATTCCAAAAAGAATCCACACACATTTGCACTACTCCGGTGACCCTGAAGACACAGATAAGCCTCCAGGTAGCACTAACTGCTCGCTAAGGGAATGCAAATGACCAGCTGTCTGAAGCTTCTTGGATGAGAAGTGAAATGTCTTCAAAGAAAAACAAGAAAGTCCAGTTGCCTTGTGAAAAAGCATCTTTGGGATAACTGTAATGATGAACTTGGTGAAGTTGAAATCAAATGATGAATCTTCCAAGGTGACTCATTGTCACTTCTGTTATTTGTACTTTTGAATGAAAAGGAGTGGGAAATGGTGGACTGATAAGCAGGAGTGAAAAGGTGAACAATTTTGGCTGATCCCAACTCTACCATAGAGATTATGTGCCAAGTTATAGGCTGCTCGCTTTTTTATTTTTTAATTGTCTGTTTTTTAATATACATCATGCAGCTTCAATCATACTGTCATGGTTGCCATTTTTACTTTTTTGACCATACCTTGCAGCCATCCCATGGTATCCTTTACCTACTGATTGTTACTACAATCAACAAAAAAGTGCTTGGTTGAAACATATGTGACATAATGTCATATCACAATCAATGGGATTTTTAATTTGAGAAGAATGACAGTTTGGTTGCCAGGAAGCTTCACCTCATTGCAAATACACCTTATTTTCACCAATTCCTTTCCACAAAAACCTTCACATGTACATGTACTACAATATGGAAGGGCAATGCTAGCAGTTTACAGTATCTCATTTTCTTTTTCTGTAGCATAATGCTGAAGGCTTATTATTATTATTATTACTATTACTATTATTACACCAGAAGTAGCTCAGGTTGAGAGCTCCCTATTCTTTTTGCAAGTCCCTCTTGGCCAGCTGAACTGGCTTACGTGTTCTCAAGGTCCTGCGGTAAGAAGGAGTAATGGTAATTGGCAGGTCTGCTTCAAGTAATAGGCTGCTCACTTTTTTATTTTTTAATTGCCTGCTTTTTAATATGCATCATGCAGCTTCAATCATATTGTCATGGTTGCCATCTTTACTTTTTTGACCATACCTTACAGCCATCCCAATGGTATCCTTTGCCTATTGATTGTTACTATAATCAACAACCTGATTGCTGAGAAAAGTGCTTGGTTGGAACATATGTGACATGTCATATTACAACCAATGGGATTTTTAATTTGAGAAGAGTACTGGACAAAGTGCCACGTGGATGGATGTTCCCTATGAGAAAGCTATGAAAAAGTATTCCTGTCAAATTTGTTTAACTTCACTAGTCAATCTTATCTTTGGCTCACTTCATACTTAGAATTTAGGAAAAAGACTCACTTATCTAATCAGCTGGTTATTCAGATTAAAGTTTTAATGATTTATGCAAAAGCACACATTATTTAAAGCTACAGAACATTGTTTTTTCATTCAATAACACCATTGATACTTATTCTATGGCAAACTTTGTGTCAATGATTGGAAAGTAAAATAAAATTCTGGATGAGAAATAAGAAAGAAAATGGTCACACTGACCTTTCCTCAGTACTGGCTTTGGGGTTGTAGCTACTGCTTCTCTTTCTTTCCACCTTCTCACCTGCTCCTGCCTCATCTTGAAGAACAAGATCTGCTTTTGCTCTTCGCTGAGTTCAGCCAGGAGCTCTGGATCCACATACATGTCTGACAGGATCTGCTTCAGCATGGCTGGAGAAAGCTTCCCGGCATGAATCAGTGCTGGCCGTATGTGAGAGGGTCACGTCACTCGCCGCCACTTGTACAGATACGCATGAAGAGCTGAGGGAGAGGCACAAATCTACCCCCACCCTAGAAAAACAGCAGGAGTGCAGGCTGTCCACATGGCAATTATGGCCTTAATGCCTGCAGCCTTATTTTAGATCAGACTTCCTGCAATGATGGAAAAGAAAATCTAAATAACAACCTGAGAGAAAACAGGAACTGCATTTCACAGAAAGGTAGTCTCCAGGATTAAGGAGAATTTAATCAGAACAGAAACAAGGAGGGGAGAAGTCTGCCTTAATCTGATACCACGTCAAACCACTCCCTGCACAAGTTGCAGGTGTGTCTACCCCCTCTCTGACTCAGCAACCAGAAAGTTAACGTACCAGTCACATGAGGAATGAACTCTCACCCTCAATTTAAGAAAAGTTGCTCTGGCAACCAGCAAAGAAGGGAATGCCTGTGAACAAAGTGATAGCAGCAAAGGGAAAAGAAATATAATGCCTTCCTTGTCTGTTTTCTTAGCATTTCCTGGCTGGTGAAATAACTGGTGCCAATTAAAAATTATGATCTTTAGTATCAGTAAACTTAGGGTATTCCTGAAATTTATATAAATCATAAAATGTATGAAATTGTAAAGTTTATAAAATTATAAAATGAATTATAATTCAATCAGTTAATCTATTATATTCTAATGGTGGGGAGAGAAAGCTAAACAGTGAGGACTGAAAACATTCAGTGGTTTCAATGTCTACCGTGGAAGAAAGGAAGAAGAGGGAAGAGAGGGAGGGAAATGACTCTTTTAGTGCACTTCTAGAAGATATGGCAAGAGGCCTTCATGAAGAAAACCACCATACTCTGCTACCATACTTTGTAGGTTCCACTTGGGGAAGCTAAAAGCCAGCCTAAGAACTATAACCTGAGGGCTTAAAAGACAGACATTAAGAAGGAACAGAACTAACAGTGGGTATAGTGGGCACCCCAAGGCTGATAGAAGAAAAATAGCAAGTAAGGTCCTAAAGAGTTAAACAAACCAATAGCTTACGAGAAAGCAGCATGAAGAACAGATACAGGATGCTGACTGTTTACTAAAGGTGGGAAATAAAACTCTAGTTGGAAAAAAAGATTGGTATGTAAATTGCTAGTAGGAATTCTTATAGATGTACCAGTTTATTAAAGGCCAGACTCCCAGTAACAGGGAACCAGAAAAGTGGCTGCTCACAGTCTTTGTAGCCCAGATGAACCACTGGGAAACTTTCCCCAAAGACATAGCAGTGTTACAGTTCAAACTTGACCTGCAAAAGGAGGAATGTGTTCAATAAACACAGAGATAATTATATGTTATCTTTCATGAGAAATATTGTGGTTAAAGACAAAGAGGCTATTTTGATATTATTAAGAACATCAAACCCTGCATTCATCCTGGCTGGGCTGGGTCTGTTTCCCTGTCTAAAAGTAATACTTTCCATAGCTACCTGAATCCAGAGCTTTGGCAAGAACATCACATGGACCTGCTTTAGGATAATCGTGGGAAAAGAAGTCCACTTTTGTTAAGGAGCTGCGGCAAAGATGCATCTGGTAAGCATAGGCTAGTCTTTTTAGTTGCACGAGATAAAGCTGGATTTGAAGGGAGCTTGGCATTTCTCTGTAATAGCTAGGTGGTCATTTCTTCGTGCCTGAACTTCATAATCAAAGTTTTCTAAAAGCAGGCTGTTTCTGCTGTTGTAATGCGCAAGCCTTGAATGCTTTCCTATGGAGGAAATGTGCAGATTACCATTCAAGAAACATATCTGTTCTCGAGAAATAGACATCTTTAGTGGCAACAGGGGCATATGCAAGACCATATCAACCGTTTTAGAGATATCTCTTTTCATAAAGGAAGGACAGCCATAGGATAAAAATGCCAATTCTCAAATTCCATGAGCTTCAAAGTAAAGTCAGCTGGCTGGCTGGCGTCTACTAATAGCCCAACCACATTGTAAACAAGTTTAATCAAATGTGTATCAACAGTTGCAGTAGTGGAGGAAATATAACATACGAATTTTAAAGAAAGGGGGAGAAAAAGAATAACTTTTTTACTTCCTATGCTGTCATACTATTCATATAACATTGGGTGTAGTGTAAGAAATATTTTTGAATGATTTGTCATGCATAGTGTGCATGTGCTCTCTTATTAGAAAGTAATTGTATAGCATAAACTTTATTATTCCCATTCTACCCTTTTTACTATTGGGCTACTACCTGGCAAGTAGAATGCCATATCCTAAGAGATTGACTGTGTCCAGTACTATGAGCTGATTAATGCTTGTTTCTGAACACTGATGGAAATCAAACCAAAGTTTCCTTAGAGCATATCTTTATTCTACTGGTTGAATAATGAAAAGGAAAGTTTAAAGTGCTTTCCTGCTCAATTCAGGGAAAATAATGTAATGATACAGCAGAAATGCTTCCTTAAATATGCTTACCAATAATTAATTAATTTTTGAAATTAATTAAACTTTTAAGTAAGTTATGTATACTATTTTTCTGGTGTCTAGGAATACTCAACTTTTATTCTTCTTAAGACTCGGCATTTTCTACAAGCTCCAAATCTGAATGCCTGCAGAAATTAATAGTAGAAACTGTGCTATTAATGCTATAAGCCATTTCAGGGTCAAAAATGGAATAGGACTGTTGTTTATAAAATAATTTATATCAATAGGGGATGAAAATTATGGTCATTCACATCCAGATGTTTTTGAATTCTGATTCTCAATAGTTCTAGCCAGCATGGCACAGATCAGGATGATCGGAAGAGTTCACATTATCTGAAAGGCCACTGATTCCAATCTCTCTGTTGGATCAGCAATGAAATCCATGTCCCACAGTAAGGTGGGAAACTACTATTATTTTAAATGGTTGACTTCAACCTAAGGTCACTGGGTTGCTCTACTATGTTTTAAGTGATACTTTCTGATCTTTCTGATCTATTTGGAAGAAGTCCTTTAATCAGAAGTTCCTTTTATGTGGCCTTTTCTAGACCGTATTATGTAACTTTGGCTAATCATGGGCTAAAAACCTGATTGCCCGATGATTATTTGAAAATGTGCTGCAGTATAAGTTCTTCTGTGTCTAGGTCAAAATTTAAACTGCCAGAATGAAGCCACCTTCTTGGCTTTGTCTCAAACAAAGAGACAAAAAGAAGGCCAAAAAGAAGTCATTATCATTACATGTTTCTGGTAATAGCTGACATATTAGCAGATGGGCTGGGCTCTGTGTCTCTCCACATTCACACATGTATTGTTATCTGCTAAGAGCTTCTCCTTGAGCATATTGGTTTTACACTTAGGCGCTCCAACTCTCAGCCTACTCGGGGTCCTCCAAATAGTATAAGGGAGGTCAGATCCTTCAGCCATACCCTCCTTTAATCTGATTTCTTGCTCGATAGTCTCCTTCCTCCATCTTTTAATTCAGTTTTGTTCTTGCATATTCTCAAGAATGTTTGTTCTTGCCATAAAGCTGTTCCTAGATCTGAGTTGGCTGGCTTGGAGCATATGTCTGTTCAGAAGATGTTGAGGGCTATTCTCTTGCTTAGTTCTCCTGCTGTCTATTGCAACCTTTCTCTTTATCTTAAGTGGGGCAATGCAAGTGAGAGAAATATATTTTCTCAATTCGCATGTTTGAGACATCCCGTTACTGAGCGTATTGATGGCAATACCAACTTGTTTCACATGTGCAGATGCACCCCACATTGGAGCAGCATATTCTGTTTCAGAGATGCTCAAGGCCAAAGCTGATGTGCACAACATAGATGGTTGAGCTCCCCATGTGTAGTTTATCAATTTCCTGATGACATTTCTCCTCAAACTGACTTTAGCCTGAGTGCTCAGGCAATGCTGTTTAAAAGAGAGCATCCTGTCAGGTATCACACCAAGATATTTCATTGTTGGACAGTGCTGTCTGTTCCCTTGCCACAACTCTTCCTTTTCATCTCAATTTCACAAGGTGGAAAGCACACACTTGGGTCTTGCTTGGGTTGGGCTTTAAATGGTTGATGGTATAATATCATTCTAATTCTTCAAGTGCTATCATAAATTTCCCATCTACCTCATCAAAAGTTGATCCTTATGCGTCCACTGCTGTATTGTCTGCATAGATGAATAGACCTGTGCTGTTAGGAACTGGTTAATCATTCATATATACATTATATAATGTTGGAGACAATACACTTTCTTGTGGCAGCCATGTTCTTAACATTCAGCATCACATAAAATCTCCAGTTCTGGAAGAAGCTGCCAATGACACTGGTAAGCTTATTATCTTATTATTTAACTCGTGTAGCAATATCCTAGGGTTGTGTCATATGCTGCAGGTAGGTTGATGAAAACCACTCTAGTAATTAGCTTTCTTTCAAAACCATCCTCAATATGTTGCACAAGGTTTAGGATTTAGCCACAAGGTGACCTCCCCTGGTCTAAAACCTGCTTACTCCCTTATGATCTTTTCATCAATAAATTTAGAGATACAGTTGAGAATCATCCATTCCAGTGCCTTTCAGAGATGGCAGAGGAGTGATATTGGTGGGTAATTTTTCAGATCATCTGAGTCTTTGCCGGGTTTCAGTCAGGCAGCAATGCTAGGTTGCCTCCACAATTTTAAGTTCTTAAACTCAACTATACAGTTGGTTATCAATTGTAGGCGGCACTCCAGAGTATGGGGACTAAACTGCTTTATCTGTTCTGTTCTTATATCATCAACACCTGCTGCTTTATTCATTTTCATAGTCTTTCTAGCTTCCTCTAGCTTGAATACCAAAAAAGGGGCATTTAATCACCCTTCCTCTTATTATTTTTTTTGTTCAGATGGTTGTTCTCACACTTTTTTACCTTACACTTTTTTCCATTCTTCAGCAGCTGGCTGGCTAATTGGTCTGCTGTTACGTCCATATGCTTTTGTTATGGTTGTTTTTTAAGGAGTTTCAAAGCTTGTCTGCCATGCTGTTTCATGTCTAGGTTCTCTCCTACATGCACCATCGCGATTTCCAATTACCTGCCAGTGCTTGCATCGGCTCTTGCCCAGCTTCAACTGTGTCTTCCCAGAAAGAGTCCTGGTTATAAACTGCCTGATATCTATCCAGTAAAGATTTAGTAAGACTTCCGTTTCATCCCGCAGCCGCCATGGACGGTTGGGAGATCTGCTCTCTCTTTTTGCATCGCTGGCTAAATTTGAGATTGTAACCTGCTATTCTTTAAGAAAGACTTGTTGATTGCCTTAAAGACAGATAAGATACAAAGTAACCTTGAAGCACCATCTGCAAGAAACTCAGCTCAGCTTTTTACTTGGTGGACTTTCTGATTGTAAGTTCTTTGTTTAATCTAATATATGACAATGGAAGAAGAACAGGAATGGATTTCTCACACAGAGGAAGTACAGGAACAAATTCTTTATATGTTAAAAGCAATTATCCAAACTCTCCGTATGCAAGCTCAAACTATGACTTCAACCAAAGAATCATCTATACAAAATTCTATAGAAAAGGGGAAACAACCAAATGTTATGACAGAAGACTTAGATACTCAACAAATACAAACTGTGGAAAACATGGGAAGGAAACTGATAATAGAGAACAAGGAAAGGACTTTTCTTATAAACCAGAAGGAATTTGAAGACAAAAAAGAAAAACAGATGAAAGACAAGATAAATACTTTGGGACAACTGCATCGAACTGGAAAAATAAAGAGATGACCTGTCAAACCAGCTAGCCTTCTTAACAAAACAGCAACTGAACGCCTTTATCAATATCAAATAATAGTTACAACAATACAAGGAGATCTTTTTGATGATTTAAAAGTGAAGATATGAAAAATGATTTGGCAGAGGAAAAAAGCTAGAATGAGACTGAAAGGGATTGGGGTTTTGATCTATATATGAGATCTAAAATAGAATATATTTAAATGGATAGAATATGTATTTTGAATATACGATATTGTAATGATTTGAAATAAAAAAAATTGGTTTTATAAAATCTAGAAATATAAATATCGAAATAAGAATATTATATTGTCTTATTAGTTTGTTAAGATATATGATAGATTTTACATATAAGGTCTGTATTTTAAATATTAGATCATATGTGGAATTTGACAAAAGAATCATGTTTAATTAAAATTTGGAAAAATATAAATTAAATGTTAAATTAAAATATTAAGGGAAAATCAGTTACCAGGTTACTGATATGCTAAAAGTTTGAATGTTTATAGATAACTAAGACTTGAATTTAAGATATTGTCATGAGTTGAGACACAGGTTAAATAAAACTTAGAAGTATAAATACTAATAATTAAATTTGTATATTAGCTTGTGGTATAAATGCTGATGGTCTGTTTAATTATTTATTTTTCTCTTTTTCTGGAAAGGAAGAAAGGAAAGAGGTAGAAAAAAGGAAAAGAAAAGAAAAATTATTAGCCGTAAATATGAGATAGGAGACTGAGAAACGGGGATCATTTAAAATCTGGAAATGATAAAATTAAACGTTAAATTTAAATATTAATGCAAAATTAAAGTTAAGAAAAACTTATTAGGTTATTGTCTAAAAGATGGAATGTAAAATTAATTAAGATATGTATAGACTGAAGATTATTAATGAATATTAGAAAGGTATTTTTTTGTTTGATTGATAGAATAAGAACTGTATTGATCTGAATATGATAGTAGATCTTATGGGGGAAAGAGAGGGAATTTTGTTGTTGTAATACTTTGAGATTTGTACTGATGATATTTAAATGTAATGGAATCATGATGCTCAACCACCACGCTTCTTTTCAAATATGTAAATGCAATATTGGAAAATTAATAAAAAAACTTGGATATATATATATATATATATAAAAGATTTAGTAACTCCAGTAATAAGCATAAGTTGAAAGGATTGTATATAGCATTACCAAAAACAATTAGTTGAAAATGATGGCTCCCTTCATTTACTCCCTGACTGCTCCCTGATTACCTAAGTTTCTATTGTTTTGTTTTACCAGGACTCACTGTAATACTCTTCCTTCTGCATAGTTACAGTAGATATTTTAGACTCCAAATGGCGCATGTTGTTTCCTATGGTTCGCAAGAGGTAGAATCAGTAACATACATTCTTTTATACTGCAGGTTTTATAAAACATTAGATTTAAATCTTATTTTTCTCCTATCAGCAATGTCTGGACAATCAGACAACTCCTGTATTGATTTTCTCTTTGCTGACAAGGTTTTTAGGTGACCTATAATGTTGCAAACTTTTATTATTTAACATTAGATTTCACAGCAGCTCTATAGTAGGATTTAAGATGGATTGCTGTATTTCCTTATTTTTGTTTATCTATTTTAATTCCTTTCCTCCTTTATCTCTGTTTTAGTTACCTGACTTAAGGGTCTAATAAAATTGAACTGAACTGAACTGGGAAATTAAAAAGGAAAGATTTTGTGATTAAAATGTTTCTTTGTTTTTCTCCTGGCAGGTATTCAGCATAATGAAATTCAGACTCTTGCATTTCCCCCTGCTTGGGATTTTCATGTTTTTATCTGTGAGTATTTGCCAATGTTCCTATATCAAGTAGACCAATCAGTGTGGGATTCCTTGGGTTTAAAACATACTGCAAATTTATTTGGAAATAGTGGACTGTATATTCATCAAAAGCTCTAGAATCAGACTAGCTATTCACTAATTGTCCCTATCCCATATCTTACCAATTCCCATATAAAGTAAAGTAAAAAGAAGTGCACTGAAGAAAAACAAATACACAGCCTATAAGCAAACTCTCGTCCTCCTCAAGGTAGATCACAACTGCAACCATCCTCACTTTTTCTTGACTGTTGATAGTGAATTAGTTTCAGTTGTCAGAAAACTGTTTCTGAATGCAACACAAAACTACTTTTATTTCCTGATGATTTTGGAATCTGGAGCCTGGATTTTAAATGCCAGTCCCATAACAAAGTATAAGAATTTTGTTCTCTCACATGGTCAGCATAACCATGCCTCCACTAGTGTGACTCCCAGTTTTCAATAACAAGTAACTCTTAGCTTCTTTTTATCTCAAAATGTTGAGAAAACCACAAGCCACACCTACCTTTTATCTCCCCTCCCCCAAAAAAAGCCAGCATTCGGTCTCTCTCCTATCATCTGCCCATCTTTTAATTTTCCCCCAGAATCTGAGTGAGGAGAGGAGGAGAAGCAAACCTACAAAGGCTTAATAATTCTGTGAAATTAAAATATCTCACCAGGATATTCTAATGCAGTGTTTCTCAACTTTGGCAATTTTAAGAGGTGTGAACTTCTGCAAGAATTCTTTATCCAGTGAGGAACCAAGAGCCAGATTTACACAAGAACTGCTAATAGGAAAAATCCCTAATCACAAATTCTCTAGAGCTTCAGTGTCTCAAAAGGAAAATAGATTTGGTGGTGATTTGCAAAGTACAGCCAGAAACCAGTGATGAAATAAACACAGTCTTAGTGCGGGAGGTGCTACATCTTCTTAGAGAGACAAGGACCTGTCTCCACAAATTCCTACAATTTAAATTTCACCTCACCATTTGCTCCCACCCCTGCAAAGTATGGGGGCCAATTTTTGTTTTAAAAATATAGTATCACAAAACAAAGTTGTGATATCATATGGAGTTGTACATTGCACCAGGGAATGCTTATATCTAAAATCTGTATCTTTTTTTGTTGAAATATGTCTAGTATATTTAAAGCATAATTAATTCATGATCATCCAACATAAAATGGAAAAAAACAGAGTAACTACTTGCAAGAGGTGTTATCTGAGAACTTATCCAGGTAATTAACCTGCAGACAGAATTCCACAGAGGATTTTACACTAATCAAAGCCCACTCCCTCCCCCATTTTGATCATTTATTTGATTTATCTGAAATATTTGCAGATTCGTGATAACTGATCAAATGATGATTAGAGGTTCTTGTGACAATTACAATCTAACACTATATGTGACAGCAGAAAACTAAAACATTAACCTGACCATAATTCACAACAGAGATTCTCAAACCTTCAGGCACTATATAATCTCTGAGGCACTATTAAATGAATGAAACACCTCTCCATGAAATAAAATTATGAGTTCATGGACTTTCAAATTATTACATTTCAGTCTATAAACTGGGCTCTCCAGATACTATGAAACTGCAACTAAAGCAGCCATAGACAGTCTGGTGCAGGTTTATGGATCCTAGGTTTTGGTACTTAGCATTATCGGAAGGATGCAGGCTGTCCCTTGCAGGCAGAGTGTCTTTCAGAAGGAAGGTCAGTTTTCAAGGAAGAAACATTAATGCATGCTACTGTAACTGTTGTCCAGTTTCCAAGCTTTTTACTGCTGGAAGCAAAAATGGGGAAAAAAGCCAGAATCCCACACAGTCTTTTTGGAAGAAACTCCAGCCAAAATCATTGCAGTTCTTTCCTTCTGCCTCCTTAGCCACAATGCTGTCACTCTGCAGGAACAACCTGCCTACTGCAGCTCCTCCTAGGGAAATCCTCCAAAGTGCACTCTTTCATAAGATAGGCCCCCCTGTCCTGAACAATGAATGTTCACTCCGGTTCTTTTTATTCCTGGGAAGAGAGTATTTTTTTTATACAATGTTTTTTTTCCAACAGAGGATGAAGCATAGCCGGAGCCTTGTCAGATCGCCTAAAAAATATTTCAACCAACCCCTTTCTTATTTGGTTTAGACCTCTCCCCCATGTCACAACTCACAATGTCAGAGGCTGGCTGTGACCGAGCTAAAGGGAAAGTCTTGGCAACAGAAATCATCAAGAAAAAAAGATTCCTTGTATTTGGAGCAGTAAAGACGTTCTGATTTAAATGCCTTAATGGGAGAGGCAAACATGTTCACCTGACTCAGCTGGACCTTGAAGTAATAAGAAACTTCTTGAGAAATATATATATTTGAAACATGGGGGATAACAGTAGACTTTGTAAATGGCCACTAAATGATGTTTTTGGCTGACTGACTGAACAGACTTTTTTTCTCTCGCTTGAATCAATACGCTTTTATGGAGAATTAAGGGGTAGCAAATTTGGGTACCAGTTTACACATACCAAACTACACCACAAATCTTTTAAATGAAGGCCTTTTTATTAGCAAAAGTATAAGAAAACTGCAGGAAAAAATTGACTCCTCTAAGCAGAGTAATCATGACTATGTTTCATGTAGAAGTAACCTTTCCACTTCAGTTGTCCTCTTGCAGCTGAGTTTTTGTTATGAAGTCATAGCTTAGTGGAAATCATAATTAAGAAGACAAAAGGGCAGATATTCCATAGATATTTTAGTAATTTATATTAAAGTAGCATCTGTTATGGATATGTTCCTAAATAAATAAGAAAATTTCAAATTAGGGATCTATAATAATGACTGTTGCATTATGTTCAGCTGGCATCCAAGTCCTAAAGAGTGTAATAGGGCAGAGGTTAGATAGGTAACATACTGTGGCAGTGTTTAGCTTTTTTGAAACAAAACCTAATTTTATACAAGTGGCCCTCAACTTATAACCACCAGAAATTCTGTTGCTAAGCCATGCAGTTATTGAGTCACACCTAATTTTACTACCTTTTTGCCACAGTTATTAAGCAATTCGCCGCAGTTGTTAAGTGAATCATGTTGTCATTAAGCAAATCCAGTTTCACCCATTAACCTTGCTTGTTGGAAGCCAGCTGGGAAAGTCTCAAATGGTGATCAAATGACCCCAGGATGTTGCAATTGTCATAAATACATGCCAGTTGGCAATTGCCCAAATTTCAATCACATAATCATGGGGATGCTGCAGTGATCATTAAATGTAGGGACTGGTAGTAAGTCACTTCTTTCAGTGCTGTTGCAACTTTGAACAGTCATTAAATAAATGGTTGTAAGTCAAGGACTACCTGTACTCTCCCAGTCCCAGATTTTAATGGTCTTGTCTTGAGCACCTCAGATTGTAATACTCACATTACTTCACAATCCCGTTCTAAAATGGGATCTCCTCCTCCTCCTCCTCCTCCTCCTCCTCCTCCTCCTCCTCCTCCTCCTCCTCCTCCTCCTCCTCCTCCTCCTCATGTGTTCTCTGAGGTTTTCTTGAATAGAAAGATTAGTGAGAAAGATGTCTTTTGAATTAAGTGATCAACATTTCAGATTAACTCGATTCAGATCTGGACTGCTTTGGAATAATGTTGCTTCAGTTGGATAGATGATGAATCTACCTGAATCAGCCCAAATATAATGTACATTTCTATCAGATACATACAACAGTGGTGTGACCTCCCTTTTAAGTACCAAATCATGCAATAACCACATATTTTCTTAATATATCTTGGACAGATTACAATTGCCTATCCTCTGTCAAAGTATGGAGCTCAGTATGCACAGTTGGTAAGCACAAGAAGTTTTTTTAATCAATAACAGTTATTGCATTAAAGCGTTAATGCCATTTAATTTTAGTAGTGTCACAGAAGAAATTCCTTTAAATTCAGTTTCTAAAAAGATAAAACTCAGTTGCTTAACATGTCAGAAATCTTCATCCTTATAGATTTAACAACCTAATATCTGCTGATGCTAAGTTGTCCATGTAAATTTGTCTTAAATATTATTGGACACTGTTATTTCTGCTATTCCATTGTAACTGCACTCAGTTTTTACTCAACCCCTTACACTCTTCTGTTGAACTAAGTTACAGATATTCTACCCTTGCTATTTGAACTATGTAACACTGCTTATTTGGATGTCTCTTTCTTGCCACCCCCATAATCTAAACAGATGAGATATCACATAAAATGTATTGGAATGATGGAGGGGAAAGGTAGAATAGGATGTATTGCCCTGGCACATTCCAGATGTGCTGGCACAACCTCCAGACATCCCAGCTTGAATGCTCTTCTAGAGAGGCATTTCTTGTAGAAAGGAGTTAATGCCATCTGAAAAGTCTAATGGAAAATAAAGTTGATATTGCTGCTGGCCAGCAAGCCAGTTTGACAGATTCCAAGACAAGGTTTTCATAGAGATTTGGTTAACCATAAAAATGAAGAATTGTATTTAAAATGGACTATGTAAATACTATTTATGGTGTTGTTGGAAAACAGAGCAATGTAATGCTCTTAATTTATGATCTACAGTCAGCTATACCAGGAGTAAGGAACCTTGGCTCTTTTATGACTTATGGACTTCAATACCCAGAATTCCTGAACCAGTCATGCTGACTCAGGAATTCTGGGATTTGAAGTCCACAAGTCATAAAAGAGCCAAGGTTCCCTAATCCTGGACTATACAGACAATAAAAATCAAAGAGTTAAAAAAAAGAAAAAAAGAAAAAAATGTCATTCTATGTCCAACGTTAATTGCTGCTTCACTTTAACTGCTCTGACAATAAATCTGACTATTATGGTTTCAAAATTTGAGGCTGAAAGTAAAAGGTTGGTATAAAAAAACCTGTTCTCCCAGGTACACTTAATATAGGAAGCTCTCACTTAACAACCACAATTGAGTCTTGAGTCAATTGCTCATAAGTCTTTGCAGCCATTAAGCGGGTCAACTGACTCAATTTTACAACCATTTTTAATCATGGTCATAAAGCTAGATACCATACTAATTAAGAGAATAATGTGAATATAAAGTAAATCTTGTGGTGATTAAGTGAATCCATTCTTCAGAATGGGCATTTTTTGTCAAAAACTGGCAAAAAATATCAGAAATAAGCAAAAAAATGTGACAAGTCATAGTCACATGACCAGAGGACCCTGCAACTGATATAAATGCAAAAATGTTGCTGAGTGCCTAAAATCCAATCACACAACTGTCGGGGTCTGTGTGGCAATTGTAACTTCAAGGATGTCCCAAAGTTGCTTTTTCATGAGGCAATTGGATTTTCTCTTTGAAGACATTTTGCTTCTCATTGAAGAAGCTTCTTCAGCTCTGACTGCAAGGAATATAAATCCTTCCATTTCCCCACCATCCAGTCAGAGCTGAAGAAGCTTCTTGGATGAGAAGACAATCATGACCTGGATGACTGAGAAACTCCGTAGACAACTACAAGGATGGGTCATAAGTAACTTTTCTGATATCTATTCTAACTTTAAATGATTATTAAGTGACTAGTTGTTAAATGAGAATTATCTGGGGGGAGGGAGGAGGAGGCTATGCTGTTCTTTAGAACAGAGGTTCCCAACCTATGGGACATGGCCCACTACCAGGCCGTGGCCTCTTGGCCACTGGGCCACATGAATAGCTGGGCAGTGCATGCAAGCATGTGCGCATGATCGCCCCCCCCTTGTGCCACCATTGCTGCGAGTGTGGTGTGGGCAGTAGCATTGCCACAAGCCTTGCACGGATAGTGGGAGTACTGTGAGAGGCAGGTGGATGGCAGTACACCACATGCAGGTGGTGGCATTGCCATGAACCTTGTGCAGGAAGCGGCAGTGCTGCAAGAGGCAGGCAGCAGGTGGCAGCATTGCTGCAGGCTGTGGTGCGAGCCTCACGCAGGGTGGCGGTGTAATCCTCATGCCGGTGGTAGCATCGCTGCAAGCCTGGTGGTAATGGCACAAGTCTCACACAGGTACTGGCGTCGCTGAGAGCCTCACATGCATGATTGCAGTCCCGTTTGCGTGGTGCACATGCTTGCGGCCTGTTTGTGTGTGCACATGCACGTGTGGCCACATTCATGTTTGCGCAAGTGCATGTCAGATGCCTGCCCCTCCCTCTCCCACCAGGCCGCCAACCCAGAAAGTTTGGAGACCCATGCTTTAGAACAATGTTTCTCAATCTCAGTGTGTTCGAAATGTGTGGGCTTCAGATCCCAGGATTTCCCAGCCAGCATGCTGAGATAGAGGAATTTGGCACCCCTGCCATATAGTGGGTACAAATGGGAGGATGTTGTGCCTGCCCTGAAAAATAATTTCATGAAGCTAAATGAAGTAAAGGTGAACAATATTTTGTAGGTTCTCAGAAGCTTATGTCTAGGATCTGTATAAGTCAAAATGGAAACAGGCTAGCATTAATATTTGTTCCATTCCTTTCTGACCCTTCTTGCAGATCTTCCCATCTCATCGACTTTGTGTAAGTAGTGATTTATCTTGAAATGTTTGGGAAACAGTTTTCCAGCCCTTATATTAAATTAAATATTCATATCTGTCATCACTGATGTATTGTTCAGTGGTGCTCCTTGGTGGCACAAAGATACAGTAGTTCTCATACAGCTATATATCTCTGCCACGGTGAGAAGCTGTGACCGCCATCTCTCAGTGCCTGGAGGCTGTTGATGTCTGGATGGGGAGCAAAAGGCTAAAATTGAACCCTGGCGAGGCAGAGTGGTCCTGATCTGGGGTTGTTGTTTTTTTTACTCTTGGAGAATTACCATATTTTGTCATGGAGGGGGTTGCACTGCCCCAGACAGACCCGGTGTATAATCTGGTAGTTCTCCTGGACTCACGACTCCTGCTTGAGGAGCAAGTGGCAGTCACGGCTAGGAGGGCCTTTGCACATCTTAGTGTTATGTGCCAGTTATGCCCATTTCTGAACCATTGTGACTTTCTCACAGTCACCTATGCTCTGTTCACCACCTGTCTGGACCACAGTATTGCAGTACTCTCTTCATGGGACTGCCCTTGAAGAATATTCAGAAACTTCAATTAGTTCAGAATGCAGCAATCTGAAGCCAGTTTTGAGCAAGCCTAGACTTGCACATGTGTCATCTCTTTGGCAGAAGGTGCACTTGTTTATCTACTTGTGAGTCCAATTCAAATTGCTAGTTATCACCTTTAAAGCCAACATCTCTTGCATCCAGGCTATTTGGAGGACCTCAACTCCCCTGTTAAATCTACCTAGCCCACCAGCATGTTACTGGTCCCATCAGTTAGAAATGAGTATTTGGGACCACCAAAAAGGGCCTTGGCTTCTTCTTTAACATCATTTCCCCCAAGGTAGAATTGGTTTCCACTCTTTTGCTTTTCTGATAAGTCCTAAATACCGGTATGTGTTTTTATCACCAGGCCTGGGGACCATGAATTGAGATAGAGCTGATGAAGTGGCTGATTTGATTATGTTATTCTACCATGGGGGTTTTTTAAAATTGGTTTCTATTATAATAGTAAATTTCTAAAATGTTGTAAGCTGCCTAGAATCACCTATGTGTTGGGCAACTGTATAAGTTTAATGATAGATAGATAGATAGATAGATAGATAGATAGATAGATAGATAGATAGATAGATAGATAGATAGATAGATAGATAGATAGATAGATAGATGGTATCTATCTATCTATCTATCTATCTATCTATCTATCTATCTATCTATCTATCTATCTATCTATCTATCTATGAGAGAGAGAGAGAGACAGATCCACCTAAGCCTTCCTTTGGCATTTCTTTCCAAAGTCAGAGGAGAATAAGACAAGCAATGCAAGGTGCATAGTTTGATCATAGTATCTCCTTTCCTTTCAGAAATTTAGAGGAAGCCTCACTCTCCTGTCCTTCTTTCCTACCTACAGATTGGAGGCCACTTGTTATTTGCAGATAGCATGGATAGCAGCAGTGGGTATAGAAGATGCATATTCCAGATGAAGGTAAATTATAATCCGCCTGTTTTTGCCTATACCAGCTCTTTCTCACTGGTGCTTTACCAAATAAGCAGGAATTCCATTTCTCACTAATTTTCATATGTGATACTTGTCAGGAATTCTAAAAGTTGTACTTCCCAGCCACAGCCTCTCTGTAGGCATTATAGAAAAACTGTGTTAGTTTATGGTAGCAAAAATCAGGAGTAATCTAGTAGCATCCTTTTTGACTAACACATTTTCTTAAATGCATGGGTTTCCCAGAGCTCGTTATCAGATGCATAGCGTGGCTAGACTTATGTAGGATATACATTGGAATGAGGCAAGGGGAAGATAGGTGATTATGCAGGTGAAGGTTACATGTGAGACAGAATACAAGTATCTTATCAATGAGCAATTTAATTGTAATGTTAAAAACTCATTGTGTTTGAAATCTCATTAGCAACAAGAAGAACACAACAATGATGCTAACATAAGAATTAGATTGTGTTACAAGCCTAGATATCTACTTTGACCCAACAACTCTACCAATATATACATGAGATTAGAAGCACCTTCACATGTTCTTTGTCCAATGTGACTTATGCCATCATCTGCCAGCAAAGCTCCTCTGGAGTCTACATAGGGAAAGGGGGACAAATTTTGTGAATGGATACAAGTTTGACATTGGGTCCCAAAACAAGGGCAAGAACTCTTAAAAAAATGACTTCTTTAAAAAAAAGAGAGAGATTTCAGCAACACAATTGAGTAAGACTGCTGAACTCACATAAGAAGGCTATCTAAAAAGATCTCAACAAATGTAATGAGTTTTTAACACATTGCAATTGTTAATTGATAAGGAACTTGTAACCTGCACCTGCATAACCAGTTTATCTCCCTCCCCACCTCTAGTGCTGCTGAAGATTTATATTTTTAGATTTAGGATGAGGAATTGCTACCCTCTAGTCTAAACTTTAGTCTGATCTTCTGTTTTCCACTTTCTTTATCTCAATTTAAATCCTACATCAGTCCAACAATGCATCTAATGAACTGAGCTGCAGCTTGCAAAATTTTACATATTTTAATAAAGTATGAGTGTCAGAAATAGTGCTAATAGGTTCTTTCTGATTTATGAAACAAATTTGTTTTATATATACAAGATTACTGTTACTTCATCTGCATTGAATTTCCAATGTGTGCATCATAACAAGAGAAGATGCAGCAGCTCAGGATGGCACTGTGTACCATTGTACATGTCTGCAGTTTGTAAATACAATACATCCCAGTGGATATACTTGGTAATTTTCTTTGCTCAGAAAATAAGGGAATACCTTCACTTAAGAGAGCAAGGCAAATTTGAACATAAAATTAAAAAAACAAAAAAGACCCCAAAGACAATTTGGAAGATACAGATGACTCACCTATTTTCTCTGTAACACCCCCAAATACATGTTCCATTTTTCTACCATTAGGCAATAAACATATATAATTTGGTGGAGAAGCAGGATAATAATTGTTATGCCGAAACCTGATTTTCGTGTTACTAATGACAGCCCCCTTTATGGATTCATATTTTGTGGTCATGACCAAGAGGATGGTTGGAATGCAAAAGTGGGAGGAGATGGAAAAAAGTTGTCTTATGCCTCAGCATTTCCCTGCCAAACAAAGGCTTCAATTTTTGCACAGCAAGGTCCCTCCAATGCCTCTCCCCTTTGAAAGAAAGGGGACAGCTCTGGTTCGTGAGGACCCAATGGTGCTGTGCCGTTTACTACTGTTATGGGGAAACTGTTGAGACCTTCCAATGGAAGAGCCTATTTAATAGAAGCCCTTATAGCAAGGACTTCAACATTTTTTCCAATAGAGAATGTTCAGCCCTTTAAAAAAATACCTTTTCAGACAAGGCAGAAAAGTACAGGGATAGCAAGAGCCCCCAAAACTTCCTGGCCTCAACTTCACTCAAGATTATTCTGCAAACACATTCAACAGTGCAATTTCAATAATACAAACTATATTTTTTCATGGCTAAATAATAGTGCTTGCATGGGAAATGCTGCCATCTAGTGGAAAGATTGTATTGTATACTACATCGGAGTAACAGCCTGACAACATTAAAAATAATTTAGTGTCCAGTTTATCAATTAGAAATTCAAACTGCATCAAATAATGAAATAGGTCCTCCTATTTTGCTTTGAACCTGAATTGTATCTAGATGTCTAAATGTATTCTGTTTTCAAGGCATTCTCTTCAAATCATAAAAAGGACATTAGTTTCACAATTCTTTCCTAAATGGAAGAAAAGTTCAGTGAAATTCCCTAGAATGGGATGTAGGTTTGTCCTGTACTTATCTTAATTGCAGAGTGTGACTTTCATGATGATTGCCACTTCAGAGGTCTGTCAGCCTCTTTGGCTTTTAATGACTGTTACATCTTAGCAGAAGACATCAGTGCCTGGAGCTGGTGGGGTTTTTGTGTAAGTGAAACAAAACTGCGCAAATGGGGCACATAGGAAGGTTGCAGAATGATGGAGATGTTATAGACATATATTTGCCATCTTGAAATAATTAAGGAAAGCTCAACAGCACTACTGATAGGTACCGAGATATCTCTGCCCCGCTGTTCTTGCCCCAGCCTACCTCATGCAGATGAGAACATATAGCTCCCATAAACCCAACCAGTGGTCAGGGATGCTGATGTCCAATAACATGAAGAGAACCCATACTTGTTAATAGAAGGTATCTCTGATTTTTGGGTGTTCACAGCCTAATTTCTTTATCTCTTTTATTCTAGAATTCAAAAATGTACTTCCATTGCCATTATGGTCAATATTAGATTAATAAGTGTGGTTATTGTGTAAATTAGTTGATAATTCTAGTGATAGAATTTATAGATATAAAATCTCTGCAAATTTCTTCACAGCCTTCCAAATGGCTTATGCCAATGTCCCAAACTGTCAGACAACAAACCAACATATTAGCAATGAAAACTCCAAGGGTTCCATCTTTTATGACACTAAAACCAGGTGTAAGAATACATTTTGTTGGAGCTGCAGCACGTTCTTTTCTAAGGATCCCCTCTCCTCATTGTTGCCCCAGACTCAGCACTACCTCCACTTCATTCAGAGATGCCAAGGACTTAGGATCAGTTTCTCACTCTCCAGGAAACAAGTTTCCTGCAGTCACCCAAGGATTTTCTATTGATACAAGACATGCCACTTTTTATACCACTAAAATGCCCAGAGGTGATGCTTAATGTCTCTTAAGTTCTAAGAATTAAACCTCAGGCTTATTCATTAATTCAGTTAGTCTTCAATGAAATGATACCTAGGCACAACACTTCCAAACTGATTTGTTGACTCCAATTAAATGTGAAAGGAAAAATGTGGATAATTATTTAGATTTTAGGAATTATATCAATGCTTCTTATGATTGTTTCTCTCATAATATGAAATTATTTTTGTTCTCTGTGATTTCCTATAAAATTATGTATCATTGATAAATCACTAATGATGCAGTTGAGTGAAGGAATGTAGTTCTCACTTGGGGAATGGGGAAGGGAGGAATGAGTGAAGTAATACAAGAGAATATACGTAACTCAAGGCTAAACTGTGGAGTCCAAGCAAAATCCAAAAACACTAGGGTATTCCTGGAAGTTTGGCACTCAGACAATTCAGCCTTCAATAGACACACTGAGATAACCGCACTTCTATACCATTTAAAAGACAAGAAAAATACTAAGATCAGAAGACATCCCTCATAGTAAGCACCCAGATAAGCAAGGATTAACACCAAACAATAAAGTGAAAAACAAAACTCTAATCAACAAAATGCAGAGGAAAAAAATATATACTCCACCAACACTGGCAGAAAAACAACAACATTGAATATAAACAGGGAACAAATCATGTGCTGAATAGCACTGAGGATGTTACCTAGTTAGGTAACGGAAGCTTTGCAATTAATCAAGCTCAGAAAGAACCAAGGACTCTGCAGTAAGTGAACTGTTAAAGAGTTTCAGAAATAATTATTCAGTCCTGAGAAAGAGGAAAGCCTGAGAAACTAAAGAAATTCAAAGTCATCTGTCTTGATTTTTATTTGGTGTTTGATGGGGCAGAGATTCTGTTATTCTACCCTACAGCAATAAAAAGCATTGCTGGAAACCTACTGAGTCTGTTTCTTGACCGTGTTTTCCTTTAAGTGCTGTCAATTTGCCATTTTGCTCTGTATTGAACCCTATCTTAAGATTCATTAATAGATTATATTTTAATAAATAAATATAATAGTGATACAGGGTTCAAGTATATTGTGCGTCAATATGAGAAACATCAAAATCCTAGGGATATGTCATCTCCTCTTTTGAAGACCTCCCTCCTGTTATCTCTTTATATCGCTTCTAAGTCTACTTGAGTTAAATTAAAATTCAAATATAGACAGCTATGTGGAAGATAATACATGACCATTCCGATTTACCTCGTGCAAAAATTACCTCCTAGAAAAGATGTATGAACTAGATGCCTTGAAACATAAATTGCCATTATTTAGGAATAGCTAACACCAAATATCCAATGACCATGGGTAATTAATATTTATAGCAATACATCTTATAAATAAATAAGAAAATTTTGATCAAGCAAACTAAAATCTTAGACAATAATTTACATACAACATGGACAAATTGTAAGACAATAAGTTGCATATTTGATTGCAGGACAATATGAACAACTATTAACCAGAAAAAAATTACAAATCTCTGTTCAGTCTTTGAGATTTCTTGTTGAATTACAGAAAACAAAATTGGGTAATTTGCTTGCTCAAGATTCTGGAGCATTGCTATCAACCAGAGCAGACAATAAGATAAGGAATTTTCTAGAGCCAATCTCTGTCATCTCCAATTAAAGAGGACTGCAGAGGAATTAAAAAAGGAAATTAATCTTCTGCCTAAGAGAGTTATTGTGAGTCAGAAGAACTAATTAAATTAGATGGATTTGACTTTATATAAAATTGCTTGATAAATGTCAAAAGAATTTAATATAAGATCAGAGTTTTCACTCTACAAAGTCAAAGTAGTACTGTGGACAAGATGTAGCATACAGAGCACCTCTTTTCTGCCATCTGGGATTTAGCAACCTTTGGTGACAAATGAGAATTAATTCCAGATTAGATTAAGAAAGCAGGGGGAACACTTCTATTTCCAAACAGAAATACTACAAAATTTGAGGTAGCGTTGCAGTTTATTTTACTGCAGGTCAGCATATATTACTTGTATTTTAATAAACTAAGTACAAAATCTTAAATAATCTATATAGTAGCAATTTAAATCCTACTTATTTTATAAATACAGGTAGACCTCCCTTGCTACCTCATTCAGCAACTAATAAAAGTTTACCAGTGCAGAAAAAATAACTTTATGGCCATTGCCTACATTTATGAGCTTTGCAGTGTCCCTTGGCCATGTGATTGCCAGTACAGGTAGTAGCCCTTGACTTACAATCTCAATTGATCCCAAAATTTCTATTCCTAAGCAAGACATTTGTTAAGTGAATTTTGCCCCATTTTATGACCTTCCTTGCCACAATTGTTAAGTGATTCACTGCAGTTGTTTAGTTAATAACAAAGTTGTTAAGTGAAATCTGGCTTCCCCATTGACAGTTTGTCAGAAGGTTGTAAAAATTAATCACATGACCCCTGGGACACTGCAACCACCATAAATATGAACCAGTTGCCAAGCAAGCACCTGAATTTTGATCCCATGACTAGGGAACGCTGCCAGTCGAAAGTGTGAAAAACAGTCATAAGTCACTTTTTTTGGTGCCATTGTAACTTCAAGCGGTCATTGAACAAATTGTTGTAAGGCGAGGATTACCTGTATATTCAGTACACATTGACCTGTGCCTGAACTGTTGTTTTTCTTTATTTGTCTTTTTGCAGAGCAGAGATATTGGAAAGATGGTCTAAAGACGTTGCTTGGGGTTTTTTTTCTCCCTCCTCCTTAAACATGTGAATGGGGGGGAGAGGAAGCATACAATTTCTACTGTGTGTGATCTATGGCCCCATCTTTGCAGAGGCAAAGCATTACAAAGAGGAAGCAGGCACACAAACAGAAGTGCACCATGCTATTTGTGTAGTGGGCTTGTGCTTGGCAGCACCAAAACACTGTCTGCAATATGTATTCATTATTGAGTGCAGTCCTTTCCTCTCCAGTGAATGTAGATAGAGACATTAATTTGCTTCTTGCTAATTATCCTGGCACCAGGACGAGCAGTCAAAGGGGTAGAAGAGTGGTTAGGATGCAAATAAAAGCCCAAGGTGTGAAACTTATAAGCAGCAGCTATCTGTCAGGCACAAGAAACCAGGCCAGATCCAAGTTACTTCTCTTGGAACCATCAAATAAGGCTTTGGAGGATTCTGGGGAAGCAAGATTTGTGCCAATTTCTGCTATGCCAGCACTCTTAAGATCAGCCTCCACTTCACACTTCCCCCGATTCTAGCTAGAGATTTTTTACTAAATCATCTCAGGGACTGTGTAAGCCTATTTTGCAAACTATTTTTCCAATTGTGCAATTTCCCTGATGAAAGATGGCAACCCCAATATATTTTCAGTAATACTTTTAAACAGGGCTTTTTTTGGTCATAGAACGCCCAGAACAGAGTTCTGGCATTTTTTTGGGATGGAACCTTGTAGGGTAGGCAAGGTGGGTTGTATGATGTGTGTGAGTTCCGGCACCTTTTTTTTATATACAAAAAAAGCACTGCTTTTAAACATTAAAACTGAACTTATTAGGCTTTACTTATTAATAAAATAAACAGCATTAAAACATAATAAAAAGCAATCACAACTCAGTCAAATAAATGATACTAAATAAGTATATATTTATTTCCATTATTCAAAAAGTAAGTAGATATAGCAACTATATTTATTTCTTTCCTTTTTTTTAAATCTACTGGGAAAAAAGAAACAATAAATTATCATCAATCACAATGTGATTTTTTTTAAATAAAACAAATGTTTTCAAAATAATAATCTGATAGCCTTTAAACTTTTACATGGGATTTCTGCTAAAATTGTTTTTCTTTAATATACTATCAAATAGTGTTCTTTATTTTTGAAAATCCCTCTGTGCTGTTGCAGCTACTTTTACTTCCAAGGTACAGAATGGAGCCATTTCAGATGCAAGGCACTCAGTGCTGAACAGTTCATTTCAAGCCAAAATCCACTGAGAAGAAAGCAAGAAACTATGACCCACTTAACTTGAGCAAACCAAATCATCACTTTCAATCTTTTGTGGTATTAAGGAAAAAAAAACCCCTATAAGGTTTCTCCAAGATGAATACAGGAGACAATGATTTCATTCAAGAGATTTTAGCCATATGCATACCATATTTAATCACAATAAAATCCAAAATAAGAAAAGTAATGACAAACACTCTGAAAATATGCAAAAGGCAACACATTTTAATCCAACATTGTCACCTTCTTACAGCTTCTAACATGGTTTCTAATTTGTTAATAATTCAGTTTGATCTAGATCTGAAATTTAACATACTAGGCTTCTGCATCAGCTACAATATATTACTGACATTTAAGAAACTGAGGATAATTTCTAATGATTTTTTTTCTTATATCAAGGTGCTTTGCATCACAAAGCCATCCAGATTGGTTCATACAAAGCATTCCTAAATTTCATGTTTAATCCAATAAAGTACTATTAATTTTCTTCTTCTCCTTCTGCATCCCCCTCCTCCTCCTCCTCTTCTTCATCCTCACCATGATCACCTAAATCCACGTCATCTTCATCTTCAATCTTTAGAGGAAAAACAGAAATAAAACTGCTATTTAGTGTATTATATTAAATGGATAGCTTATTTTTAAACTTGCTAATCAAGTAAATAATTAAAATTTAAATCTATCTCCTTAAGTTTTAAGTTCAAAAAGAGCATTTCTCTTATCATCTGAGACCATAATCTTTTTATTACAGAACCTATGATAGAAATTTATTTATTCTATTATGACAAGAGAATATTACTTTCACCAGGCCAAGATCCCCATTTGCCTTTGAACAGCATATTAAAATTAGACTCCATCAAAATAAAAAGCTGGTCAAAATGCAACTAAATGAATGACTAAACTGATTAGTTTGATAACTATAAAAGACTGAAAACATTTTTATGAACCTTTTGCTTAAAACAGATAAAAAGGATCTGATTTCTGGGTTTATTGATTAAAAAAAAGGTTTATATGAGGAGAATGGAGCTTATGCCATATAATTTTGAAGGGGAGAAAGGTATTAAGTGTCTATAACTGCAACTGCTACAAAGAAGATCAGTTGCTTTTTTAAGTATTTTCTTTTTCTTTTATTGTTTCAACATTATAATAATAATAATAATAATAATAATAATAATAATAATAATAATAATAAAGTTGGAAGGGATCTTGGAGGTCATCGAGTCCAACCCCCTGCTCAGGCAGGAACCCTATATCATTTCGGACAAATGGCTGTCCAGTTTCTTCTTAAAAACATCCAGTGTTGGAGCATTCACCGCTTCTGGAGGCAGGTTGTTCCACTGGTTAATTGTTCTAACTGTCAGGAAGTTTCTCTTTAGTTCTAAGTTGCTTCTCTCCTTGATCAGTTTCCATCCGTTGCTTCTTGTCCTGCCCTCAGGCGCCTTGGAGAATAGCTTGACTGTCTCTACCTTTTTTCTTTTATACCAGTGGTTCTCAACCTTTTTCAGGTTGAGACCCCACTTGCGCCGCCCATGCGCGGCGCGACCCCGATCCGCGTGCGCGACGGGCCGATCCGCGCATGCGCGGCGCGCGACGAAAAAAATAAAAAAACACAAAATGGCGGACCGTGGCGGGCCGATCTGTGCATGCGCAGCGCGCGCACGACGGCCTGAACCGCGCATACGCAACACGCGCGCGACGAAAAAAAACAACAACAAAAAAACACAAAATGGCGGACCGTGACAGGTCGATCTGCGCATGCGCGGCGCGTGCGACGGCCTGAACCGGCATGCGCGGCGCACGCGCAATGGAAAAAAAACCAAAAGAAACAAAATGGCGGACCGCGACGGCCCGATCCGCGCATGCACAGCGGCCCGAATTGTGCATGCACGGCGCATGCGCGACAAAAAAAGGCGGACCGCGGTGTCCGGCGACCCCCGCGAAACGGTCGTTCGACCCCAAATGGGGTCACGACCCATAGGTTGAGAACCGCTGTTTTATACTGTTTACCTTTTAATTTTGTAAGTAAATTCTTTAATGAAATGATATTAAAATATAAATAAATCTGTATAGTAAATTTTAGATTATAATTATATAGTTATGCAGATGTATAATATAGTATCTCTAGTTGTAAAATTAGTTGCCAAAAGCCACACATCACTGAGAGTAGCTGTTAGAACATGGTAATGGATTCTCTGCTGTTCCCATTTAGAAACTAGGTGCCAGGTAGAGAGACAAGTATTTAATGAACACAGCAAGCACTTAAAACTAAACCTTCACTTTTTTCTTTTCTCTCTCCTTCCCCCTCTGCAATGCAGTAGCACCGCAGAGGAGAAAAGTAGAGGAGCGGCGCCTCCAGTTACACCTTTTACATTTTGCTGGTAATGGTCCAGGGACTCTTTCTCTTCCTGTCTCAGATAAGGGACCATTAGCACCCTCAGGCCTTGGTGGCCCAGGAGATATGGCCCTCATCCTCCTTCTGCAACTTCCAATGCATGCAGGGTTTGCTTCATTTCTGCTCCCTCTCTCCTTTTTTAATATCATCATCCTGTCCAGAGGAGGAAGTCAGAATGGCAGCTAAACCATATTCTTCTAGACTAGAGCAGTTGATATACCCGAACAACCCATCTTAATGTGAAAAATCAATCTGTAACCCATTAATTAATGTATTTTATGTAATATATCTTATTTTAACAAAATGTTAACATTAGTGTTGTAGTAATACATTTCATACAATGTAAACCAAGGCTGTGAATGCTGAGGCCCTGGATGATACTCATGGAACTCTGAGGCTCCACAGAACTCAGTTTGAATACCATAGTTCTAAAGGGTTGGTACAAATTTGGGGACATACACAAAAAATAGCTTTGTCATGCATCTAAAGCCATAAAATATACAATACATTTAACTCTAAAATTGTTCCAGCGACTTCAAGTATCACATTTGCTTTTGCAAACTTTGTATCTTACCGGTTCTCCAAGTTCTTTGAGTTTATTCTTTAATCCAACTATTTTCTGATCCTGATCTGCCAGAAGAACCAGGAAATCATCTTGTTCTTTTTTAGATTCTGCAATTTCTTCCTGCAGTTTGCTTTTTTCATTTTTCAAAATTGCCACAGTGCTATTGGATGATTCCAGTTGCTGTTTAAATGAAGTCTTCTCCTCATTGAGTCTTGCAATTTCATTCTGGCACAGAAAAGAATTAAAATATTACATTCAGAGACATGTTACCACACATGAAAAAGTTGTGTGTTTGGAAGGAAGCAACATATGCTTCATATACCAAAAAAATCAATATCTTTTTAAGGTAATTTATGTGTACCATATAAATGGTCATGTGCAATGCTTTATTCAAGTCTCATCTAAAATCTATTTTTTAGAAGTTTATGTTTCATATAGTTGATCGTAGCTTTTTAATATCCATTTCCCAAATGCTCTGTCCATTTTTAGAAGCTTGACAAATGATTCTAGAACTGATCTTTGAAGATGGAAGAAAATAAAAGTACAGCAAATCTCAGCATGCATTATTGATTGATTATTGTTTAGATTCTTTCTCATCTCAGGGTAACATCTTTTGATATCTCAATGAACTATATATTACAGTAAAGGAGCTTTAGAATGAGGACATAATTAAGATTCCAGCAATAAAGAACTATGACTCTACATACTTTAAAAGTACTTTTTTGACCACATTGAGATCCCACATGCCTTGCCTGCTTAATGACTGTAATATTAATGTCTAAACATAATCTGTAAGAGGATATTAGCAAGAAGCAAATTCACACCACAATCAACAATGAGGATTTTTTTTTTTTCCTGGAATGCCTATTATAATCTAGTTAATCCATCAATCAATACAATACATCTAGACATTAAACAAAATTGTAAAAAGCATTTTATGTCAATAATACAAAAAGACTGCAGTTATCACTAAGACAAAACTATAGATTGTTAACTCTAAGGTTAAGTTAAATATGCAATATCTTTATTAGTATGTTTTACTATGTGTTAAATACCTTTAATTCTTTATTCTCCTGCAAGATCGCTGAAAGTTGTGTTTCCAGGTCAGTTGTCTTTGCTACCATATCAGCGCTACTGTCTTCTGATGTAGGAACTGAAGTCATCTTCTGCAAAATAAATAACATTGAACAAAATTATAAAATTAATAGTTTCAGAAACTATAATAATTGTGATTGTCTTATATGATATAGTATAACCAAGAATCAAATGTGATTACTGATGGCTGATGCTGAAAAAGACAAAGAGATTATGGGGATTACTTCTATTTATTATAATTCTTCCCCCCCAACCCCCCCCCAAATAAATCAGAAACTAAATGGCAAGGAAAATTCTTAAGATCCTAATATTTTCTGAAGTTCTTGCTTCTCAACCTGAAGTTTGATTATTTGTGCCCTCAAGTTATCAATCTCCTGTGAGAGAAAAAATATTAAATTCAGCTAAATATAAACATATTTATAGTCCAAGATTAATCATATTATGACAGATATGATAGTAAAAATATTAATTAATCTGAAGTGGAATAAAAGATAAAAATAAGACAAGAAAATGTTACCTAGTCTGGTAACAATGTTCAGGAAATAAATTGAAACAAGCTTAGAAAGCAAATCACTGCCAAAATTTGAATTGGGTTTGCTATTGAAGTACGGGTAACATGCAGATTTCAGTCTATTTCTCTCAAATATCACAAAAGTTCCTAACTTTATAAATTGAACTTAATGCAGACCAGACTCTTATTCAAAGTAAGTATCAATGCTGTTTTGGTTAAGAATTGATCAAGATGACTTTTAGGGATTCTTTGGGCTGACTTTGATGCCCAATTTTCAGCAGGGCATAAAATATTTTACCCATTTCAGATTGCTTCACTTGTAATTTTTATACCTGAAAATACAGCAATATAATTTATGCTAGAGATATATCCAACTTGGATTTCTACTATGTGCATCTCATTGAGCTACCTTTGAAGAAACTTTAGCTCACAAAGGACCATGGAACCAAAGACAATACAAGATTGCCTGTGAGATCAGCAGTGATCCTCATATGAAACACATAATAGAAATCAGGTTTCTCATTTCTAATTATCTGACACGGGGAAAAAGAGAAAACTGAATTGTACAACTAAAAGCCTACAGGATCTAGTTCCAAAATCAAGACAAGGGCACCCTTTTTGTTCAAACTGTAGTCATACCTCATGAGCAATGTTCTGGACCGTATAGCTCTATGTAACCTCGCATAGCTCTATGTAACCTTAACTAGAGAGCACGTATCAGTATGTTAGAATATCTGGCAGTTATTGGGTTAAATGCTGATTTTGTTGATGGGTTAGTGGGAGGAGTTTCTAAAGGGCATTGGGAGACTTTCTGGACACAAGCCTGAGGGGAATGCCTTTGTTCATCCAGCCTCATGGCCCCTAGCCACACGGCTTGGAGATCTTATGCTTATGCCAACATGTGATGCTTATGCAGAAGAAGAGGGGAAAATCTATTATCAATTTACCTATGGAAATGAACATAGAGATGTAATATACAGAAGCAACATCGTAAAAGCAAGTATTTACTCTGAATAAACATTTATCTGTTTTATAATTATTTTTATTGAGTTATCTATCTGTACTAGATTGAACTGGGAAACAGTCTGTTCTGTCTGGAACAGTATAGATGAAACACATAATAGAAATCAGGTTTCTCATTTCTAATTATCTGACACGGGAAAAAAGAGAAAACTGAATTGTATAACTAAAAGCCGATAGGATCTAGTTCCAAAATCAAGACAAGGGCACCCTTTTTGTTCAAACTGCAGTCATACCTCATGAGCAAGAATGCATGGTTTCTCCCACTGTCATACAAAAGTAGCCTGACCAAATACTTTTAAATAGGCTACAGGAATTTCCTACCTTACATAGTTCACTATTTAACTGAGTTCCAGTAGATATATTAGTTTGTAATGATTGTTCTGTTGCTCCTTCCATTGTTGTTGAAAGTTTCTATAAACATCAGACATATAAAAACACCCAGTTTTTTAAAAAACATAATTTGTTCTGATTTTATTTTTTTAAAAAGCAGCAATCAGGATTATAGTTTCAGATAGAGAATTGCAATTATACAGTAATGATTGGTACCATCTTGGAAATTATAAAACTAGCATTTTTTGGCACATTGCATTGAGGATAGAAAATAAATTATGCAAATGGAATTATATTACATTTTTAAAAAAATTTCCATATTAACAAATATGCTGGGAATGCCAGGAAGTATTTGAAATAGTCATGATTTTCAAAAAATAAATTAAATTCCATTTTTATGCTATGGATTTCTAAACAATTATAAGATTAGTAGATCCATAGTATTTCATCTATAAACCCAGGTTCAGTTTTTAAAAATAAAGCTTTATATGCCTGGATTTCAATTTATTCCTAGTGAAATGAAAATAAAAACATATATCTTTGGTGGGTAGCCTCCCATCTTCTACTGCTTTGAGAAATAAATTACAGGAAAGGTATAATATTTTTCTACATCACAAGTTTCAATTTTATGGATTTAAACCAGTTTCAAGTCAGTAAGTGGATTGTTTTTAAAAAATGCCTATTTTGTTTTTAAAAAAACCAACAGTTTTCTATACAAAACTGCATTCTATACACCAGTGGTGGCGAACCTATGGCACACGTGCCACAGGCGGCATGCAGAGCCATCCCTGTGGGCATGCATACCATTGCTCGGCTCCTCCCCCTCCCCCTCTCCATACATGCACAGTCCGGGAATAGCTGCAAGAGCTGGGCGGGATGAGGGAACCTAAAAGGAGCAGTTTTGGTGGGAGAGTGAGTGAAATCAGAGGCGCCATCTCCCTTCTGCAGTGCAGCCCCATTGGCATGAGCGGAGATGGCCCCGGGATGGCCGGGAAGGAGCCTTTACCTCGTGTGGGTCCTGTCTACAGGGTGGCTTTGATGGGGGTGGCGGCTGCTGCTCTGAGCCCCTTGACTGGCCAGCCACACAGAGAAGCAGAAGGTGGTGGTGGTGATCCCCGCATCGCCAAGCCTGGCCAGCCACAGATCTGAAGGCAAAGCTGTGCCGACCATCCTCGCGCTGGTGGGGACAGTGGCGGGGTAAGGTGAGCTGTGGCACACGCCCTCCTCTCCCCGCCCGGAGGCAAACGTGGGACAATGTGCAGTAGCAGCGGCAAAGGGTGCCTGCATGCCAGATCCTGCCTTCCCCCACCGCCACCGCGAGGATGGTCGGCAGAGCTTCACTTCCAGATCTGCTGCCTGACACTATCGCCCCCCACACACAGAGGCCAGCGAGCAGAGAAGCAGGAGGAGGTGGAGGGGAAGCCGGGGGACTGGAGCGGCTTCGGCAGCTCACTAGCAGCCTGACAAGGTAGTGGATTCACGCATCAGCTGTCCCTCCTGCTTCCCTGCAGGGCTGGCCGGTCAGAGCAGCAGCAGAAGCCACCCCCATCAGATCCGTCGAGTGGATGTGCCCGGGCTGGCCAAAAGCTTCCCTCTGGCTATCCCAGAGTGATTTCTGCCCACACCGATGGGGCTCTGTGGCCAGTCCGCCATTATGCAGGACAGCCAGCATGCTGTGGCTGCTGACAGACACTGTCAGCCCCCATGCACTTGCTAGCCTGTGTGTGTGGGCCGACAGTGTCAGGCAGATCCCGAAGCGAAGCTCTGCTGACCATCCTTGTGCTGGTGGCGGGGGAAGGTAGGATCTGGCATGCAGGCACCCTTTGCTGCTGCTGCCACACATTGTCCCACGTGTGCCTTTGGGCGGAGAGGGGAGGGTGTGTGCCACAGCTCACCTTCCCCATCACTGCCCCCACCAGCGCGAGGATGGTCGGCACAGCTTTGCTTCCAGATCTGCGGCTGGCCGGGCTTGGCGATGCAGGGATCACCGTCATCCCCTCCTGCTTCTCTGTGTGGTTGACTAGTCAAGGGGCTCAGAGCAGCAACTGCCACCCCCATCAGAGCCACCCTGTAGATAGAACCCGCACCAGGTGAGGGCTCCTTCCTGGCCGTCCTGGGGCTGTCTCCGCTCACGCTGATGGGGCTGCTATGATACAGGAGGCTGTGGCTACTGACGGACACCAGCAGCCCCCATGTGCTCGCTGGCCTCTGTGTGTGGGGGGGCTGATGGTGTCAGGCAGCAGCTGTTCCAGCCCCTGCCTTGCCTTGCCCCGTGGCAATTGGCACATCCACCCTGCCTTGTCTCACGCCACAGGACAAGCCTCCGCCCACAAGCATCATTGAGGTGGCCACACCCACCATGGCCATGCCAACCCAGTTGGCCGTGCCCACCGAGGCCACACCCACCCTGTCAGTCACACCCACCTGGCACCCAGTGATAAATAAATGGGTTTTGGGTTGTGGTTTGGGCACTCGGTCTCTAAAAGGTTCGCCACCACTGTTATACACCAATAAGAATCCACTGAACTTATCAATACATTTTATCATATCATTCAAACCTATTAAGTTACATTTCTCATTCATTCATTCATTTAGCATACTGCCTAATATAAACTGAGATAATTTAGAATAATTGCAACAGCATATAAAATATAAAACATGAAAAATCAATTGCTTTAAATTTGATTCAAAATTAAAATGCCACAAAAAATGAATAGGTGGAAGTATAGCAAAAAAAGAAAAGAAAATGTCTTTTACCATTTTCCTTAAATATTAGGACAATATACACCAAAGATTCCCTTGGGAAAAGCATTCTATTCCTTGAAGTCTCATAGGGGAATCTGTGATAGACAGATGAACCTATGGTGTGCAGGGGGATTCTTCAAATAGCCTATTCTGCTGAGTAAAAGAGCAATTCCATAGTAGGAGAGAAAGTGCCTCTGAATCAAGCACCATATTATTTAAGTTCTAAAGGTTTACACTTTAAAGCATGCCCATAGGAGACCATCCATATCAATTGGTTTTGATAAATGTTCAGAAAACATACAGCAAATTCATCTGTGATCAAAATGATAAAATGGGAAGGTTTTATAGAAATCTCTCAAAATGTACATAATGATCAGTGTATCAAGGCAACTTCTTAAGAACCTAAGTACATTCTTCACATCATAGGGAAGTTACCTGTAAAAACTGACTAATGTAGGGAAGAACTTTTAATACATTATGCATCTGGCAATAATATGGCTCAGCTATTTTGAGTATCATGCTTTGGAACCACTTTTTGAGAATAAGAAGGGTTTCAGAAAAATGCTCCTCTTGCTCTTCACCTCCGATACAAAGAAAAAAAATGTACTGCTTGGATATATTTCTTTCGCCTGATTTGAAGAAATTATAGTCTGCTGTGATTTGAGAGCAAGAAAGGAAACAATTTCTTAATCATTATTTTAGATCTGATCAGGAAAAACTAATGGTTTCGGATCAGATCAGATACTGATTATTAAGAATGAAACTTTACTGCTCACCAGGGTTTCAATCAAAGAATCCTTTTCTCTTAGCTGTTCTTGCAGTAATTCAAGTTTGTGCTTCCATTCCTCCATTTCCATGTGCAATTTGCTGATTTCTTCTGATTGAACACCATTCATCTGAGCCATATCACTATGGAAACTATGATGCTGATTGTCTTTTCCTATTAAGCAAATTGTAAAATGATTTACTTCTAGCATTTCAGATAAAAAATTAAAACATTCTTACTTCAATGTATTTCAAAATTATAATTTCACTAGGAAACTGCAGAAGAATAAAATTTAGACAATTGTATCAGAGAACTACTTATCTACTGTCAGACAGACAAATGGAAACAGAAATTCCAGGATAAAATAATAAATAAAATAGGACAAGTGAATAATGTGAAGAATGATGTTTAGCAGTTTATTCTAAACATTTCATTTATTAAACTAGCTTTCTTTGAGGCAATCTTTGAAATATTGGTATTTTATCTAATTTACTTTACTGGCCAGTATCTGATAATTGCTGAAATGCTTAGAAATGAACTAAAAGGGGTGGGTGGGGTTGGGGAGATAGTCTGGTGGCTGTGTATGTGAAGACACTAAGACTATTTATATACAATATGAATAAAAGGTTAATATGCAAGAGTTGGATTACAGAGATATTTTTGTGTATCAGATTTATTACCTGATCAACTGATTGGCAGAAACTAAGATGAAGGCAAAGAAAAAAATTAAAGGAAAAGATGCCTTCTTTTCAAGCTCATCACCTGATAATAATATCCCTGCAGTTTTCCTGACAGGATTACAAAAATCAGATGGCCATTTTGGGGGGTTTCTTAAAAAAAAAATCCCACTCTATATATGATAATCTGATGAAAATCTGAGATTGACTTTATGCACTTACATAGTCTATTGTCTGTCAATGATTAATGCCAATTTACCCCATTCTTGAGCCGTTGAAACTGCATACAACTCAACACAATTTAAAATCCCATGGTCTGCAAGTTATTTCTCAGGAAAAACTATGCAAAATACTATTAGCATTACTACCTAGCTGTATTTTAAGGAGGTTATATTGGTCCTTGTGTTGCTGGATTTGTGAAACTTGTTGCGTAACTGTTGTCTGCAACTGTTCATTTTGAATTTTTAATGATTCTACTTGTTTCTTCAATTCCTCAACTTCCTGATCCTTTAAAATAAAAAGAAACAAAATTAAGTTTTCACCCATTTTTTAACATAGTCTACCCTCTAATTATGCCTGGGATCTTGAATCTTTTAAGATTTCTTTTTTTATATAATATTTTATTGGTTTTCCAGTTTTACATTTGAGTATTTAGAAGGCAACGTGGTGATTGGGTTAATCACCAGTTCAATAACAAAATCTTTAGTACATATCTCAGGTTACATCATCATATTTAAGCTAGTAAATTTCTAATTGTATCAAACTCAGTGAAACCTTCATTATCACATTTATCAATATATTTTTGCTTATACATATCTTAATAGATCTTCATAAACAATCCATATCCTGTTAAGTTTTACCTAATTTTTAGTTTTTAATTATAGTACGCCAGCTATAGTATCAATAGTACATATTACTTACTTAAATATATTCTTATTCTATTTAGTAAATGTTTTCTATTTCTCACCCTAATACATCACCACTTTAATAATAGAGTATTCTTTGTTAGCTCAAGACTATCATCTATATCAGTGATGGCGAACCTTTTAGAGACTGAGTGCCCAAACATCGGCCCCACCCCATCCCCAGCCCACCCCTGCTCAGCCCCCGCTCCTCCCGCCCCGCCCCCAGCCTGCCCCAACCCCACCTGTCTGCAGGGTCATCCACCGCGTCCATGGCCTGCTGCAGATTGCCCAGGAAGCCCAGCAGTGCCATGACAGCCACGCCCTCTGCCCACGCCCCGCAGCATCAACTGCATGTGACGGGGCACGAGGGTGGAATCTTGTCCCCGCTGCCCGGCTGCCATATCCTTGGCTGTGCGGGCCGTACTTGGGGGCAACTCTTCACCAAAGGGCTGGTGTGAGGAGGGGGCCGCGGGGGGAGGCAGGGCTGGGGCAATGTGTGCGTGCCCACAGAGAGGGCTCTGAGTGCCGCCTCTGGCACACGTGCCATAGGTTCGCCACCACTGATTTATATTATCTTGGCTAGTCAATAGTTCAAACCCATTTCCTAATATTTAGGTTTCATTTCCCTTGTAAGTCTAAGTCCTCAGTATTAAACAGATTAATTCCTTATATTTTACTATTTTCCAACTATTTTAAATCTAATAATAAAATTTCTCCTTGTTTCAAAATCCTCCTTTAGCCCACTGGTTGACAATTTAAGATCCTCTCTATTAAATCAAAAAGCCCAGTTTTTCAACCTAATTCTAACTTTCTTCTTTTGCCAACCGGGCTTCCATACCAATGTTTTTAAATCATCAAATAGATCTCCCTTCATTCTTGTGTATGTTACTTGAATTAAAGGAGACCATCTAGTTGCCAATTTTCTGGAAGAACTGGCCCATTTATAATAATTAAGTTGTCACCCTGGTGGCCCAGATCCCCATATTTGCTCTGGTATAGTTGTCTTCAATTCGATCTGGTCTTCTTCTTTCTCACATTTCTTCTGGTTTGTATAGAAAGTCATTTCCATTTTTAAAGTTGTTGTTTCATTGTCTGGATTTTTGGTGAACTGTACTTGTTAATCTTTAAAGCCCTCTTCTTGGTATTCACTTCTTCCACTTCTGTTGTTTTTTGGATTGTTGGTTCTTTAATTGCAATCAAGATTTTGCTTTGTACATCTGGGCTGGCGCCTTGGTCTTTCAGATTAGATCTCATTGTCTCGCTGGCTGTAAGAATAATTTCAAGTATAGATTTTAGCATAGCCAAGATTTTTTGCTGACCCTCCTCCATTTCTGGCATAGTTGTAGATGGTCTTTCTAGTGAAGGCTGTTTATTAAATAAGAGTCAGTAAATGAGTCAGTAAATGTCTCCACAGTTCCTAGAGACCAAGTTCACCGCCTAGCTGCTCTTTCAACTTTGAATCTCTCATACATAATACCAAGATCAGGTCTGGGCTGCAAGCAAGTCTCTTTGTCAGAAACAATAAGTTGTTGTACCAAGTTTCACCACAAGATGTCTCCAATAGCATTTAAAGTCTTTTTCAAATCTCGGGCTAGGTTTTATCCAATTTAAATTCTTTTTTGCAAATAGAATAAAATAGCAGGTCCTGGTGAGAGTAGGAACTTTTGGGTCCCCAAATTCCAAAAAGATGTAAATCCAATTATATTAAGTTGTTCTTTTCAATGCTTTGTTTCCCCTGGGTAGTCAGACGCCGACATTTTAGAGGGTGGGAGGAAAAAGTTCCCTTCCCTCTCTCCTCACAGGGGGAAGAAATTTCAAGCAGCTTTTACAGGAAAGTACTTGGGGTACATAGTAGGTAAGATCTCACCCAATTCCTCCGTGTTTCTTTCAAAGTGCTTGTTGGTAGATTTGGCCTCAGCTGTCAGCAGCTTAGTGATGGGCCATGTTGATGGCCAATCTTTTTCCCGTCAGTTTGAAGAGCTGTCTCGGATCAAAAGGGAGGACTGCCGCCCTTCTGCGATCACTCAGGGGTCCTCTTCTCGCTCATCGCCCCTACAGGGTGACTTCCGGCCCTCTTCAGGGTCCCCCGGCGGAAAAAAACTGGATGGTGGAGAGAGCAATCGCTCCACACGTCCGCCAATGCCACGATCACAAACCGGAAGCCCGAATCTTTTAAGATTTCTAACTGAGATGCTAAATTGACCAACTGTATTTGGTTAGTGCAATATAGATAAAAATATTTGGGGGAGATTCACTGAAACATGAGATAAAAAATGACACCAAGGACTAAACTATTTTACTTCTACCATTTACAGATATTCCTTGATTTATGATGATTTTTAGCAACAATTTACAATTCATCCTCCTACATATGTCTGCTGCAGCATCTCTGTGATCATGGGAATGAAATTTACATGCTTGGCAATTGGCATGTATTTATGACAATTCCAGTGTTCTTGAGTCACATAATCCCCATATACAATCTTCCCAGCTAGTTTCTGATAAGCATAGTCAATGGGGGAAACCAGAATTGCTTAACAACTATATTATTCACTTAATGAGTGAGTGAGACAAAATAGGTCATAAATTAAGACACAGTCTGAATTTTACTAATAGATTTTCCAGTCCCAATTGTAGTCATAAGTCAAAGACTACCTGTACAATAAGAAGTCAAGTCCCCATTGCCGCAAGAGGATATTCCAAAAAGTAATTCCTGAGAGAGTTTAGAACAGGGCTTTTCAACCTTTTCACCCATTGAACCACTTTTAGGATATGGCAACATCCGTGTACCACGAGTCGCCTAGCAATGTGTCAAAAACTTGATGACGCTCCCCAAAAAAGGAAAAAAGTGATAAAGTACAGATAGTCCTCGACTTACAACAGTTCCCTTAGTGACTGTTCGAAGTTACAATGGCACTGAAAAAAGTGCCCCTAAGCCACAGCCAAGCAAGACACCTGCCTGCCCGCCCGGTGCTCTTCCTCCTGTCCGAGGTTTTCATTGTTGTGAGCATTTCTGTTGAGGATTGGCAGCGGGGTGGGGGATGTTTGGTTTTTATTCCCCCCATCTGTTGGGTGGTTGCAGCAGGTTTTGGTCACTTCACATGATCCTGGGACACTGTGACCATCATAAATATGAATAAATTGCTAAGCATCTGAATGTAAATCACAAGACCTCGGAGATGCTGCAACATTCCAGCTGATTGGTGCTTCTTCTGGACTCAGCAGAAGCACCAGGATCAGTGCTGCTTTCCAGCTGATTGGTGCTTCTTCAGGGCTCAGCAGAAGCACCAGGATCAGTGCTGAGCTCCAACCGGAGCCTGGCGCTGATCCTGGCGCTTCCACTGAGCCCTGACAGCCCCGAAGAGCTGATCAGCTGGAAAGCGACACTGATCCTGGCGTTTCCGCTGAGCCCTGACAGCCCTGCAGCTCCAGCCATCTCTTGCTCAGGCTTGTGCGGTGCTGCCACCGGTTCAGCTCATCCTCCCCCCGCTACCACTTTTCTAGGATGGTTGCGTACCACCTGCCAGGTGCCAATGTACCACAGGTGGTACCAGTACCACTGGTTGAAAAGCCATGGTTTAGAAGATCTAATATATAGGGGGTCTTCACTTACTGACCACAAATGAGATCAGCAACTTCATCAATAAATTACATTTTCATATAGTGAAAAATCATATAACCACGCCTCATTTACAATGGCAGTTTGTCAGTTCCAGCTGTGATCATTAAGCAAATCATCACAGGTTGTGAAATGTGATGTAACCTAATTGCAACTTGCAACTCCCATCAGCTTTGATTCTGCCAACTGTGAAGGTTGTAAATGTGCAGGTTGTCAAATGCTGGAATCATGATCACCATGGGGACAATCACAACTTGGTAGACTGGTTATAAGTCTCCCATATTCAGTACTGTCATAACTTTGAACAGTTACTGAATGAGTAGTCAGAAAGTAAGAATTGTTCAAACAATTCATACTGATCAAACTGGTTTTTTACAAGGGAGGCAGATGAAAACTAATGTTAGACAAATTATTAATATAATAGAATATTTGGAGAAGAATACTCAGGTGCCCACAGTTCTTATGTTTTTGGATGCGGAAAAAGCATTTGACAGATTGAATTGGTTGTTTTTGAAAAAATTGATTGTTAGGATGCAAATGGGGGATCAGTTTATTAATTCAATATTGGCGATTTATCAGAAACAAACAGCCCAGGTGATTGTGAATGGGGACTTAACAGATTCATTTAATATAGAGAAAGGTACTAGACAGGGATGTCCCTTATCCCCGTTGTTGTTTGTTTTAACTTTAGAAGTTTTATTGAATAAGATAAGAGGAGCAGAAGATTTAAAAGGTATAGTGATTAGACAACAAGACTATAGATTACGTGCCTTTGCAGATGATTTGGTTGTGACATTGACTCAACCAATACTGTCAGCTAAGAGATTGATGGAGATAATTAAACTTTATGGTAAGGTATCAGGGTTTAAATTAAATATAGCTAAAACAAAGATGTTAGTTAAAAATTTAAATATTAATTTAAAACAGGAATTGGAAAGAATAATGGGATGTGAGATAGTTAAGAAAATTAAATACTTAGGAGTTGATATTGAAGCTTCCAATGGGAAGTTATATAAAAATAATTACGAAGTTTTGTGGAGTAATGTACAAATAGAATTGGAAAAATGAAAGAAACTTCAATTATCTATACTGGGTAGGATAGCAGCAGTTAAAATGAATGTACTACCTACATTTTTATTTCTTTTTCAAATGATACCTATACTTAAAAAAGATGCTAACTTAAGAGGAGTGGCAGAGGGGTATTAATAGGTTTATTTGGAATGGGAAGAAACCAAGGGTTAAGCTAAAAATAATTCAGGATACAAGGGAAAGAGGTGGTTTGAAAATGCCTAATCTCAAGTTATATTATGATGCAGTTGTTTTAGTAGCAATAAGTGATTGGGTTAATTTAACTAATGATAGAATATTGAATATTGAAGGGTATGATTTATTATATGGATGGCATGCATATTTAGTTTATGATAAGAAGTTGGATAGGAGTTTCAAAGAGCACCTATTGAGAAATGCTCTGCTGCGTGTCTGGAAAAAATATCAGTATAAATTAAATGATAAGATTCCTGTTTGGACAGTTCCCAGACACGCAATAGAGAATATAAATAGAGAACAACTATATGATGTGGTGTGATATGAGAAATTCCTATTTAAAGAAGGGAATGTTTTACAATTGAAGTCCTTGAACACTTTAAGGGATGAAGGAATGATTCTTACTTGGTTTCAATATTTACAATTGCAGACTAGATGGAAAAAAGATCAGAAGATTGGCTTAGCTCAAATAGATGAAAATTTAATTAAACAAATTAGAGATCAAAGGCCAATGCATATTAAAAGATTGTATAATGCATTGATTGAAATTGATTCAGAAACTGAATTAGTTAAGGATTGTATGATAAAGTGGGCACAAAATTTTGGACAACCAGTTATGATGGAAACTTGGGAGAGAATTTGGGTGAAAAATGTAAAATTTATACAAGTGCAACATTTAAGAGAAAATTTTTATAAAATGTTTTATAGATGGCATTTGGATCCGAAAAAACTTTCATGTATGTACCCTAATTTACAACCTAAATGTTGGAGATGTGAATGTATGGATGCTACTTATTTTCATGTATGGTGGACTTGTAAAAAAATGAAGGCTTTTTGGATAAAGATTTGGTGGATACTTCAAAATATTTTGAAAAAATGTATTGAATTTTCACCACAGTTGTTTTTACTAGGTATTATAAAAGATTGCTCCACCATAGAGATGAACGTGATTTTGAACTTGATTACAGCAGCGAGACTGTTGGTGGGACAATATTGGAAGAAGGCAGAATTACCATCTATTGCAGAATGGACTTTGAAAGTTATAAATTTGGCGGAAATGGCTAAATTATCTGCTTATTTGAAAGATCACTCAAATGAAAAATATATGTTGGACTGGAAAAAATGGATAGAGTATATCCAAGGGAAATATCAATCCAAGAAATTGTTTTTAGCATATAGTTAATTTTTATTAGGATTTATATATTAATTTTGTTTACCCTGTATTCACTTTGGGAAGCTTGGGGGGTACGTTGGGGAGGGTGTTAGATTGTTAGATTGTTTTATACTCAACTGTAATACTTGTAACATATAATAAAAAATGCTTACTGAGAGAGGGGAGTTGCTCGGATGGTACCTCTGGACTACATCTGAAAGGGGGTGAGAGGTAGTAAGAGAGGGGAGAGGGAAGTAGGAAGGTTGGGGGAGAAGAGGTGAAGTGGAGAGAAAGGGAAGGAGAGAAATGGAGGAAGGGGGAAGTAGGAGAAGATAGGGAGGAAGAAAGAGGGTGGATGTGGTGTAGGGGGTGCTGTCTGGACAACACCTATAAGTGTAGGTATTTAAACTTATGTATGTTGAAAGATGGAAGAGGATGTATTATGTTGAGTTGTATATTTAGGTTTTTTCTTTTTTTTAATAGGTTATTATTCTGGGATTTTATGTATTTATTGTTAAAATTATAAAATTAATAAAATATATTTGAAAAAAAAAGAAAGTAAGAATTGCGTATAATATCTTTCAAGTATAAGTAACAAATTTGATTAATTGATGTTATAGCTTTTTTAAAATCTTAACATAACTAGTGATTGCAATTCTTACCTAGTATTAAATGGAATTTAGGTAATATGTACCGTGTTTCCCAAAAAATATCCTGAAAATAAGCCCTAGTTAAGACCCCACCCAGCCTGTCTCACAGTCTGGTTGCACGGGGGGAGGGGGAGGCGCACACATAAAAATCAAGCTAGGGCGGGGATGTGGAGGTAGAACTGCCCCACACACCCTGCACCCGCTTACCTCAGGACCGCTGCAGCCAGGTCACTCATGCTCCAAGACTTGTCTCACCTCATGGCAGTGGCACCAACAGCCCCATCCACCAGGAGCCCGTGTGGCCGCCGACAGCCTACTTCTGCAGCCGCTTGCCACCACTCGGACACATCACCTCCTCCCCCGGAGCTCCACTGTCAAGGCCTCTGCTAGCGTCAACCCAGAGCTCCCTTCTCGGCTGCAGAAGCCTTTCCTGAAGCCTCTGCTGGTGAAGCGGAGGCTGGGAGTCAATACATCAAGCAGTGGTGAACGGCTGCAGAAGTGGTGGGTTGCCGGTGACCATGCAAGCTCCTGCTAGATGGGGTTGTTAGTGCCACCGCGAGGCGAGACAGTGTAAAAATTAAGTCATCCCCCCAAAATAAGACCTAATGACTCTTTGGGAGGCATATATATATATAAAATAAGTCCAGATCTTATTTTTGGGGAAACACACTATTATAGCAGAGATTTACTGTGCATATAAGACTACGAACTACCGTGTTTCCGTAATTTTAAATAAATCTCAATATAATGTGTAACTTGGGCTTAAGATATGCCTTTAAATGTGCATAGTATATCTGAGATTAAATGTAATTCACTTAAAACAAGATATATTATTTACCTGTACTCTAATGACATTTTTATAGTGTGTCACTATGTTGTTATGTTGTTCTAAACTTTTTTTCACTTCTTCTTCCTTTTTATCTTCTTCACTTGACTTATAAATTGCCTTTGTTATAACTCCTGTGAAATGATGATTTATAATATTAGATAATTTAAGTCAAATGTAGCATTCTACGGTAGATGACTATAGAGACTAAGAGTTTAAAAGGTGCCTTATCATTAACATAATGGCTACTCAATATTTCTCAATTACTCAGATTTTTTTCCTTATTATGCTAAAAAAACTTTATCTCATAATACTGTTACTTTAAAATAAAAAAACATTTCGATAGAAAATGTTTAATAAACAATGGATCAGGAAACACTTCTCAGTCATGTCGTGAGTTAATTAAACCTGTTGCAACTTTTAACCCCCACAATTTCCCACTGAGCTTAATTCTCCACAATTGGTTCACATTTAAATGAGTTCAATAAACACTAGTACAATAGTACATCACAGGCATAATATATATACTCTAATTTCTGTGGAGAAATATGAAAGCCTCAGAAAGAACAAACCATTTTTCTCAAGCCTTCTGCCCCAAACTGAAAATAAAATGAAAAAATACACAATATATTTATTGTGTATTGCTATTTCAAAATATTCATATCAAATCATGAAATAGGCAAATAGGCAAAAGGTTTATTTCAATATAAGTGAAAAATAATTTTCAGAAGTTCATGGAAAAAAGAAGCAGAAGAAGCAGAGCCTTCTAAGAAACCCAGAAAATGAGACTATGGAGTCAAATGTGGCAACATTTGAATTCTGAGCTCTGGTGTCTCTTCTCTACCTGGTTTTCAGTTTCTTTTGAAACATTAATCTTCTATATGTATCTATAATATATAACTTATTCTATTTTGCCACAAAGTAGATAGCTTCTTCCTCCTTTCTCAAAATTAACTTTTTGCCAACTTGCTGGTCCTAAGCAGGTAAGAATGAACGAAGAGTTGCTACATTTCACTGTGTTCAGAAACCTTCACTTTCACTGGTTACAAACTTTTAAAAATTAAATTAACATACTTTGCTTAATAGATTTTTTTAAAAATAAGAAATTGACCTCACATCTCTACATGATGCAATAATGAAGGCTGTAAATGTATAATTTTTCTGATATTTTTTTCTTTGAATTCTCAATGTCATCCAAGTCATGATTGTCCCAAATATGTTTTTTCCAAAGGCAACTGGGCTTCCTTGTTTTTCATTGAAGATGTTTCGCTTCTCATCCAGTCAGTGGCTTCTTGGATGAGAAGTGAAACATCTCCAAAGAAAAACAAGGAAGTCCAGTTGCCTCTTGAAAAAGCACCTTTGGGACACCTCTGAATTCTCATAACTTTTTCTGTTACATCAGAATTTTCAGAAATTATATACATTTAATCTATATAAAATTATTGATTTTGATGACAAGATTTTTTTTAAAGAATTTGAACTGCTGGTAAATTGTACTTTCTCCTTTTTCAAATTAATACTCCAAGAAATAAACAGATAAAATCAGGAGAAATGATGTAACAAGTCTCACCTTCCAGTTCTTTCACCAGCTTTGTAAATTCATGATCAAACATCATATGATCAGGGCTAGAAAAGTTTGGCTGTGGTTTCTGAGCTGCTCGGGAATAGAATTCATGTTTGCTAATAAATCCCAATTTCTCAATAAAAATTTCCTTGCCAATCCTTTTTTCTATAAGCTGCTTTAGTTTTTCTCTAAAGGGGAAAACAGAATTATGTAATAATTCTAGCTGAAAAAAAATCTTCTTTTTAATCATATCCTACCCCTCAAAATCTTACAGTTCTCTTTAATAAATAAAGGATAAAGAAAAAGATCAGATAAATAGTATGCAGTAAGTCAGAATGATAGAGAAGAAAAAAAGATGCCTTCAGATCTTATATTGTAGAGAAATCAATCTCAGTGTGAAATAAATTTAGACAAATTACAGAAAATCAAACAACTTCAGAATATTGGAAACAATGAGAAGACAAACAAAGTGAGAGTTTAAAAATAGTCATGTTTTTATTTTGCTTTTTCAAGCCAACATTATTCTTCAGTAGCACTGCAGAAACACAGCCTATAATTCCAAATGACATTTTATCAGTTTCAAACCGTTGGGGCCATAAAGTTTAAAACTAATAATAAAAAAGCATGTGTTTGCCTTAATTAATATGGAAAGTTCACATATTTAATTAATATGGAAAGTTCATAATACAGTATTTACAATGCAAAATATATTAAATGAAATATGAATGCCAATATACTCACTTTTTATAATTCTCAAGTGAATTGTCATTGTAATAAATGGAGATTCCTAGTAATAGAGCACACAATCCTTGAACCAGCTGCTCCTCTTCTCCAAGGTTTTCTGCTATTTGTCCTGTTAGCTAGATCTTTGGCTAAGGATGCTAGAGACTGAAGTACTTTTCTTTGCATCACACTTTAGAGTAAAAAGGTAATAATTTCCTTTATTTATTTTGATTGAATGGCCATGTCAATGCAGATGTCTTAGCATTAATTTATTTAGCTATTTATCTGTTCATTCATTCATTTACTAATTTATTCAATTTCTATGGCCACCCATCTCACTCAATGACTCGGTACCAATACTAAGTGGCTTGCCATTGCCTTCTTTCATAAAATCTTTGGATTTACCAATCTGGTTACAGCTTTTGGACTTCCTGGGAGTCTCTTCTCTTACTTCTAACTTAACTTTTTCACCACCAGCTTGTCTTGACCTAGGTTTTTACCTTAATAACTACAAAACAATCAGTTGTTTATTCATTTAACCAAAACAATTTTAATGAAACATTGTTATTATACTATAACAGAAACATGTAGCATGCTAATTTTAATAGAAGAAAGTGAAAATCTATTTATGAGCACAGTGAGACATTTTAATAATTTAATAAATGTCCAAATTGCAAAGAAACATTTCTTTTAGTGTACTGTTACTTCTGCCCTTCAACTGCAACTTTATATAATTACTACAGCGAAGTATTAAATTGTAATTCTTTTAAAAAGATACAAATGGAATATTTGCTGGATTGTGAAGAAAATGTGTGACAGCAATGGGGCAATTGCTTAGCCATGTGCAAAGCAGCATTAATAATCCAACCCTTGTCTGCACTTTGCTTCCCTGGAAAAAACAAAAACAAATGTTATTTTTGTTTGCATAATTTTTATATCTTGCTTCATAATTCTCAAGGTAATCAATTAACCAACCAAAACCATTCCCTAAAAGTGAGGAATGTACAGGCCTAGGAAAAACGTGAAATACAATAAAATTTCAGAAAAAAAATGAGAATAAAATGCCAATGCAGCCTGATGAGAACTGTGCATTCTTAGTATTTGCAACTGGAAAAGAAAATTATTGTGAGGAGTGGGCTGGGGATTATTGCTATCAGCTAGAAAAGGAGCCTGGCTGAAAATGAATCTTGACTTTATTGTGTAGTAGCAATCCTATCTGGCTTGCTACACACCTTTTATGATAGACAACCTAATAACCACAACACATATTGCTGTGATTCTGTGAATGCTACAGTTCAGTTCACCACTCTGCTACTTTTGCCTTGTTCAAGCTTTCTATATAACTAAAAAGACAATACAGTATAATAGTTTAATACTGCATCATTGAAGATGTTATCTAGTTGGGTAATGAAACATCTGCAAGAAAACAACCAAGCTCAGAGAGCAAGAAGAACTCCATACTATGATACATTAAAAAATAACACAAACCGTAGCAGAATAATATGATTTTAAAAAAAATATGAAATAAGGATGGATAGGGAACTGCATTACCAGATATAGCAGTATCCCCTTATTGTCTATTGCTAACTCTGTATGTAGTTGCACAAAATTTAGTTACATTATAAATATTAGCAGGCTGTCTATCCCAAAATAAAAAGATGAGAAGGAATTCATCTGGTCATTCAGAAAATTTACTAAAACGGAATAATAGATTTATTATGTAGATCTATACAGAATACAAACTATTTCAAGAGTAAAACTGGGCTCAGTTCACTTAACAACCGCCTTGCTTAGCAATGGAAATTTTAGCCACAATTGTGGTCATAAGTTGAGGACTTGTACATGAGGGCAAGTATGACATTATTTTCATTACTGAAACTTGGTGGGATGAAACCCATGTCTGGAATATACAGGTAGAAAGATTTAAATTGTTCAAAAGAAACAGACCTAATAAAAAAGGAAGTGGAGTTGCATTATTTATAAGAAATAACTACACCTATATAGAAATGCAAAAAAATTAAAAAGGATGAAAATCTTCTTGAATATATTTGGGTTAATATAAAAGGAAAAAGGAATGACATTGCCATAGGTCTATACTACAGGACTCCCAATCAATCAGAGGAAATAGACAAACTTTTTGCTAATCACTTAGCTACAATGTGCAGGAAGCACACTAGAATAGTAATGGGGAATTTTAACTATCCTGACATCTATGGGGAGACAAAGTCTGCACCAAGTGGAAGATCAAATGGGTTCCTGACAAACCTGACAACTTTGTCTCCCAAAAGACAGAGGCAGGTACTTGAGGGTCAGCTATACTGGACTTAATCCTTACTAACAGAGATAAATTGACAGAAGTGATTGACGGTGCAGGAACTTTGGGGGAAGAGCAACCATGTCATGTTGGAATTTAACACAACACAGGCACACACAATAGAACAAAGTCATGCTAGTGTTTTAGACTTTAGATTTCAACAAACTTAGAGAGCTTGGGAAGGATTCCATGGATAAAAATTTCAAAGGGAAAAACCACTCAAGAATCTCTGAAAAATGAGATATAAAAGCCCAGTCTAACAATGCCACTGAGAAAGAAAAATAAAAGAGACCCCAAAGGAAACCAGCATGGTTGCATAAAGAACTCTCTGATAAACTGAAAAACAAAAAGGAGAAGTCAGAAAAGTTAAAGCTCAGAACAAACTAAAACTTTCAACAATATAAAAAATAAATTTAAAAATTTCTACGTATAAAAAGCAAGAAAAATGTCAAGTAAACAACCAGCCAATATTGGGAAAGGATGGCAAGTTGGCAATAGGCTACAGGGAGAAAGTGCAATTGCTTAATTTATTCTTTGCATCTGTCTTTTCACAAGAAGAAAAAAATAACCCAACCTAACAAAAATACATAATAAAAGACAGATTATGAATACAAGTCAAAATAGGCAAAATAATAATAATAATAAGACAACATCTTTTCAGACAAATTTAAATCACCAGGACCAGATGGATTACATTCCAAGGTTCTGAAGAAACTGGTATACATGATCTTGGAACTACTGAACCATAATCTTAAAAAATCCAGGAGCACTGAGGAATTACCAGAGGACTGGAAAAGAGGTGATGTGGTTCCAATCTTCAAAAAGAGGGGAAAAAATGGACCCAGGAAATTTCAGACCAATCAGCCTGACATCAATACCTGGGAAGATCCTGGAAAAGATAATTAAGCAACGTATTTGTGAACATCCAGAAACAAGCAAAGCTGTTACTAGAAGCCAACATGGGTTTGTCAAAAACTGATCATGTCAGATAAACCTTACAGCATTCTTTGACAAAGTGACTAAGTTAATGGACCACTGAAATGCTGTGGACATAGTATACCTGGACTTCAGTAAGGCATTTGAGAACATAGACCACAAACCTATTACTGGGTAAGAAAGAAAAACGTAGGATAGATAGCATCTCCACCAGATGGATTTGTAACTGGTTGACCAACCACACTCAATATGTAGTCCTCAATGGAACTACATCTACATGGAGGGAAGCATGCAGTGGGATAACCCAAGGTTCTGTCTTAGATTCAGTACTCTTCAAAATCTTCTTAAACAATTTAGATGAAGGGATAGAAGAGGAACTCATCAAATCTGTAGAGAATACCAAGCTGAAGGGAATAGCCAACACTTTACAAGATAGGCTCAGGATCCAGAAGAATCTTGACAGATTTGAACACTAAATCCTATTCAACAAAATGCAACGAGGTGGTGGGAAAAATAAGATTTTACACATATTTCTTTTCTTAGGCATGAAAAGTCAAATGAGCAGGTTAGAATAGGTGGTACCTGGCTCAACAGCAGTAATTGTGAGAGTATCTAGGAGTTCTAGTGGACAGCCACTTAAATATGAGCCAGCAATATGCCAAAGCTGCAAAAAAAGCTAATGCAGCCCAAGGCTACGTCAACAGAGGAATAGTATTAAGGTCACGTGATACTATACTAGCAGTGCTAGTATTACTTTCTCCTGCAAAGACCACACTTTATAAGACCACACTTGGAATACTCCATCCAGTTTTAGTCACAATACAAAAAAGATGTTGCAGAAAAAGTGCAGAGAAGAGCAATAAATTTGGAAAATCAGGAAGTGTGAGAAAGAAACTTAAAATTGCTCCCCTTGACTCTATGGTGGCACAGTGGTTAGAACAGGGGTCCCCAACCCCGTATCAGGCCACGGCATCCAGCAATCGGTCTGCACAAACAAGCAAAGCCCTATCCGCAGGATGCAGGCAACACACAAAACACGTACTCTCCAGTCTGTGGAAAAAAACCCTCTCTCCCCACGAAACCTGTCCCTGGTGCCCCAAAGGTTGGGGACCTCTGGGTTAGAATACAGCAATGCAGACTACTTTGACTGTCTGCCAGCTATCAGCAGTTTGATTCTCACCGGCTCAAGACTGACTCAGCCTTCCATCCTTCTGAGGTCGGTAAAATGAAGACTCAGATTATTGGGGTAATATGCTGATTCTGTAAAACACTTAGAGAGGGCTGTAAAGCACTCTGAAGCAGTATATAAGTCTAAGTGCTACTGCTATAAAAGGGAGTAAAAAAGAAATTCTATCAGGTTTTTAAAATTCTGTTACTGTGGCCAACTTCAATAAGGCAAATTTTTTTGATGGTGACTGATCTGATCTACCTCAGCGGAATGATATCACCTAAAGCACTAGTATTATGCTGAGAGAACTCAATACACTGAATATAATTACTTCTAGCCAGTATTTTTATCATTTACTTCTAGAGCCATTTGGAAAGTGAAAGAAAGATAGGTTACAGCTGCATCATCCACTTGCTTTAAAGAGATATAGCCACATGCTATCTTCATGCTTCCCTATAATCTGAAACAATGTTTATAAAAAAGAAAAGGATTCTATAGGTTTAACAGGCAAATGTTTCAATAATTATACTCAATAAGAATACTTATAGTCTTAAAATCTATTCTTGACTATTTCTATCTGTTTTTTATATTAAAAAATCAGTCTCTTTACTTAATGGCTGTTTTTATTAGCAGTAATTGATTTTGCAATTGTATTTTGCCACTTTTGTTTTTGTTTATTTATATCCCTTTAGTATTTACAAATAATGCACGAAACCTATCCAACATATCTCCTATTTTCCCTATAACAACAACCCTGTCAGGTGAGTTAGGCTGAGAGAGATTGACAGCTCTAAGGTCACCCAGCTGACTTTCATGATTAAGGTAGGACATGAACTCATGGTCTCTTTTTTTCTAGTCTGGCACCTTAACCACTAGACCAAACCAGCTTTCTGTTCTGTTCTTCTGTTCCTTTTTTAACTTAAGCAAAAAACTTTAAAAAATGTAAGATCATTCAATATATAAATCTTGCATGGTCAGCAGAAAATACTAATCAAGAGAGTGAATCACTTAATAAAACAAAATTTAATCTGAAAGTTGTTTAATTATTTAAACTAAGTAGGAGAAATACTAATCTGAAATACCATGGTTTGGAAACACCTCAATTTTTTATCTTCTGTCTGGTTATGAAAAGCAAGAAAGTACTTATTAAACTTTGTAGAAAACAAATACTGAGTTTACATTGAAAGAAGAGGAAAGAAGTCAAACTACATTTAGTACCTACTGGTTATGCAAGGACTCTTGGGAGAAAGAAAAAACACCCTTAACAACCATGTTTCCCATATCAGTCACCAAAACCACCAAGAGATAAGACAGTTTGTTACTAGAAATAACACCAAGCAACAGGCACAAACCGTAAGTACATAAAAAACCCTCAAACAGTTAATTCATAAAACACAGCAGCTGAGATAGCAGATAGACCCTGCTACAATGAAAGGAATGCTTTGCGTTCATCAATACATACCCGTCTGTCGATCTTATCACCCTGTGAACCATACATTAAATATTACAAAGGAATGCTGTAGGATGTTAAAATAACTACAATACTGTACAGAGATAAAGTGCTTTTGATTTTCATTAATCTGAACATTTCTGAGACAATGTATATGGATGACATAGAAGTTTATTTTAAAAAAATAAATAAATAGCAATCCCTTTTCAGAACAAACATTTTTGAATGAGATGAAAGATTAACACTGAAATGTATTGTTATGTATAACTTAACATCAGCCAAATGAGTTTTGCTTGGTTTATAGGGATTTTACTACCTACTCATTGGTTTTCAGACAAAATAGGTTGCATAGAAAAAAGTGGAATGAGGTTCATAATAATTTTCCATGCTGCTCTGAAGAAAAAAATGTTATTTATTGCACATAAAAATATGCAAGAAAAATGATTTTCCTCCATCCTACATATACAAATATTTGAAGCATATGCATTGTACAAACTAATAACAAAATAACTGAAAGTCAATGTAAAGACTATTTACTTTTGTATTATTGATAAATTTGTAAGAAGGCAAGCCCATGTGTGGACTCAACAAGTGGCCAAGGTTTTTTGTACACATTCGTTTCTTGGCTTCATACTTTCATGGTTCAAATATCATTGCTCTGATTGTGGAAAAAACAAAAGCATACTATTTTTCCTCTCACCTTTCAGTCCCTTATTCCAATTTTTACTTCCTTCAAGATGCACTGTATATATCAAACAGATTATATATGCATTTCTGATTCTTTACAATTTGCTTAGATGTATACTTTCCCTTTCCTTATGGAGTTCAAAGCATAACAAACACTCCTCCAATATTTCCTCTCTTTAGCTCTATGAGAGATTGGACTGACAGAGCTTACATAGCTGAGGACAGATTTGAACTTGGGTCTCCTTGATCCAATTTTTAATGCAATCACACCACGCTATTATTTTCCATGTACGTTACCCACAGACATTACACACATCCCAGCAAACAACGGGTTTTAATTCTAATTGTTGGTTCTACCCATACATGCTTATCAGAATTAGCACAAATTAATAGAAAATACTATATATTAAAAGCAATAGTTTGTGCCAAGATCATTTAATAGTGTTTTATGGTTTACAAAATGTAATAATCAAGAAATTTTATAACAACTCTCTTTTTAAAGAATGTTTCTTTGTGGGTACTTCTAAAAGGATTCAGTTATAGGTTCATTATGCTGTACCTGAGACAGAATGTTAGTGCACTGCTGAAGTAAGGACACTGGAGGATTTCCAATACTAGTTGCTAGTTGTACCCGTAGCAGCTGCTCCTTTAGAGTGGCATTTTCTTGCAAAGCATGGGCCAATGCCACAGCTGCACACCAATTTGAAACAGAATCTGTAGAAAAGAGTCCTCCACAAAGAAGTTGGCCAGCTGAGACAGAATTTCCAGTAGCTGTAAAATAAGCAGTCAATTTATTGACAGGACTACTATTTCAGACATGTTCACCTATGCAAAGCTTTTGAAATACCTAGGACATTATCTAAAACAGGAATGTTTTGACTTTGGTTAGGGGCTTCAAGGAGCATAGCCAATTCAAATGGTGAGCGAAAAAATATGTGGGCCAATTTTGGACAGTTATGCAGGAGTTAAGGGAAAAATTGAAGGGATTTCCCCAGGAGAAGTTAAGGAGAAGAGTGGCATCTTATAGTTTACAGAAATTTAAGACATTATATCTACCCCTTAAAATACCTTTGAGGAAAAAATAAACTCTATGTATGAGAGTAATTTTTATCATTGGAATATTGTCAATTGATCTTGTCAGCATGATTTTGTACTTAAACTGAACTGTTCAATAGTAAAACATTCTCCATTGTTTAATAAACTATGGAAAAGTTAACTTACAGAATAAAATGTACTGAATGATATGCTAACCTTAAAGGTATATATAATGTGTGGCATCTATTTAAGAATTCCTCAGGACATTAAGAATACCCAGAGCAAATAGAATAGAACACAGAATAATAGAGTTGGAAGCAACCTTGGAGGTGTTCTAGGCCATTCCCCTGCTTGAGCAGGAGGCCCTATACCGTTAGACAAATGGCTGTTCAGTCTCTTTTTATAAACCTCTAGTAATGGAGTACTCACAACTTCTGGAGGCAAGCTATTCCACTGGTTTACTATTCTCACCGTTAGGAAATTTCTCCTTACTTCTAGGTTGCTTCTCTCTCTGATTCATTTCCATCCATTGTTTCTGTCTTGCCCTCTGGTGATTTGGAAAATAGTTTAACTCCCCCTCGTCTTTGTAGGAGTCCTTTAAATATTGTAACACTGTTATCATGTCTCTTCTAGTCCTTCTTTTCACCAGATTAGATGTACCCAATTCCTGCAACCGCTCTTCTTATGTTTTAGCTTCCAGCCCCCTAAACAATCTTGTTGCTCTTTTCTCTCTTTCCAAAGTCTCAACATCTTTTTATATTGTTATGACCAGAACTGGATTCATTATCCCAAATGTGGTCTTACTAAGGCTTTGTTAAATGGTATCAGAATTTCATGTCATCTTGATTCTATTCCTCTAAATCCAGATTCAGCCATAGTTTCATTACATACAGCATTAACCTTGTGAACTCTCAAGCTTCCTCCTTTCATTATATATTCAAGTTGGACAGTATTTATTTGTTATGTATATGTAGGGGTGTAGGTCCATACATATGTTGTACATAGTATGTTTAGGTGTTGTGTCATGTATGTGTTTCCCTTTGAGAGTGGGCAACTAAATTTCATTTTTGATGTGTGCCATTGTGCCTACAGTAAAAAAAATGTCAATAAAGGTTTATCTTATCTTATCTAAATGCAGCCTAGGATTGCACTGGCTTTTTTTGGCTGTTGCCACACTCTGTTGGTTGATATTTAAGAGACTGTCCACTAGGACTCCAAGATTCCTCTCACAATTACTGGTATTGAGCCAAGTCTCAGCTAATCTGTACTTATACAATTGTTTTTTCTTGCCTAAGTGTAAAGTCTTACTTTTATCTAAGTTGAATTTGTTAGATAGGGCCCATTATCAGTTAATGTGATAATCTTATGTATCATTATTGTGTTTGTTAATAGTGTTTCAACACAGCATATAATAGAATAAAAAATCCAAAGAAAGGTGTTAGGAGAGTCTACTGCTGCTCAATGCTGCTTTATTTTGTTAAAAATATCATTATCAATATTTCTGAAATAAAAAAGGGATTAAGTGAAATGGGTTTCACACTTAAGAAAAAAAAACTATTCTACAACATTAAAGCAGCAGAAGGATTTTCAAACAACTTACAGAAGGATCCAATATTTCTATTATGTCATTTCATGTGTTATGCCAATAATGTCAAACTTGTTTCTAGAGCAACTGCAAATGAACACAACTGGAAAACTCCACAATTACCATTTATAAGGACAAGCCTCCTGAAAGTGAGTAGAATTTTCCTCCCTCCTGCCATCTCACAGTTATGTATTTTTGTACCTAAAGTTAGAAGTATGAATTTAACTTTTCAATACTATACCATCAATGGTTGAAGGTAGAAGAGTTGATACAATTTCTCCTTGCCCTTTTTGGTTTTTGTATAAGAAACACTGGAAGCAATAAAGGACAGCACAGCGCAGCACAAATGGTTGTCTCTCATTTACCATTGACATAAGCAGCACAACAATTGCAGGCCTGTGATTGAAAGAATTTTGTTTTTAGTTTAGGTCTGTACGCTTCCATATGAATGTGCACATATACATAAAATTGACACATTAATAGGCAAAAGAAAATATATTATTTAACCCAAGTAGTCAGAAAACATGTGACTGATTCATTCTCTCTTGTTTTTGTTTTTCCAAGTAACTACTTCATCTTATACATTATTTTTTTCTTAATGTGGTTCTTCTTCCCAAGACAGCAATTTACAAAAATTATTTGCAAGTAGAAGTCCCAGAGCAATGCTTGGGGTCTCCAGAAAAGGTAAAGAAGATGGCAGAGGGGTAGCTAGAAGCAATTACAACTCAGTTATCACTTTCAGTTCCGGACCTTCCTTCAACTTCTTTTTTCAACTCGATTCAAAAAGAAAATGACAAAGTACTTTCTTTCTGACACTAAGAAACAATTTTATGCAATTCATAAACTGATGATAAAAACCCTGTTTGAGTATATGAAACAACTGTCAATACCATACTACTATCAGCTTACTACTAGGTTCCTGGATGAAACAGATTATTTGGAGCTTTTCCAGTTAGGGTTTAGGCTGGATATGGCATTGGTCACACTTCTTGATGATCTCTGATGGGACCAGCATGGGGACAGTTCATTCATTCTTGATCTATTAGCAGCCTTTGACACTATTGATGATGATATATTTCTAGAGTGGGTTTGGGGTTTGCAAATGGAGAGCATTAAGTTGTCCTTGTTCACTTCCTTCCTCTGAGTTGCTCTCAGTTCATGTTGATAGGAAGCGAGAGGTCCAGCCCTCACCCCCTGCATTGCAGGATCCCACTGGACTCAGCACTTTCTCCACTTCTGTTTAACATATACATCAAGCCACTGGATGAGATTATCCACCACCATGGGTTGAGAGGTCATCAATATGCTGATGACATCCAGGTGTATATCACAACCCATGGTGAGTTAAGTGATATTGTGGCCTCCCTCTCACAGTGCTTGGAGGCTGTTATGGGCTTGATGGCGAGCAATGGGCTGAAACCCTACCAAGACAGAATAGCTTTGGGCTTGGGGTTCTTCAAACCATGGAAAATTGCCATCTTTGGTCTTGAATGGGGTTTCCCTCCCCCAAACAGTCCTCCTTGGAGGTTATCCTGAATTCATAATTGAGTTCTGCTTGAAGAGCAGGTGGCAGTCATGGCCAGGAGGGCCTTTGTGAAACTATGGATTGTGCATCAGTTATGCCCTTCCCTGACCAACAATCCCTGCTCAAAGTTACTAATGCTTTGGTTATCTCCCATCTTGATTACTGCAGTGCTTTCTATATGAGGCTGCCCTTAAAAAGTATCCAGAAGCTTCAATTGGTTCAAATCTGGCAGCCCGCATGGTACAATGCAAGCCTAGATTTGCACATGTATCTCCTCCTTGCAAGAGCAGCATTGGCTGCCGATTTACTTCTGGGCCAACTAAAGGTAGTCACCTTTAAAGCCCTTTATGTCCTGGGACTAGGTTTTTCAAAGAACCATTTTTCCCCAATCATACCTACCGGACCAACCAGTTCTCCACCCCTGATCTAGTGGCACCAAGAAAGGACTTCTTTGTGGTAGCTCCCTCCCTGTAGAACATCATTACTGCAGAAATAAGACTGGCCCTCATTTTACAAACTCCTGCAAAAGGCTTGGGGATTTCAGTGATATGGAGGTCATCAAGTAGTTGATCTTATTGTTATGGCCAGGGGGAAGGGGTTTTTTGGTTTCTGAGGTACTGAGGCTTTATTGCTGTAAACTGCCCTAAATCACTATGAGTTAATTGGGTGGCCATATAAATTTTCTTAATAAATAAGTAAATAAATCTTGAAAATTCAGAATAATATCTATATCAATTTCTATTTCTTATAATTAAATAGTAACATTTCAGATTTTCACATCCAATTTACACATAAAAGTGTTTCCTTCCATAAACATTCATTTTTACACAAAGTTGCATTACATTTTCTTTAACATACCTTGGAGGACTTGAAGGTGCATTTACTGAAGCAAAGTAATCTTGATTCATTTGAGATCCTCGAATTACTTCTGATACAGTATTAATGGTCTATAAAATAAAGATAAAAGAACACAAAAAGATCAAACTTAATAGCTATAATATTAGAATCAGGAAGTGAACAATGAATTGATATTGACTTCCATTTCTTTGATTTATGCTACATTATGCAAAATGCATACTACCAGTATTTATATTTATTTACAAAAATACCTAATTTTGGTTCTCTGTATACATTATCAGTGAAGATAGCATGATTGTTGAACAGATTTTAAGATTGGACAATATTTCATTACTTGTTACTCCACACAACCAGAATAATATGAAATTACTGAAAGTTCAGCAATTTTTGTATATGTAGTTGTTTACATTGAATGTTGATTTATATGTGATCGTTTGATGTCATACTCTGCAGGCCTCTTTTACATGATATTCTGTAAAATCTCAAAAACAATGAAACTGACATCAGTTCAATTCACTTGCAAATGATGGTAAGACACCATAAAATGTTCTAAAATAATATTCTCTAATAACATTGTTAACATGAAGGTTAAATTTATAGTAGCAAAAGAAGGCCTGAACTCTTTAGTTTGTCAAAAGTTTTCAATAATCTAAAATTAGGTAAATTTACATTTGAAATGATGAGACTGAATCAAGTACAGGCAGTCCTCAATTTACAACAGTTCATTAAGTGACCATTTGAACTTACAATGGCACTGAAAAAAATGACTTATAACCATTTTTCACACTTACAACCATTCAGCAATTCCATGGTCATCTGATGAAAATTTAAATGCTTGGTAAATGGTCCGTATTTATGACGGTTGCAGTGTCCTGGGATCATTTTTGCAAACGTCTGACAAGCAAAGTCAATGGGGAAGCCAGATTCACTTAATAACTGAGTTACTCATTTAACAACTGCAGTGATTCACTTTACAACTGTGGCAAGAAAATTGTAAAATGGGGAAAAATTCATTTAACACATTCTCACTTAACAACAAAAATGTTGGGCTCAACTGAGGTCATAAGTTAAGGACTACCTGTAATAATGTGTGCCAATATCTTCAAGTTCTACAGAAATTTTAAAAACTTCGGTTTTTCAGAAAAGACTATAATAATTTCCTCTTATTATCTGATCATTACCTTGCAACAGTCATTATTCTCTAGTATTTTACCTCTGTAAGGATATCAGCAGGAACTCCAGTTGCCATCAGAATTGTACAAAGCTGTTGTAATAACCCACAATGAAACATGGTTTTTTGACAACTGCTAGTGGCACCAGGAGGATTTGTAGGAGACACCAGCACACGTACCAGCTGTAAAGAAAATAAACAATGATTTATGTGTCCTGAAAGTATCCAAAGCATTATTTTTAAATTACTTCAAAGATAATGCTATTCCATTTGATATTAGTACAAAACTTAGTTAGACCCCATTTGGTTAAATGTTACTTCATACTGATAAAAAATTACCTGTAGCATCAAATGCAAATTGGTTACTTTCTGTGCAGACCAACCAGCATTATCACCAACTTCAAACCAAGGTTTCATACGCTGGATATAAGAACCTTCCTTAAAAAAATTCTGATTTGAATTGTTATTTTTCAACAAATTTTGGAGTAACAGAAGGCAGTCCTCCACTACTATGCCTGCAAAATAGAGTAGTTAACAGACATTAATTTCAATAGCCCTTATAAATCTGAACTATCTGAACTCATAAACTATAGTACAATATTATAGATCTCATGGACATACCTCCATCGCTGTTACCCTCATCTGTTATAACATCTAACAATCTTTCAAATGCATTTTCAAAAGCAACTATTTTCTGGATTGCTGCATTACTTTTTGTTAACTGCTGAAGTAACAAAACACCCTGAAGGAGAGAGGGGGAAAATGACATTGCAATTAAAAACAAAAGAAAACAACCACCAATTGCAAACAAGAATTAGGATAAGTATATATCCCATAAAATCACTTAAAAATTTGTGAGAATCAATCGAATAAGAATCACTATTTTCTGTCATATAATTCCATCTTCTGTGGCTCAAATTCATTTAACAAAAACTGAAAATGAAGGGGAAATAAGTAATTTTGTCAAGCACTCAGTCATGCAGCTTCTTCAGGTGGCTCAGAACTTTTTCCTTGCCTGTGTGCTAGGGTTTTGAATGCCACATTATGGACTAAAAATAGTAGAATTTGATTGTTTAAATTTAATTGTTTGAAAAGGCAGTCTATTCATTTGAATGGCAAGGATAAACTGTTTTTTAAAAAAATTACTGTGCTAGTTATTCTCTAATTATATTTTACAATTCTCTCTCAAATTATTAGATAAATAAATATGAACTTGCAGCTGGGAAGTTTGGGTTCCTGGCTCTTTCTTTGTTTGAACTTTACAAAAAATAAAACATGCTGCCTAGTGTGTACTGATAAAGCAGGTGCACCTGAATACCTATCTCTAACTTATCTTAAAGCGTATATTTATCTAACACACTTGTTGAAAAATGTTTCAAAAATAAGAAAAGAAGATTTTGTTTTAACTATGCAAAATGCATGTCTGATAATTCATAAAATAAGGACAGCAATCACAACATGTAGAAGAGTAAGGAAAATATAAGACTTAGGGATGTGAACTGCTAGGTAATACATTTATAAGCAAAGAACTTGTCCGTTCAGATTAATACTTTCCTGTGCAAAACAACCAGCATTTCTAAAATCAAAGGAACTCATTTATCAATTTACAACAAATCTATCAATCCCTTAAGATTTTCAGCATGAGATTACATTAAAAATAAACATATTTTCTTCAAACACAGTTTATCTATAATATTCTGCAATAATGACAAGTTGGCATATACCTCATGTATTTATCATCTACTCCAATTATATCATCTTTTCACTGGAACATAAATGCTAAGAAAATGTTGGGCTGCTTTTGTAATTGAGAAAAGAATGTCATTACTAAAATGTTGTATGAATGTAAAACATTTACTCACATCATTTCTTATGACCTCTCTAGAATCTGCTAGTAGATCCATTAATCTTGAGACTCCTAGAAAAAGAAAATGATTAACTTGAGTTTAATGGAAAATTATGTATTTTAACAAAGCCACAGACATTCAAGGTCTCAAGAAAAGTCTTGTCTAGTCTGGCTAGTAGTGATTCCACTAAGGTGAAATACCAGGGTCTGACTATATGAATTCCTATATTCATGTCAGGAGACATCACTGAAATATAACACACACACCATATTCTTTTCTTGACAAATTAAGGAAGCAACTTTTTAATGGTTTGTTTGCATTAAGAGAATGAAAACTAGCTCCATCTTGGTGTTTCTTGTACCACTGTAACCTACCTAAATATTCTGGCTAAAAATACTACCACATATATGGAAAATTATGCTCAACTTTTTTTTAATAAATATTTTATTCATTTTCTATTATTACAAAACATAAGTGCTTAGTAAACAACATGTTGTCCGGGTACATTTGTTACTCAATGCTGCATCTTAACTTTTTCAATACAAATCTATACAATACTACACAATAGAGTGTTTCCCCCCCCTCCGGGAAAAAAATTCTTCATAATGTTTTCATTTTCTCAACATTGAACAAATACAAATACAGTTTTCATTACTATTAATACATACAAAATTAAGTATACACATCCTCTTTATGTTTTTCTAGTGTTATACAAATACCAATAGTATCAATTTATAACCTCTTTTCTAACCACTTTATATTTAAGTTGTATTTGCAATTAAAGTCTCCTTATTAAATCAATGTCCTGTTTTTCAAGCTCTTATTTAAGTTTAATTTCCCTTCAGTATTTAAAATATCTTTCAGTTATGATTTTCTCAAAGTTAATTACATTTGTGTAGTTGAAAGTTTCATTTATACAAGCCATCCTTGTGTTTTTTAATTCCCATATCAAAAATGGATGCTATTCTAATTATAAATCATACCTTTATTATAAAAATCTATTTATATCTATGTGCTATCTATTCTTTTGACCATATTCAAATTAATATTGGATTATATAATACCCCATCTGGTATGTCAGATCTTCTGTTTTTTGAGTCTAACTCTAGCTTTCTTCCTTTGCCAGTTGGCTTTCCAGGCCAAAGTAATTAAATTGCCAAAAAGTTCTTCCTCTATTTTTGTGAGTACTGCTTGGAATGGGAAGAACAATTTAAGTAGGATATTTTTTAGGGGGAATTCTGCCCAGTTGTATTCCTTAAACAGCTCCCACTTTCCTTCTTCCTCAGTTTCTTTTTTCATTTTTTCTCTCCCCATTTCGGACATTTCCCCTAACAGCTTTATAATCTGTTTTTTAAAATCTTCTTCCTTATCCTCAGGTATACTTTGAAAACCTAAAGAATAGAATGCCTTTTCCATTTCTATTGTTGTAATTAATTATTGTCTTGCAGATTTTTATTTGTCTGTGCCAGTTTATGTTTCCTTTCTTTTATATCTTGTGTCTTTGAATCAATTTCATCTGCTTCATCTTCTGTTTTCATTCTTTGTAGTCATTTTCTGGGAACTTTCTAGTTGTAAGTTTAGGTTAGAGATTTGCTCAATTATATTGTCAAAGTTGTTTTGAATCTCATTATGGTTCCTTCTTGCATCTTTCTTTATATGAAATAATTGTCTCCTGAATTAATTGTAGCATAGAATGTATTTCCTTCTGGAAAATTCTTACTTCTTCTTGAGGCATCATTTCTGCAGATCCCTGGTAAACCTGGCTAGGGGCTTCAGATGGAAATAATAAGTATGTTTTCCTATCACTTTTAGCTAGATATAAAGAATCCATTTTATTTCCCCCTTCCAGATGTTCTATCAGAAGTGTTGTTATCCCCAAATACTAATCTTGTCAAATACCACCAATCTTAATGTCTATAGAACAAAGTCTTATCTGGTTCTTCTGGTCTTTATATATTGTCTTTATAATCCGAAAGCAATATTTTATAATAGTCCTTCTGTTCAGACATCCAGAAATTGTCAATCAACCGAGATTTACAATCCAAAATATTCAAAGTGTACAAAATGTTCAATCACCATAAGAACAAACCAAAAATCTCCCCGGGACAAATGTAGCCAAAAGTAAAGTTTTTCTTTCTCTCCAAATAGTTCTTAAAGTTAAAAGTCAGAGTTCAGTATATGTTTATAACATAAGGTCACCAGGTTTCAAAACAATTAAGTTCTCACACTGTAATAAGTATGCCAAAATATTTTTCTCTGTTAAGTTAAAAATCACCAAACAACAAAGGTTGTTATTATTTCTAGGCTTCTTGCCAGGTCTGCACCAGTTGTTGCAGCTGTGTTGCTATACTCTCTTCCACCACTAGATGTCATTCAATATCCATTTTCCAACTCTTAAAACAGAAGTTGATTTCTTGTATTTCATCCCAGTATTTTTTCAAAGAGAAAATCTTAACAATTTTCTCACTTCTCAAAACTATAGCTTTATATTACTTCCACTTCAGTGTTAAGTATTTCTGTCAATCTCCTTCCTTCTCGTATCCAGAGGTTTTTAGCTTCTTGGGAGCCTTTTCCAGGAAATCCAGTTGCAAAATAGTACAGAAAAAAAACAATATTCTCACCCAGTTCCAAACACGCTGTTTTACTATCTGCTAATTAGTGCTTTCTTTCTTCCGTTGTGTTAGCTTCAGGCTGGCCGCAGGAGGGCCTGTTTGGAGGGTTTTCCTCGGATCAAACAAATTGACAACTGTGTTTCCCCTCTTTCTTCATTGTCTCTCCGGGGTGACTTTAGACCCTTTAAGGGCCCCCTGGCAGGGAGAAACCAGCCGTGGGGAGCAGAGCAGTGCTTAACCTCGGCTGCATTGCTTTCGATGCAAATCGGAAGTCGAAAATTAAGCTCAACTTTTGAATAGATTATAAAGTTAGCAAGATGAGATGTGAAGCCAGAGAGTGCAATTAATCTTATCACTGGAATGCCAAGCAAAAACATCTTTTAATAACATAGCAATGGATTAATTACACTTTCTCATAGACAAAAACAGGTTATTCAGATTATAGCAGTAAAATCCATTTTAATTCATTGCAGTATACTACATACATAGCACTGAAAATTTAATCCATCCATCCATCATCTTAATTATCAGAGATATTCTAGGGAGGCACTATGAATAATAATGCAATTGCCATATTCTGTAATGGGCAGCTATTGCATAGTCCTTAGTTCTGAAAGAGTTATGTAGTTTTTAAGACAGATTGTGAGCCCTAATCAAGGCATTGTTCCAAAGGGGCTTTTTCCAAAAGGCACCTGGACTTTTTTTTTTTTTCAAAAAAAAGTTTTGTTTCTTGTCCAAGAAGTTCTTCAGTGCTAATGGGTGGGGAATGGAATGCTTTATATTCTTTGCAGTCATCTGGTCATTACCATTTTGAGGGTTAGTCGTTAGCTCTCTGAAAGTCTTTAAGCCACTTGGATGTTTATCTGTATCCTCAGAGCACTGCATATACTACATTGCACTGTTTGTGTCTGGATGTTTTGTCTTTGGGGTGGACAAGCTTCTATCTTAATGTATTCCTGAGTTTAAAGCATGCACATATGTTGTGTTGATTGAAAATCCTCAGCTTTTCAGATATTCCTGAAACGTATGGAATGATAACATTGCTCCATTTGTTGTTCTCTTCTTTGTTATGAAAAAGCTGCTGCTGGATCCTTTTGTGGGTTTGATGAAGGTCCAAACCCTTTTGTGGGTTTGATGAAGGTCCAATTAGGATAGGGCATCCTTGATGTGTTTTTGTTCTTTCTTTTTTCCCTCAGGTGACTCTGAGGATACAGATAAACTCCCAAGTAGCCTCAATAACTTTCAGAGAGCTAATGACCAATCTTCAGAGTGCTGACAACCAGATGACTGCAAAGAATATAAATCCTTCTATTCCTCACTAGTCAGTCAGAATTGAAGGAGCTTCTTGGATAAGAAAAGAAACAATTTCAAAGGGGAAAATAATCAAGGAAGTTCAGATGCCTTTTGGAAAAAGCACATTTGGAACAACCATGACCTGGATGATTGAGAATCTCCATAGGCATTTTCTCTAGGGGTTGATTATATAACACCTTAATTGACTCTGGAACACAATTCCAAAGCCCCCAGCCCTTGCCTCACATTACCTACCTATACTGCCTGAATCAGGGAAAGGTTTGATCCAGAACAGAGGTTCCTATGTCATGGCATTCCATTACTCAATTATGGTCTTCAAAACATGTGTTTATAATTACTTTTATCTTTTCATACTAAACAAAACATTATTTACCCAGAAAGCTAATGCTGATGATTTTAAGTTTTTATCAATTGCTTTGGATATCTGTTTTCATTCCTGTATGCTGCCCAGAATCACCATGTATGAGTTGGGCAGCCATATAAATGTATTTAATAAAAATATTAACAAATAGCTATTATATTTAAAAAGGTATGTAAAAGGTTTGAAAATACTTACCCATAGGACTGACTAGGATTATCTGCTGCGCTTGGGGACCCTGCTGTTTTAACAACACTGTAAGAAGTTTTACTCCAGGCCACCGGACATGAAAATCAAACTCCTGCAATGATCATATATTTCATTGATAAATTATTATTATGTCAGTAATGTAATACACCAGTTCTAAAGAAGTTAGTATTTACATTTTCCCCTGGGGTAAGTAATAAACTATTGACTGAAATATTACAAATCTGCCAAATAATTAACATCAAGCAATAGCAATACCTAAAAAGTTTTTCTCAAATAACTTAGGTTAGTTTATAAGAAAAAAAAGTTTCAGGTAAAATTAAGAAGGATATATGTGTGAAATTAACTTGTCGTAGTCATAACAAATTCCTAGAATGAATATCCCAAGCAAACTGTTTCTTAATTTTATCCATATAAACCTTATGGATAAAACCTTAAGATCAAACTAAGTACACACCCACACTATTTGGTCAGTGCTCCAGGTTCTTAAAACGACCCTGTATTTTCCCCACAACACAGATGCTGAGGAAGAAAGCAAAGAATGTAAACAAGAGATTGTGGCAGCTTGTTATGACTCTCTCAGATGGATCTTCATCCTTGGAAGAAGAGGAACAAAAGAAATATACAAGATGATTCCAGCCCAGTGTTTCAAACATGGTTCACATGCCACAGGGCTCCCACAGTATTTTTTTTTTTTATCCCTAGGGATGCCTCAAATTATACATTTGAATAAGTAGAAGTGAAGTATCCCCTTTTTCCCTGGTAAAATGCAAACAAAAATATGTGAGTAAAATTTGTTTGAATAACTGGTTGAACTGAGAATATTCAAGTGAGTCATCATAAGCAAAAGGAAACTAAAGTATCCCTCATATTGTGTCCACTCTTCTGGACAGAACAGGAGTGCAGCATCTGTAGGAGAGATGTAATCACAATGGGGATTTTTCCATAAAAAAAATTCCACTGTAATCCTTTCTTGCTAACTTTTATCCACTGACTCAAGTGAAGTAGGAAAAAAATGGCAGGAATCACCTTATGTTTTATCTCCTCCCCTGCTTCTAACACACACAAATTTTACGACTCCTTGCAAAATGCCTCTTTCAAAATATGTATCAGACTGAAATGGTTAACTGGAAATGTTGTACAAATGTACTCCACTTATGAATTTTTGAGCTGCAAACTTTCACAGATAGAAACAAACCAGTCCCTAAGTCCATTCTTGAAAGTCCCAGAAATCAGATCGGAAAACATTAATGTCTGGTGCACCATATGTATTGATTTCTGACAACTCTCTCCTGTCTTTCCCCCACCCCATCCCCATTTCCTTTCTGACCTTCATAATGCTGACAATGTGGACATATTGAACAGAAGTGGGAGGAGAAGATGACGAACATGATACAATCATTAAGCACAGACAAGATCATGGAACATGTGAAAAGTCCAGTGTCTATACAATCCACAATAATAATCAAGAGGAAAGGAAAACTGATGGAAGAAATGGAGATGCTGTTCAGTATAAGGACTGAATATTAGCACCAATGTGCCCCTTGGCCTAATATTTATCCAGGAGAAAGCTAAGAGCTTGTTTCATGACTCATAACAAGAGGCTGGTGAAAGCATTGCTGAACACACATTTGTTGGAAGTCATCAGTGGTTCCTGAGTTTTAAGGATTGTGTGAACCTGCATAATATGAAAGTGAATGGAGCGGCAGCAAGTGTGGATGAGGATGCATCCTGGAAGTTTCTGGAGGTCTTCAAGGAAATAATTTAGGAAATTGGTTATTTGTCCCAGCAATATTCAATGTGGATGAAACAGGTTTTATTTGAAGAAAATGCTGGACAGAGTCTACATCAGCAAGGAGGAGATGATGATGCCAAGTTTCAGTTGTGAAGAACAGCTAACTGTGATGCTAGGTGCCGCTGCTTCTGGTGATCTGAGCCTAAAACTGCTAATCTACCACTCTGAAAACCAGTAAATTCTTGAGCATATCTCAAAGAACTCACTTCCTGTTGTGTGGACGGGTAACAAGAATGTTTGGGTCACCCTTCTGATCTCTGAAGACTGGTTCTTCCATCATTTTGTCAAGGAAGTGGAGACATAAGAAAAAACATCGAGTTATCCAGATTCTGCAAATTCTGGATAATACTCCAGGTCATTCACTTTACCTGAATGATTTCCAACCAAATGTGAAGGTTGTGTACCTGCTTCTGAACACCACCTGTCTCCCGCAGCCTATGGACCAGGGAGTAATAGCAACTTTCCAAAAAATATTATCTTTGCTGCACATTTAGGCAAGCAGCTCAGGCAATCAAGGCAGACTTCCAGATGACTTTCATGCCATATCAATACTGAAGAATACACCAACATTATCACATCAGGTTTTACCAGATGCAGTAAGGTGCAAACTCTACTTTTGAGTGTTTTTTTTTACCTACTTTACACTTGCGAACAAAATGAATTTGTGAACAGCCACTAGGAACATAACCTTTTCAAAAGTAGGGTAATATATGTATTTGCTGTGAAATGTCAAATTCTAGCTACAGTGGACAATAGAATGAGTAGCAGCTTATCTCTTTCAAAATTTCTGAAATAATCACCAACATTTAATATAAAATACTCTTAAAATAAAGATAGTCCTTGACTTGTAACCATTTATTTACTGACCATTTGTAGTTAAAAATTATTTGCAACCAGTCCTTGTACTTATGAACATAGCAGCATCCACACGGTCACAAAATCAAAATTTGGCTGTTTGGCTACCAGCATGTATTTACGATAGTTGCAGCATCCCAGGGTCGTGTAATCACCATTTGCAACCTTCCCAGCTAGCTTTTGACAATGAAAGTCAATGGAGAAGCTGGATTTACTTAACGGCTGCATGATTCATTAAACAACTGCAATGATTTGCTTAACAATTCCAGTAAAAAAATAGGTTGTAAAATTGAGCACAACTCACGCTGAATGCCTTCTTTAGCTATGGAAATTCTGATTCCAATGGTGATCGTAAGTCAAGAACTACCTATAACTACTTACAGTGAGGGGAAAAAACTGATCCCATGTTGATTTTATATGTTTGCCCACTGACAAAGAAATGATCAGTATATAATTTTAATAGTAGGTTTATTTTAACAAAAAAATGCATTTCAAAAAAATTATAAATTGATTTACATTTTAATGAGTGAAATAAGTATTGGACCCCTTCGCAAAACATGACTTAGTACTTGGTGGCAAAACCCTTGATGGCACTCACAGAGATTAGATGTTTCTTGTAGTTGACCATCAGGTTTGCACACATCTCAGGAGGGATTTTCTTCCACTCCTCTTTGCAGATCATCTCCAAGTCATTAAGGTTTCGAGGCTGACATTTGGCAGTTCGAACCTTCAGCTCCCTCCACAGATTTTCTATGGGGTTAAGGTCTGGAGACTGGCTAGGCCACTACAGGACCTTATTGTGTTTCTTCTTGAGCCACTCCTTTGTGGCCTTGGCTGTGTTTTGGGTCATTGCCATGCTGGAATACCTATCCACGACCCATTTTCAATGCCCTGGCTGAGGGAAGGAGATTCTCACCCAAGATTTGATGGTACATGGCCCTGTCCATCATTCTTTGATGCAGTGAAGTTGTGCTGTCCCCTTAGCAAAAAATACCGCCAAAGCATAATGTTTCCACCTCCATGTTTGACAGCGGAGATGGTGTTCTTGGAGTCACAGGTAGCATTCCTCCTCCTCCAAACATGGCAAGATGATTTGATGCCAAAGAGCTCTCATCTGACCACAACACTTTCACCCAGTTCTCCTCTGAATCATTCAGATATTCACTGGCAAACTTCCGACAGGCCTGTACATGTGCTTTCTTGAGCAGGGGGACCTTGCAGGTGCTGCAGGATTTCAGTCCTTCACAGCGTAGTGTTACCAATTTTTTTTCTTGGTGATCATGGTCCCAGCTGCCTTGAGATCATTGACAAGATCCTCCCGTGTAGTTCTGGGCTGATTCCTCACTGTTCTCATGATCATTGAAACTCCATGAGGTGAGATCTTGCATGGATGGAGCCCCAGATCGAGGGAGATTGACAGCTATTTAGTGTTTTTTCCATTTGTGAATAATCGTACTAACTGTTGTCACCTTCTCACCAAGCTGTTTACCAATAGTCTTGTAACCCATTCCAGCCTTGTGTAGGTGTACAATCTTGTCCCTGACATCCTTGGACAGTTCTTTGGTCTTGGTTATGGTGGAGTTTGGAATCTGATTGATTGCTTCTGTGGACAGATGTCTTTTATTCAGGTAACAAGCTGAGATTAGAAGTACTCCCTTTAAAAGGGTGCTCCTAATCTCAGCTCGTTACCTGTATAAATGATACCTGGGAGCCAGAAATCTTGCTGATTGATAGGGGATCAAATACTTATTTCATTCATTAAAATGCAAATCAATTTATAACTTTTTTGAAATGCATTTTTCTGGATTTTTTGTTATTATTCTGTCTCTCACTGTTAAAATAAACATACCATTAAAATTATAGTGGGCGAATGTACAAAATCAGCAGGGAATCAAATATTTTTCCCCTCACTGTACAGTATACAATACACTATAAGATACACTACACTATAACAGCAGTCCCAGTGGGGAATCACTTAAATATGAGCTAGCAGTGTACTACAGCGGCCAAAAAAGTCCTAGGCTGCATCAATAGAAGCATAGTTTCAAAATCATATGATATATTAGTGCTATTTTATACTGTCTTGGTAAGACTACACTTGGAATACTGTGTCCAGTTTTGATAACAATACAAAAAAAGATATTGAGAGTTTAGAAAGTGTACAGAGAATAGCAGTAAAGATGATCAGAGAGCTGGAGGCTAAAACATATGATAAACTGTTGTAAGAATGAGTATGTCTAGTCTAATGAACAGAAATCAATTTCAATTTAGAATAGAGTTGGGACCTTTGAGATCTTCCTAGTCCAACCCCGCTATACCATTTCAGACAAGTGGCTGTCCAGTCTCTTCTTAAAAACCTCCAGTGATGGAAGCACCTACAACTTCTGAAGGCAAACTGTTCCACTGGTTAATTGTTCTCATTGTTAGGAAGTTTCTTATTAATTCTAGGTTGCTTCTCTCCTTGATTAATTTCCATCCATTGTTCCTTGTCCTGCCCCCTGGTGCTTAGGAAAATAAGTTGACTTCCTCTTCTTTGTGGGAGCCCTCAAATACTGGAATACTGCTATCATGTCACCCCTAATCCTTCTTTTCTCTAGACTAACCATAGCCAAATCTTGCAACCATTCTTCGTATGTTTTAGTATCCAGGCCTTTGATCATTTGAGTTGCTCTTCTCTACACTTTTTTTTTCAAAGTCTCAACATCAACACTGAAATCTCAACATCAAAGATTAAGAGTGACATAACAACAATCTTCCAATATTTGAAGACCTGTCAAAGAGAATAGGGGGTTAATATATTCTCCAAAGTACCTGAGGGCAAGGCAAGAAGTAATGGAAGGAAGCGTAATAAAGATAGATCAATTCTAGAATTAAGGAGCAATTTTTGGACAGAGAACAATTAATCAGTGAAATGGTTTGCCTCCAGAAGTTGTGAGCGCTCCATCTCTGGAAGCTTTTAAGAGACCAGACAGCTATTTGTCCAGAATTATATAGGGTCTCCTGCTTGAGCAGAGGGTTGGATTAGAAGACCTCCAAGGGCCCTTCCAAGTCTTTAAATTACACAAAATCCACTTGTAGCTGGGTTCCACAGAGCGGTGTTTCTCAACTTCACCAACTTTTAAGACCTGTAGGTTTCAACTCCCAGAAAAATTAGAGTTGCCAAAATTGAAAACTGCTGCCATGGACTGATGGGCTTGGAGTTAATACTGACATTTAAGACAGGATGCTTGGAAGATCAAAGGAAGCTGGCTTGTGCACAGCAGTGATTTCCTGCCCTCAGGAATATGGAAGAGTCCTTTATTCTAGACTAGAATTTTTGAGTGTATATGCCTAATACTTCTTCCTCTTATTTTCCCCAAAACAATGCTGTAAGGTGGGTTGGCTGAGAAAGAGAAATTGGCCTAAAATCACCCAGATGGTTTTTTATACCTAAGGCAGGACTAGAACTCAGTCTCCTGGTGACTGGCCCAAAGTAACCCATTCAGCTTTCATGTGTAAGGTAGACCTAGAATTCATAATCTCCTGTTTTCTAGCCTTGTGCCTTAACCCTTAGCAAACTGGCTCTTTGCCAATAGTTGTGTGACTGAAGGGACATTGTGACCGCTGTAAAGTCACTTTCTTCAGCGCCTTTCTAACTTTGAACGGTCACTAAATGAATGCTCATAAATCGAGGATTACCTGTACTTACTCAGGATAAACTCAACACCTGGGAAGTGTAGTTTAATAACAGCTGGAGGCTATTATCTACCATGGGAAAAAAAACGTTATCCAAGAGAAGGAAAATCAACAGAGTTTTGGTATCTTTTTTTCCCTTCCCATTTTATTTCTCAAACTTATTTTAACCGGAGTGACTGAATAAAAATAAAGTTTGAGTCTCATCATCAAGGAGTGACTTGAGAAAGGGGATCAGGCAAGCAAAACCATGGCTTCTCTGTCAACTAAGAGACACCACCGGGGGGAAAACGATAAATAGTTTTGATGCAGTCCATTGAATATTATGTAGGTCGTCTAAGGAATTGGAATGTCATTAAGGAATGTCATTCAGTTAAATAAACTACCGTATTTTTCGCTCCATAGGGCGCAGTTTTTTCCCTCCCAAAGTAGGAGGAAAAATCAGCCGCGCCTTATGGAGCGAAGATGCAGGCAGGGAGGGGGGGAGGCGCTGGAGCAGAGGGGATGTGACGCAAGCGCCGTTGCCTTAGAAGACAGCACGAATGCCACAAACATAAGTATCAGTCTAAATTTACAAAGCTTAATTTTGAACCTCACAGAGATTGTGTCAGGTTCTGTTTACTTACATGCTCAGTGAAACTCTACCACCACCCTGCCTAGCATCTCAGTGAACTCTTTCACAAGAAGCTTCTCGCGCCCCTTCTCGCACACGAAGCAATTCCATAGAAGGGCGAGCTGGGACCGGAAGTCCGACTCGCAAGAAGGCGGTGACGGCGACCGTTTCCCTCAACCCCGCCCACACAAGAGGGGCGGCAAAACAAGGAAGGGAGCGGGCGGTTTTGAAGCCGCCCGCGAGCAGCTGCCACCCCGCGTCCAGGCAGACGAGCTCAGCGCCGGCGGTGAAGCCATGAGCCGCAGAAGCGGCGAGGCGCTAGGAAAGCTCCTGAGGGCGCAGGCCGTCCGCTTGCCCGGCCGCCACGGTTACGCAGTCGAGTTTTCGCCTTACCTGCCGGGCCTTTTGGCCTGCGCTACCTCGCAGTACTACGGGGTGCGCAGTGACAGCAGCAGCAGCAGCAGCAGCAATCCCCCTACCTACGGTAAGCGCTTTCTGCTACCTAAGATTCTTTGGTCGCGTCCAAAGGGCGGTTGGAGAGGATGATAGTCGATGTGGAGCAGACTTGTCCTGTAAAAGACAGGGCTACTATAGGCTCCAGTCTGCGTGCGTGTTTGAGGCGCTTCGCTTGGATAGAAGCCACTGCCCCTTTCCTGGTCATTAGGTTTCATGGGATTTACTTCCTAGATTGCAATACTAGGTTTTTTGCAGCTTAGATTGCATTTAACTCAGCTGATAAAAGTTGAAGTCCACAAGTCTTAAAGTTGCCAAGGTTGAGAACCCCTGGGTTACACCCAGTTGGAATGAAGAAGCAAGCTCCAAGAACAAAAAAAGTTCCCTTCTTTTAAAGCAGAAATAAAGCAGTTTTTGATACATGTTCAGTGGAAAAACGTCAGCTAAAGCCCACATGCATCCTAAACAAATGCATGGTTCATTATAGTATTGTGGCTAATAATTTTTTTATGTCTGATGTGGTTGAGGAAATTGATTAGCAACATAAATTTTGGGCTCAATTGTTGTCAAAAGTTGAGGACTAGCTGTATGTCTCTTAGCCCACTTTTTGGCTCAAAATATTTTTTTCCCTATTTTCCTCCTCTAAAATTAGGTGCGCCTTATCAGCAGGTGCGCCCTATTGAGCGCGAAATACGGGTACTTATTTAATAATTAAACAAAACAATTCTCACCTCTAAATAAGTCAGCAGAAGAGTGACATTTTCATGTTGCTTAATGAAAATTTCAGTAAACTGACTTCCAAAATCTTCTGTTTGTTTCTGTGAATTTTCTTCTGTAACATTAAATACAGTACAATTCAGAGGTCTCAACAAGGAGTTTAAAATAAAGATAATAAAAATATTAAAAAGTGAAATTGAACAATTAGAATATCTTTCATATTATATAAGAACATTTCAGGACTATAGGTGTTAGTTAGAGTTTATAGACTTAGTAGTAAATGCTAAAGTAAAACAAACTCAATGAACTAGTAAACATTCAAAAATATAACAGTGCTTTATCTAAGACTTCCTTAACCCATTCATATTCAGAAAAAGACACTAAGTTGAATTTTGCAAACAGGAATCCCTTATGCAAAAAACAATTCCACCTCATATTTTTTTTAAGTTCAAAAGCCTCTTCCTGAATGAAACATTTATTAAATAATGCACTGCATAATGTCTGGCAAGTTTCCAATTTTCTGTGTGTATGGGGACATTCTGAAGAAGGTAGTGTAGTTATAGAGAATACTGGTTGAATGATGCTTTAGGCCCAGTTATTTGATGGAAACAGTATTAGATGTGGATATGGATGAGGGCAATGTCTTTCTGGTCCTTTTAGACTCCTCGGCAGTGTTTGATATCATGAACTGTGGTATCCTTCTAGACTGCCTATGAAAGTTAGCATTGTATTATGGAGTAGTATGCCTTCCACTTCCAGCTAATAAAGGATAGGAATTTCCTAAGCCCTTGGCCTTTCTTGGTGGGCAGACAATATATTTTTGTTGGTCGATAACCATATAAAATTGTTGGGAGAAGTTGTCCAGTAGTTTGCAATGATAATTGAAGATGTAGAAAATAACCTGGGCCAAGCAGGAGATACTGTGTATATCTTGTTGTGTGTCTGATATCTATAAATAAAATCTGAACAAGACCTAGCAATACTGACTTTATCACTGCATGATTGAATTACTATAACTATTTCAGACCTTGAAGACTTAGAAACTATTGTTTGTTCAGAAACTGTCAACTTGTTTGCTGGCAAGTGTGAGCCATTACAGCAGGATAACCGCCTGTATTTTAGATTCTATATTATATAATATATAGTAGGTTTCCATATACAATTCAATGTCTTGGTTATGATCTATAAAGCCCTCTAGGACACACATGCTTTTTCTCTATGGTATTATGTTCTTTAAACTGAATTTGTCCTATATATTCAAACTGAAATGATGGAAGTTAAAAGCAGGTCATTTCTGCAATATCCTTGGCCTAGTGGTACAACATTCCCTCGGAGTTCAGGATGGCTTCATGCTGTTGCTTTCAGGAAGAAAATGAATATAGTTCTTTTTCACTATACATTTGGGAATTAAATGCGAGTTGTGTGATTGTTGTTACCCTATGTGTAACATGTTCTATGGTTTTAAAAGAGCTATAATGGCACAGTGGTTAGAATGCAGTATTGCAGACTAAGTCTGTCCACATCCAGGAGTTTGATCCTGATTAGCTCAAGTTGGACTCAGCCTTCATCCTTCTGAGGTCTGTAAAATGGGGATATGCTTACACTGTAAAGTGCTCAGACAGTGCTGTAAACATTACGGAGCAATATATAAGTCTGCTATTGTTATTATACATATTTCATCTAGTGTTACAGTTAGTGTTATTAATTCTATACTTACTTTAATGGATTTGTTATTTTTGTCATGAAGTTATGTTTTATTATAGATTATTCTGAAGTGTTTTCTACTCTGAGTGTCCCTTATTCTTTAAATAGGACAGCATATCTATTTTTTGATATATAAAATATTTTTCTATTACTTCACTGAATAGTCCCAGATTTCAATTGCTATGTACCATACAAAACTATTATACAGAATTGCACAATGTATTCTACTTGTAATACAATGAAACAGTATTGAGGCCATATTACGTATGTAAGAACAAACTAATATGAATAAATTTAGCTAAGATTTAATTCTCAGTTTCTCTATTTTTAAAGATTAAATTGTTATTGTTTCTGTTTTTTAGTCAACAGTAGAGTTCTTTTCTTAGACTAGCATTGTTAATTCAGTTAAAAATTGCAGATATCAGTCCACTCTACCATTTGCTCTGGCCTTCCACTTTGCAGCAGTTTCCAATGGATGCTGCCCAAGCAACGTGCAACAGAAAAGCTTCCTGAGAAAGAATGACTGCAGAAATCTTCAATATATATTGTGCAATACACTATGCCAATACCTATTGGTTGTTCCACTTGTGAGAGTCTGGAACCTAGCTAGACTTTTGAATAGTCACTTCATTAATGCTGATCTGAGGTGCCTCTTATTAATATCAAATCACAGACACTCTCATACTGGCTGTTCCTTATTGAAAAATTCTTGATGGGAACCAGCTGCTTGTAGAATGATGGTTCCCTACTGGTTATAAATCCCTTTTTCCTTGTCAGATTTTCCTTCTTCAAAACTGAAAGGGACAAAAAGATTTTTTTTTCTGCCTGGCCTTACAAGAATTGCTATTTCTTGCACTCAAGAGGTCAGTATCATTGATAAACCTATTTCACTTCAGAACTATGAGACTGTCTTACATAAAAAAAATCTGTATTTTCAGAGCAAAATGGAAAATGTAATTGACACAGATTCTGAAATCTTTTCATAACTGTGGAACATTTACCCTTCTTTAATTACAAGATAGACACCCATTAACTATGAAATCAATATGATACATAGCACTGAACATAAAATTGTAAAAATGTCTGGATCACTGTTAGTGGCTGTTACAAATAATCATAAATTGTAAAGCAGATCAGAATGTCCTTCCTGATCTCCACCTCCAATTTTTTAGGAAAAAAGCAAAGGAGAGCTGCCAACATACTATATTTACTGAAAGATTAATGTTTACAGTACATTTTTAAAAAATAAAAATAGTATGTGGTATAGAGCAGATTTAATGAGAAATAAAGACAATACTAGAGAGATAAATACTATTGATCTTTTCTCATATCAAGGAGATTAAATTACATCTGCAAATCTTGTCTATACAGAAGTCATATTTTTTCCCACTGTTATGCAAATACCAATGCTTGCCTAGAACACCACGTTATAGCGTGCAACAATTTATCCCCAAACAAAGGGCAAAGTAGGAGATATTGTGTAATGCTTGTAGCCGTATATATACAGGCTTCTGATCCAATGGAGTATTTCATTTGATCATTCCCTACTATATTACAGAGTTACTCTTGTGGTCAATATCTATGCCATCCTTCACAAGGCTCCTTAATTATGCCCGACTCAGTTCCATTCCAGCAGAAATTCTATTATTTAAAGTTTGACTGCGGTCCTGGGAGTCATTTTTTTTGGGGGGGGGAATGATTTATTTTTTCTTTTATTATTTCCATTAATAGTTTTCATATCATTTTATCACTTATCTTAAAGCAATTGCAGCCACAAGATGTAATAAACAAGGCTTTAAAGACTATTTGCAGTCTTAAATATTCACCAAGGTTCTTAGCAGGGGATTATGTTCTATCCCCTAAAAGAAATATAAAGAAGACTAGTGTAACATTGCTATTTCATAAATGTACACAGCTTGGGATCAGATAAATTCAAAAGGAAAGGTTTCAAAATGATATACTTCCAATCGCAAAGACTGGAGCTGATCTAAGTTTCAGGAAAAATTAAAAAGAGAACATTATGCAGGAAATGACAGCAAGAATTACAGTGAAGTATAAAAATGATAGAAAAAAATGAAAAAAATCTTCTTTTATATTGGCTGTACATTGATTACAGTTCATAGATTACATGTGCTATTCCAAACACATACAGAATAGTTGGCTACTGGAGCTTGTTCTTCCTTCTCTCATATGCCTTAATAAGCTAGTAAATGTTCTGCAGGTTAGTAATTTTTCTAGATCTACTTACTAGTAGTTAAAACAATGCTTTCCAAACCTGGGTAACCTATTCAAAATTAGGTAAAAGTACTTTTCTTTGGGTAAGAATACACATAAACTCATTACCCAATTACAACCGCAATATTTAAATAAGGAATTTCTGATAAGCAGTTTTGAATAATGAACGAAAAAATTTGGGAAGTGCTGACTTACAATCTTACATTACATTCACAGAAATCTCACTGAATTTTTTGTTAGTGTAGCATTAGCAACTTCAACTGCACGCACAGTGGACATGTGGAAATTTTCCTTTAAAGATGTGTTCCCCTTGAAGTATTTAAAATTCCTTAGTATAATTGCAATTTTTTCCAACATTTGATAATCAAAGTTATTAAAACAATCTAATAATCACATTCTTTAAAAATGTGCTTTGGTTAATCTTTTTAATAATAGCTCATAATATAAGTTGATAAAATATCATAACATAAGCCCTACATATATGTGTGTGTGTGTGTGTACACACACACACACACACACACACACACACACAATATGAATAAGTATTCTATTAACCAAGTTAAAACTGTTTATTTTTTCTCTACATCGTTTTTCTAGCCAATTATAAAAAGTATCCCATGTTCTAAAAAAAACCTGAATCTTCTTTCTCTTTCATGTTCAATGTCAATCTACCCATTTCTGCACACTCTTAAGATTTTTTTAATTAATCCTCCGCTGGTAGATCTTCATTTTTCCAATGTTGAGCAAATACAATTCTTGCTGCAGTTAATATATGTAAAATTAAATATATACACTCTTTCTCATAATTATCTACAACTATGCCTAACAAAAATAATTCTGGCTTAAACTCTATATGTTTTTTCATCATTTTCTTTAACCATGTATGCATTAACCAAAATCTTAGCTTTAGAGCATGTCCACCAAAGATGGTAATAAGTGCCTATTTTTTGTTTACATTTCCAACAATTATTTGCTACATCTCTAAACATTTTTGCTAACCTCACAGGTGTTAAATGCCATGTATAAAACATTTTATATACATTTTCTTTGTATGCTACCACTTTTGTTATTTTCAAATTTCTTTCCCAAAGACTTTGCCATTTTTCTAGTTCAATGTTACATCCAAAGTTCTTTGCCTATGTTATCACTGTTTCTTTAATTTGTTTCTCTTCCATTTTTAAGCTTACTATATATTTATAAAGTTCTTGATCAATTTTTCATCTGATGTCAGTAGTATCTTATCAAATTCTGTCTGTTCTTTATAGAACCAAGATATTTTAACATCTTTTTCATATCTCATTTGAATTTGCAGATATGGCCACTATGATAAATCAATACCCTGTTCTTCTGGTTCTTGTCTATGTTTTAATTTTCCTTCTTTATTCAAAATGTCTTTATATGTAACAATTTTGTTATAGTTTATTAAGTTTGGGTGAACAAATGCTTCCATTGTTGAAAGCCATCCAGGTATTTTTACATAGATTTTCGCTAGAAAAACAAGGTAGAAAGAAAGGAACTTAATATGTATTAGTAAACTAGAGATTGAAACCCAGACAATATGTTGCTGATAATATTTTAAGCATTATAAAAAAACTAATATATATATTCAAGAAGATAACTGAACACCAGGATAACATACAAACAAAACTGTTTTAATACACTTAGCTTTCATTGGCTAACTGCCAACGCTGTCAGAATAAAATGCCTGTTTATACATTCTTACCGATAATGGACTATTAGAACAAAAGTTTGACTGCTTAATAAATTAGGACAGGCATAACATACAATTAACTAGTTAACTAAAAACAATCTTTATGAAAGTATGTAAATTAAAGCATGCTAATGGATCCAACTCTGCTTAAAAGGATACTGCAAAAAAGTCAATTTGCTCCTATAGATTATTCAAGGAATAATAATTGTCTTTCGCAATTATTTTTAAACAGCATATTAACTGAAAGCTCTTTAAGCAAAAAAAATATCCAAGTATTTTACTTCAGTATCTAGTATCATCCATATTTCTTTCGATTAATACCTAAAATTACTACATGATTCTCCTTAACATGAAGACCATGTCAACTTTGTGTCAGACATTTGTGTGCATGTAAAAAGTGCTAAAATTAATACTATTTTCTAAAATATAGCACCCTTTTTTCAAACAAGTGTTGTCAATAATTAATAATTGGAATTACAATTAAATGCAACATACTGATATATACTCAGTTTCTTTTACCTTCAGAATCATCTGTAAGAGCAGAGGAAAAGAGAGAAAGTTTTAAAAAATAAAGCAACTTCTATTTAATATTGCAAAGAAGCACAAGTGATTTTATACAACTGATGTTGAAAGGAAGAATACAAACTGGTGCTATAGAAAAGATATTTGCTCATCCTCTTCTAGTTAGAAGGGAAGGCTTAAGCCCCTCCCTTCAGGTACATATTTTAAATTCAACTGACAATAGTGTAACATCTTTACAGTATGTGGTCCTTGGTCACTAGAATAATTGCCTTTCAGTGGTGGGACTGTCACTGACTGTGAAAGGAACTAAGTCTTTAAATCCAACTATAATTCTTGGTCACTAAAGATGGAACTCAAAGAACAAAAAACCTAGTATACTCAGAGTTAGTTTAATGTTAAAACCTCCTCAGTATTGATCTGTGGAGCCTCACTTTTCTATCTTACAATATTTAATGTATGTAGATGGTTCAGACCAGATCAGTATCTTTAAAAAAATTAGAGGAATTCTCACCATTGTAGCCTTTGATGTTGCTGGCACTCTGACCAGATATGCTAAGAAGAGTTGTGCTGGCTGAACATGCCATTGCAATATATTCTCTGACACACTTGCTGATGGTAAATTCCTCAAGTTTATAGGTGATAGACTGAATATATATTTAGTATGTATCTGTGGTATCAGTATATTCTAAGTATTCCATGCGCATCCAGATCATGGCAGGTTTGTTATCTAGGGTGGGAAGGGGGAAATACAATCCCTTTTGCTCAATGGAGTTTGGAACTGACATTGGACATGAAGCAGAAGTCTAGTCTTCGCACCATCTTATCTTGATATTCTTTTCACAAAGACAGGCCCTCATTCTGTAATCTTCATAATTAATATGGCTACCAAAAATAGGTGAGTATGTTTTTGGGCATCTGCGAAATAGGTTTGGTAGCAGGAATACTCTTAGGAAAGGATACCCTTCACCCAACCAGGACATAACCCAAAGTGGCAACCAACTGATACAATGCATTAGCTGTCAGCCTTTGTCAAGCCCCATCTGGATGGCAAACCCAAGATGGGTAGGATAAGAATGTAATAATGCAACTGTGAAAAGTTAGTTTTCAGGCAAACTTATAACAAACCAATTAAGGGAGGATTTTTGGGTTGTACTGCTTTGTCTCACACTTACTGAACTCCTCTTCCTTTTCAGGGGTTCTCAAAATCTCCCAAAGCCCTTCCACTTTGTCCTATTTGTAAGAATCTTAATAGTTCCAGGACTACTGGTTCTGATGCCATAAGTCTGTCTTCTGTGCTAACAAAAGCGTGCCTATCAATTAATAGATCTTGGCAATAGCCAGGTGTCTAGAGATTAAGATTTCCTTTGGGTTGATGTTGAGTCCCAGATGCAGGATCCACTACACAGGCATTCTCCCAATATTGGGAAAGACAGTGCATTTGAGCAATTTACAGTATTTTGTTTCTTATTGGGCCTATTTAATAAAAAACAGTTCCAATCCTTCACATCAACATAGTACTGTAGATCTTTTTAAATTACTTTCTCTAACATGAAATAGGTTTTTTTTAAAAAGCAAAAAGGTATTTAAAGTTGGCAACTTTAAATAAGATAAAAAGAAACACCACAATGAAATGTGATTATCAGTAAAACAAAATAATTTGAAATTAGAATGAAATGAAAACCTTTAAGAAATTCCAACATAATTACTTTACTTATTTTGACTTATAAGCATTCAAACTGATTTCTGTGATCACTGGCTTCAGCATATACTTCTTGAATTTAAAACAATGCTCTCGGATGCTGCTCATTTAGGTAACACTACATTAAAAACAAAACATGCAAATCCAAAACAAAAATTCCTAAAGACTAAAGCAAAATTATTTTTAGCTTGGATGCAACCCTAAACTATGATCTACAACTACATGAACTTCATAAGCCTCTATTTTTCCTCACTTCTTTGTAGCTGCATTTGAGAAGGACTCAATATATTCCATCCAATAACCATTTTGCAAAAATGTGTGTGTGTGTGTGTGTGTGTGTGTGTGTGTGTGTGTGTGTGTGTGTGTGTGTGTGTGTGTGTGTTAAATCCTGGATTATATCTTGTTTTTTCTGAAATAGTCATAGTACCTCAAGTTCATATACAGAAAGCTTTTTTTCGACTTAAAACTGGATTTATATGCATCACATTTCCTCTGGCCATTATAGAGGTGACAGCAACTGAGCCAAAACTTAATTCAGCCTTGCATATCTAAAGCAGATCACTATAATTAAAAAAAAGTTATTTCACCAAATTAAATAAAATTAAGTAAACTCTATTTGTTAAGTACTTATTTAAAATAAACTACTTACCTTGTTCTTCCTCTTCCAAATCATTGGACATGATATTACAGAGGGTATCCAAAGCATAGCCGATTATTTCAGAATCTGAACTATGAATAAAAGAACAAACTCTCATTGAACATACTGCGTATAATACCAACACTGCAAATAATATAATTATATAATCTGATTTCGTTTCAATGCTTATTGCAAAGTCCCCAATACTCGCTAATGAGTATGTTCAGGAATTCTAGTACAGGTAGTCTTTGCATACTGACTGCAATAGGAACTGACAACTCTGTCATTACACAATGTGGTCTAAAAAGGAAAATCATATTACTGTGTCAGATTTATGAGGGCAGTGTGGTAGTTCTGGCTGTGTTGTAAGTGAATCAACTGTGGTCATTAAATACAATGTCATGTGACCATGACTTGTGACTTCCTGTCTGTTTCCCCATTGATTTTCCTTGTTGGAAAACAATTGTGTAGGTCACAAATGAAGATTATGCTGTGACCATCATAAATACAAACTGGTTGCCAAATGGCTGAATTGCAATCAAGTGAGCATGGCGTTGATATAGAGGCTGAAACTTCAAGGACCAGTTAGTTATAAGTTTCATTATTCATTTCATTATTCAAATTGTTGTTGAACAAATGATGAGTAAGCAAGAAACGACTTCCGGTTTGCTGCTGTGGCCGCTGGAAAGCAAGCTCCATCTTCCACGTCTGATTTTGCACCGCTGGGGGACCCTGGAAAGGGTCGAAAGTCACCCTGTAGGGGTGACAAGCAAGAAGGGGACCCCTGCTTGATCGCGGGAGGGCAGTAGTCCTTCTGCTTGATCTGGGACAGCCCTCCAAACCGGCGGACGAAAGACTGGCCATAGAAATATGGCCTGTCACTAGGCTGCAAACAGCTGAAGTCAAACTTATCACCAGGCCCTATAAAGCAGCGCAGATGAGACTGGGTAAGATCTGAACCTCTCTTCAATCCTAACTATTTTTTCTACCTGTATAAGCTGCCCAAATTTTTTTCCCCGTTTGGAGAGAAGGAAGGGAAATTCTATCCCACGCTCTAAAAACAGTGGCAACTAACTATCCAGGGGAGTTTAAAACACTGAAAGAATAACTTGATTCTAACTGGATTTCTGTCTTTCTAAAATTTGGGGACTAAAAGATTTATTTTTATTAAAGATTTGGGTTTTTACTTACAAAAAAGAAGTAAAATTGGGAAAAGAATTATAAAAATTTTGGACTTAAAAAAAATCTTAAACAGTATGGGCGACATCTTGTGGCTAAACCTGATATTACAACTTGTTATTTTTTAAAAGAGACTTGACTTGAAGCACAGTCTATAGATAAGACTTTTGCAACCTTGGCAGATATCAGCTGTGAGAAGCCCAGCTGTGTTCTATAAGTGACAAAATTATTTTCACTCTCTGATTGTAAAGCTTTTAATTTAACACACCACTAAGAGAACATGGATGAAGATCAGGAACAGATTCTCTTTCTGTTGAAAGCAATTTATGAAACTATTCTTACAGCTTCTGGTGAAATAAGAAGCTACAGAAAAGAACAAGATGTCAGCCTAGATATATGAACTCAAACTTTGATTACAACTAAAGAATCAACTACACAGAATATAATAGAAGACGTGGAACAATCAAATACTATAAGATTCAACTGATCAACAAACACAGTTAACAGAAAACCCAGAAAAGGGACTGACAACATTCAAAATGGAAAAGACTTTCTATATAAACCAGAAGAAACCTGAGGATCAAGAAGAACAGACTAAAGGGAAGATAAACATTTCAGGGCAACTATATCGAGATGGAAAAATAGAGAGACAATTTGTTAGCCCTTCAAAAAAAATGGCGACTGGATGACCTCTTTTATCTCAAACAATATATATAATAACAGAGGGAGATCTATTTGATGACTTAAAAACACAGATATGGAAGGTGAATTGGCAAAGAAAGCAAGCTAGAATAAGGCTGAAAAAAACTGGGATTTTGACTTATGAGTGAGAATTAAAATAGAATATACTCAAATAGACAAGATGTGTACTTTGAATATTAGATTTTGTTATGAACCGAGATAAAAAACCTTTGGTCATTTAAAACTTGGATGTATAAATATTAAAAGTTAAATTTGAATGTTGATTTGTTTATAAAGGTTGAATGTAAAAGTAATTAAGATATATATAAGCTAAAAATCTATTGATAAATGTAGTAAACATGTTTTTACTTAGCTGATATGATAAGAACTGTACTAGCTTAAATATGAGATAGTAGATAGTAAGAGAAAAAGAGAGGAAGTATTTGATGTTGAAACAAGAGAAATTTTGGCTACTAAATTCAAGACATTTGGAAATTAATAGAAAATAAGTATGTTATACTGCATTATTAATTAGATGATGTAAGATGGTGAGAAACAGAATATATTCAAATAGATAAGACGTGTATCCTGAATATTAGACTTTGTGATGAATTGTGATAAAGGGAACTTTGGTTACTTAAAACTTGGAAATTATAAATATTAAATGTTAAATTTAAATATTAATGGGACACTAAAAATTGGGAAAAACTAATTAGGACATTGATTGTCTAAAAAGACTGAATGTTAAAATAACCAGGCAATATATAAGCTAAAAAGTATTGATAAGTGTAAGAATGTTATTTTTATTTAATTGATGTAAGAAGAATTGTATTAGTTTAAACAAGAGACAGTAAACACTAAGGGGAAAAGAGAGGAAATATTTAATGCGGTAGTTTGAGACTTGTACTAAAGATACTTGTTTGTCATTGAATTATTGATTAACTCAGCCACCACATTGCTTTTTAAATACTTAAATGTAAAATTAGAAAATCAATAAAACATGATATAAAAAAAGCAAGCAACACCTGTCTCATGCATTCCAGGTCCATTTTCTTAATGTAAATAATTTGTTAATTACACTGATAATTTTTGAAGCTTCTTGAATTTACTAAAATAGAATGAGATATACACCTCATTATTGCAGAAAATACTGGGCAGATATGATCAATTTGATTCTCATTAATATATTACTTGCATTTTAATCATAATTCAATTTCATAATTCAGATTTTATTATTGGAAGATCCTATTTGTATATTTTAAAATAATCTGGCAAATCTTACCGGTCTGTTTGGAGAACATGTATAAGATGAGACATAGCTTGAATCCCCACTTCCAAACGATATTTCTGTCAAGAACAGAGCAAGTATTTTAAAAAGTTATCATGTTCTACCAATCTTACTTTAGATGCCAAATGCACATGAAATTTTATTAGAAAAAAATACATATCTACCTTTGAAAGAGATTTAAGGGCACGTACAGCATCTCTACGATCATCAAGTAAGACGGAAGATGCCACTCTATCACATAATTTTTGAATCTGTGACAGAAATAAAATGATTAAAAAACTAGAGTTCTAAAATGCTGAAATTCAAGATTTATAGTTTAGAATTTATTCATACAGATTTTCTCATTGTAATCAAAATTAAACATGGTATAATTTGCATGTTAGTTTAAAAAGAATATGAATTTATAAACAATTTTATAAATATGAATTCATTTGAAATTATGTGCTACATGGATTCATACATACAGAAGCGCAAAACTACATGCAGCATAACTGATACTGACTTAATGTTCTGTACGAATCCAATTGTTGATTTCTTTGAGAAATGGTTGAACCAACCAGTTTAAAGCAATGTGCAAACTTAATTAAAATTATTAAATAATTATTAAAATGATTATTAGATATTAGTTCTCCATTCCACGGAATAGTCTTTTATCTATTTATGAATTTAGATTGCACTTTTTTTACAAGAGTTCCAAGATAGCATATATCAGTGGTGGCGAACCTTTTAGAGACTGCAACCCAAAATCCACTTATGTATCACAGCCCAAACTGCAACCCAAAACCCACTTATGTATCACCGGGTGCCAGGTGGGCGTGGCCCGCCAGGTGGGTATGGCTACGGTGGTCATGGCAGACGGGTGGCGTGGCCATGGTGGGCGTGGCCAGCTCGATGTTGCTCCTGAGAAGGGATGCCTGTGGGGGCCGGGCGGGTTGGGGGAGATCCAGGGGGGCTCTGGCGGTTGGGGCAGTGGGCAGGAGGGCATCTTGCTCACCTGATAGCTGGGGGGAAGGGGGCAGCTACACCCCCTCCCAAATGCTGCCATCTCACAAAATCAGGATGAAAACTCCAAAAAGCGACAAGGGAAAAAAGTTAAAACAGAAGAGTGTCTCGCGATGGTTTTCTTCCTTGGGGAGGATGGGGGGCATAGGGGGAGGTTTCTGAGTCCTGCAACTCTTCCGAGGGAGGGAGGAGGAGAGTTAGGAGGGGCTGTGCTGGGATAGGGGCTCCTTGTGGCTTCCGCTGCCCGCCTGCACTCTTCTGCTGCAGATGCCGCGGCTCCGCTTGCTTGGCAGGGCGGGGGCACACTCGCACACAGGGATGCACATGGGGCTGCTGCCTTGATTTCTGTGCCGTGCCAGGGCTTGGCTGGGAGCCTCCTTGCAGCTTCTTCCCCCGTGGACATCAGGAACACCCATCCCACCTACCACTCATCCCGGGGCATCTGCCGTTGCTGCCGTTCCCCCCACCCGCCGCATGGATCATGCTGCCACTGCCGTTTCCTTCCTACCCGCTGCACGGATTGCGCTGCTGCCATTTCTCCCCCACCCAACGCAAGGATCACCCTGCCACCACTTGGAAAAGGCCTCTGCCACCCAGATCTATGCCTACAGAGTGATTTCATGCCCCCCCATGATCAGGGTGGCAGAGGCCTTTTCCAAGCCTGTGGAGCTCAGATCCATGGCCGCAGGACGATTTTGCGGTGCCCCAGTGGCCCAATCTGAGCTTCAGAGGCCTGGAAAAGGCCTCTGCTGCCCGGATCGGCCGTGGGGGGCACGAAATCACTTTGCAGGCATAGATCCGGGCAGCAGAGGCCTTTTCCAGGCTGCCACAGCCCGAATCGGGGTGCTGGGGCACCACAAAATCACCCCATGGCCATGGATCTGAGCTCCACAGGCTTGGAAAAGGCCTCTGCCGCCCAGATCAGCTGTGGGGGGGGGCGCAAAATTGCTCTGCAGGCATACCTGAACTCACGCTGGCAGCTGCCTCTACCATCCAGCCCGGATCCGCCCAGCTCTTGCAGCTGCTTCAACTCCCAGTGCAGAGAGAAAGAGAGCGAGAGCACAGGCGCACGTGAAGAGGCGGAGGGGAGCAGCTTGGCCCCGCCTCCCTCTGCGGCGGTGGCACGCATGCCCACAGGGATTGCTCTGTGTGCCGCCTGTGGCACACGTGCCATAGGTTCACCACTACGGGCATATATAATGATACCTTCTCCTATTTTTGCATACAAGGTGAGGTATATTGGCTAAGAGACTGACTATCCCAAAGTCACCCAGTGAGCTTTCATAATAGAGGGTGAACTAGAACCTGGGTCTCACTGCTGTACATCTGCAGTCTTTCAAAATTTATTCATTTCAATTCAATTTTCAATTCAGAATAGAGCTTTAAGGCAGAGGTCCCCAACCTTTTGGGCACCAGTGACCGGTGCCATGGAGAAAGGCTTTTCTGCAGACCAGAAGGGGTGGTTTTGAATAGTGCCTGCATCCCGAGGATGGAGCTTTTGCTGGCATCCTGCGGACCGGTCCCGGTCCACAGACTGGGGGTTGGGACTCCTGCTTTAAGGGATCTTGGAGGTTTTCTAGTCCAGCCCCCTGCTCAAGCAGGAGACCCTATACCATCTCAAGCAAATGACTGTCCAGTATCTTCTTAAAAATCTCCAGTGATGAAGCACCCACAACTTCTGAAGGCAAGCTGTTCCATTGGTTAATTGTTCTCACTGTTAGAAAGTTTCTCCTTAATTCCAGGTTGCTTCTCCTTGATTAGTTTCTATCCATTGTAATATATTTATTTCAAAGTTCTCTGTGTTGGCATTTAAAAGAATATGCCTGTTGATGATCACAGCCATACTAAAGTTATGAAACAAATCAGAAGAATTATTTACCATTGAATTCTTTTTTTCCTCATAAACATGTGAGTGTTACACTGGAACCTAAACTTTATTACTCCATATTTCAACAGTAAAAAACAAGCAATTTTTTTTAGTTCTAAATCATTCTAAGAAGATAAATTCATGATAAGCATATGTTCGTTCCTTGCAGGTAAAAGCTGGGCATTACAGTGATAGCTTACAAGACAAACAAGAATTAAATAGCCTGTCTTCATTCATTTCTCCTCCTCTTTGACTTGAAATCTACCAACAATGATTCATTTTTCCCCAGGAAAAAGGATTCATAATGTCATTTAAAGCTTAACAGTTGTGAAATATATATATTATAAATTACAATTGCTTTTTGTGTAGTACTTGTCAGTATTTTCTTTGTCAGCTCAGGTCCCTGTTACTTGTGAATCATCTACTGCGGGTGGAATTTTCCCTTCTAATAGGGAGGGAAAGCCTATGGTTCCATACACTGAAAAAATGGCCTTCTCAATAACAGTTCCCTCACTCAGAAACAGCTTCCCCCACAAGCTTTTATCATCTTAACATTTGGAAAGGCAGAACTATTATTTTGCAGAAACTTTGGTGAAAAAATTTAGTCAGCGAAAATATTTACAATATGCTCAGAATATAAGCAAAATGTTGTTTATGCCTTAGACGTAACAATATTATCAAAGGTCACAGCATATTATCTTCTACTCAACAATCACATCGAGTTTATTTTTCAGTAATCCAATGTGGATGAACCAACTGAGAGAAATGCTTCCCACTTATTTTTTTAGTCATGTTTAAAATTAAGTTACAAAAAGAAAAAAAAAGTAACAAAAACAATCTATGTGTTACTCTAGCATCTCTTTGTAAGTTACTCTAAAAAGGTTCTTGTATTATTTTACACATATGCGTTAGTGCATATGTGTAAAAGAGTACAAAAGTCTTTTTAGAGTAAATTACTAAAAGCTAAAATTCATGTACATGTTCTTTAGTGGTAATGTCTCAGTTTTTTTCATAATTACGGGGCATTAGAGTGTATACCAAAGTTGTGCTATTTTTAAGGTTACTTTAATCCAGTGGTTCTCAACCTTTCTCAGGTTGAGACCCCACTTGCCCCGCCCACACGCGCCGCAACCCCGACCCGGGCGCGCGCCAAAAAAAAATTAAAAAGCAAAATAAAAAAAACAAAATGGTGGCCGCGATGGGCAGATCTGCGCATGTGTGGATCGGCCCGTTGCGCGTGCCACGCATGCACGGATCCGCCCATCGCGGCCGCCATTTTGTTTGTTTTTTTATTTTTTTAAAATTTTTTTTTAATTTTTTAAAATTTTTTTTATTTTTTTTCGGCGTGATGGGCGGATCTGCGCATGCGTGGATCGGCCCGTCGCACGTGCCGCGCATGCGCAGATCTGCCCGTCGCGGCCGCCATTTTGTTTGTTTGTTTTTTAATTTTTTTTTAATTTTTTTTAAATTTTTTTTATTTATTTTTTTCCGGCGCGACGGGCAGATCTGCGCATGCGCGGCACGCACACCAAAAATAAAATTAAAATAAAAAAATTAAAATAAAAAAATAATAAAAAATAAAAATAAAAAAAACAAAATGGCCGCCCGCGGTGTCCGGCGACCCCCGCAAAATCGTTGTGCGACCCCAAATGGGGTCGCGACCCCAAGGTTGAGAACCGCTGCTTTAATCAATTCTTCAGTGCAGAATATTCCAGAAATATCAATGTGAATATAGATATTAAAATATACGAGAATTGTATTAAGAGGCAGGATGTAGGGGAAAAAATTAAAATCCATCGTTTTAGGAAATTGTGTTCTCTGATTTGTTTAAATGTTTTACTACTTGTAAGTGCACCCTTCATCTTCTACTTTAATATAATTTTAGAGGATTGTTTATTTATAGCATCTCATTTTTCATTGAAAGTAATCCCAAAGTAAAGTAAAATAGTGCTTATGAAATGCATGAGAAGTTTTTAGAATTACAGAATCTAATGTTTTAAAAATTAGAATCCAGGGGTTCTACTAACTAGATATTCAACAAACACACCTAGGTTGAAACGTACTGGTATCTCATGCAACAATATGCTACCTATTGAAATTATAACCAACTATCTGTACAAATCTCTGTTTAATTTGCTATATTAGAGCAGACCTTTTCAACCCTTAGTACACGTATCACATGTGGTACATTAGCACTTGGCAGGTGGTACATGGCCTTGCCCAGCCAAGTGTTAGTAGAGGGAGGGAACGAGCCAAAGTGGCGCAGCACAGGACTTGCTGTGAGAGTCTTCAGGAGCTGCAGGGCTGCTGGGGCGAGGCAAAGGCCTCAGGATCAGCACTTCCGGAAGAGAAAGGAAGAGGGGTGCGGAGACAGGAAGGGATATAAAAGGAGGCAGTTTGCGCGGGAGAGGGAGAGAAAAAAAAAGATGCAGCCTTGGGAGGAAGAGTAAGAGTAAGCTGGAGCTGCACTGAAGGTAAAAGGAGGAGGAGGATGGGCGAGAGAGGAGAGGACAAAAAACAGGCCGGGTGCGCACATAGGTAGCAGTGACTAACAGGTAAGAAACGCAGCTGGGGAAGGGTCAAGGCATGAGAGTCCATGTTATCTGCACTATGCTTTCCAGCCTCCTCCCAGCCTGCCCAATTTCGGCAGGCAGCAGCACGTTCTCCTCACCGTGCGGAGCTAGGCTGGGCGAGGAGGCAAACCGGCGACATGCCAAATCTGCCTAGGTGAAATGGAAGCACTCAGAACGCGGTCAGCCTGCGTGGCAAAACAATCACCTGGGATGCCAGTGTTGTGATTCCATGCCAGCTTGTGTTTCCAACAGTTGAGTCTAGGGAATCTGAGGAGGAGGTGGAGGAGGCATTTGAAGGGCCATTAGGGTCAGAGGGAGGCTCTGATGAATTACAAGACTCATGGTTTGATGAAGAGCCTGGGCCCTCCAGTTCTATTCCTGATGAAGCTCACCTGTGTGGGGAGAATGAGTCAGACTTGGAGGACTCACACCTGGTGGACATGATGATTGATGCTCGTAGACATCAGCAATTAGCAAGAGCCGATCAGCAGCAGTCAATACAACAACTCCAGGGGAGCAGGAGAAGGCACTGAGAGGCAATGCCTTGGGACTGCTGTGTAAAAAGGGAAGGTGTGGGCAGTGCTGGCTGCTGAAGGCAACCGTTGCAAAGTACTTCATGGGATCATGTTCTGTTAGTATTGCCGGTGACTACTTTTCTGTTTGCATCATGTTTCGTGTGGACAATTTCCTCCATTTGGATTGTGTTTTGCTGCTTTTGTTTCTGGACTATTTGGCAGGTTGATTACCCATATTAAAAGGGATTTGTTTTGTTTTGAGTCTCCAGCCTATTTTCTCAACAGGGGTTTGGTCCTTGTGCCTTTAACAAGGACGGCTATAGGCTGGGATAGAACAGCCAGGCACATGCGCTTGCCGCTGCCTCTGTGCACACCCAGGCAGGTTCAGCATGTCGCCAGTTTGCCTTGCCCAGCCCAGCCGCTCCGAACGGTGAGGAGAGAGCACCACTACCTACCGAAACCAGGCTGTGGTCTGGGTGGCATAGCACAGGTAACATGGACTCTCATGCCACTTGTGGTGTCCCCTCCCCCAGAGTCCATGGATGTGTGAAGAGGGCGAGGGCCAATGGTTGTTCTCCTTCAGGAGATGCCTGTCTTTCTCCCTCCCTCATTACAAATATCTTCCCGCCATTCTGCTCTTAACGCTGTGTGGCTCTTGTCCAGCAATTTTCAAGCCATGGCCATCGGCTGCACGACCACCAGCCGCACTGGCACCCTGTCCCCCCCGTCCCTTCCTGGGCATGGAGGGAGGGAGGGAGGGAGGAAGGGACAATGGGAAGAAGGGAGGGAAGGAGGGAAGGGACAAAGAGGGAAGGGACAATGAGAGGGAGGGAGGGAGACAAGGAGGCAATGGGACGGGAAGGAAGGAAGGAAGAAAGGAAGGAAGGAAGGAACAATGGGATGGAGGGAGAGAGGGGACAATGAGAGGGAGGAAGGGACAATGGGTGGAAAGGGAAGGAAGGCGCCCACCCCAGTCCCACCCCCCTCCACCTGAGACCCACGGATCCCCCCCACAGCCCTGCCCGCACCCCCCCCACAACCTAAGTGATGTTGAATTGGCCCTGCCCCCTCGGCCATTGACTTCACTTGTTAAAAAGTTGTAAAAGGTAATCATACGACCCTGGGACACTGTGACCGTCATAAGTACGAATTAGTTGCCAAGCATCCGAATGTAAATCACATGACCCTGGGGATGCTGCAACTATCATAAGTGTGAAAAATGGTCATAAGTCACTTTTTTCAGTGCTGTTGTAACTTCGATCACTAAGTGAATTGTTGTAAATTGAAGACTACCTGTACTTATCACTCTTTTTCCTTTTTTTTTTTTGGTCATCAAGCTTTTGACATCTTGCTAGGCAACTGGTGATACTCGGATACTGCCATATGCTAAAAGTGGTACAATCGGTGAAAAGGTTGAAAAGTCCTGTATTAGAGAACGTATGGTGGTTAGTTTGGTTTGGACAAAACTCAGCAGCACTTTTTCATGTAGCTGCTGATAAAAACAGGATTACCAACATGATCGCCAACGTCCGATAATGGATATGGCAGAAGAAGGAGGAGGAGGAGGAGGTGGTGGTGGTGGTAGTTAGGTGTGAATGCTATCTTGTGCTATTGCTGTTAAAATGCATCAACACCATAGCAACTATACATAAGGACAGTTTTTCCCCCCATGCCGTCACTCTGCTCAACAACTAATTCCTACAACACTTCAAAATATATAGTAAAGCTGTATTACTATGATACTCATCTTTCCTATTACCTATCCTTATCTTGTTATGACTATAACTTTACTGCTTGTATCTTACAATTTATATTGGGTTTTTTTAGTATCCTAGTATGATTTATGTTGTTTGCTTAGCTAGTATTGTATGACTATCCCTAAGTGTTTATTCCTTATGATTTATTATGAAGTGTTGTATTTCAAGATTTATGATGTATTTCAAGATTTCATGTTGTATATGATTATGATTATGATTATCACTATTACTTGTATGTACACTGAAAGCTTATGCACCGGAGACAAATTCCTTGTGTGTCCAACCACACTTAGAATTCTATCCTATCCTATCCCATCCCATCCCAAAACAATGGCAAATCAGAAATTACTGATTTTTTTTGCAAATAATCCAAATCTAAGTACCAATAAAATCCAGTATCTTGCTATCACCCCAAATCAAAATACTCAACTTGTTGCTGAACACAAAACATGACATATACAAACAACGTACCGCAACTGTGAGGAAAATGTGGGAAGCAATTTGTTAATTCTCTCCTTTAAGTCAATTCAACATATATGTATTAACATATATGTATTATTTTAGCAACAATGCAGGTGTGATTTGGTATTACATACCTTATTCCAGGATATTTTTATTTTTCCAGCTTAGTATAGCCCTAATATATCTTGGTAGTCCTGTATCAGGTACTAAGGCTGACTTTTCTGAGGCTTCTTTTTAGCTCAGCCAAGTTTGGCTAGGTGCTATCATTTAGCTGGGCAAAAAGATATAAAATGTTTGAATATGTGTTTCAGATTATTTTTTCTGGTCTTATGTGCTCTTATTGTCAATATAAATTCAAAAACTTTTGCACAGAAATGTGTACTGTACTACAGTATGTTTTTAACAAGCTCAGTAAATAAATGATTTTATATTCATAATTTGTCAACATGGGGATACAAACAAAAATAAAATTCTTTCTTAGGAATAACTGTAACAGTGATGGCGAACCTTTTAGAGACCGAGTGCCCAAACTGCAACCCAAAACTCACTTATTTAATGCAAAGTGCCAGGACCGCATCAGCATTGTGGTGCTCTCAGGGGGAGCAGGGGTGTGGCCCACTGGGTGGGCATGTTCCAACATAGCTGTGGTGGTCACGGCAGACTGGGTGCGTGTGGCTAGGGTGGGTGGACCAGGATCAGGGTGGCAGGGACCAGTTCCTCGCCATCTTCGGGGTATCCCCAGAGGGCCAATACCACTTGCTAGCTCACTTCCTGCCCCATTGCTTCCAAACACCACATGCTTGCTACTCAGGCGAACTCTGCTGGGGCAACGGCGTGCGTGCCCACAGAGAGGGCTCTGAGTGCCGCCTCTGGCACACGTGCCATAGGTTCGCCACCACTGAACTATTTATTTTATTTATTTATTTTTGTGATGTCTATATCGCCCCCCCTCCCGAACGACTCGGGGCGGTGTACAGCCCAATTAAGAACATCAACATACAAAAAGTAAAATGATTAAAAATAGATTAAACAATTTGGCCCAGAATCATTTAAAATCCAATACATTATCTAAAAAGCTCAACCCCCTAAAACAATTATGGCCTTGTTGGTATCGGAGCTACTATCCCAGGCCGGCTTGTCAAAAAAGATATGTTTTTAATTCTCGACGGAAGGAGCGCAATTCCGTCATCATACGGAGTTCGGGGGGAGCTCGTTCCAAAGCGTTGGAGCTTCCACAGAGAAGGCTCTCTCCCTGGGGGTCGCCAGCCGACATTGTCTGGCCGACGGCACCCTAAGGAGACCCACTCTGTGGGAGCATACCAGATGGCGGGAGGTATTTGCTGGCAGAAGGCGGTCCTGTAAATATCCGGGTCCGATGCCATGGAGCGCTTTAAAGATGGTCACTAACACCTTGAAACGCAACCGGAAGGCCACTGGCAACCAGTGCAGCTCGCGCAGGAGCGGTGTTACATGGGAGCGCCATGATGCTCCGGTCACTACCCGCGCGGCCGCATTCTGGGCCAGCTGAAGCCTCCGGGTGCACCTTAAGGGGAGCCCCATGTAGAGAGCATTACAGTAGTCCAGCCTGGAAGTGACGAAGGCATGAGTAACTGTGCATAGCGAGTCCCGGTCTAGGAAGGGATGCAACTGGCGCACCAGGCGAACCTGATAGAACATCCTCCCAGCCACGGCCGTCAGATGGTCCTCTAAAGACAGCCGTGAATCCAGGAGGACTCCCAAATTGCGAACCCTTTCCGTGGGGGCCACTGTTCCGCCCCCAACGGACAATGAAGGAATCAATTGACTAAACCGGGACAACGGTAGCCACAGCCACTCGGTCTTGGAAAGGTTGAGCTTGAGTCCGTTCTTCCCCATCCAGACCCGCACGGCCTCCAGGCACTGGGTCAGCACGGCAAGAGCATCGTTGGGGTGGTTCGGCGTGGAAATGTACAACTGAGTATCATCCACGTACAGATGGTACTCCACACCAAAACCACGGATGATCTCACCCAGCGGTTTTACATAAATGTTGAACAGTAGGGGCAAGAGGACCGACCCCTGAGGTACCCCACATACGAGGGGTCTCAGGGTCGACCTCTGATCCCGTCAACACAGACTGCATCTGGCCAGAGAGGAAGGAGGAGAACCACCGCAAAACAGTGCCCCCTATACCCAGCCCCTCCAACCGTTGCAGCATGATACCATGATCGATGGTATCAAAAGCCGCCGAGAGGTCCAATAGCACTAGAGCAGAGGAACAACCTCTGTCCCGGGCCCGCCAGAGGTCATCCACCAACACGACCAATGCTGTTTCCGTGCTGTAGCCAGGCCTGAAGCCCGACTGGTGTGGATCTAACGATTCCTCCAGGTGCCACGGGAACTGTCGGACAACCATGCTCTCAACAACCTTCGCAAGAAAGCGAAGGTTGGAGACAGGACGATAATTTGATAAAACAGCTGGATCCAGGGTAGGCTTCTTAAGGAGGGGCCTCACTACCACCTCTTTCAAGGTGGCAGGAAAGACACCCTCACTTAAAGAAGCATTAATAATTGCCTGGAACCAGCCTCGTACCACCTCCCGGGATGCCAACACCAGCCAGGAGGGGCACGGGTCCAATGAACAAGTGGTCGCCCTAAGTCCCCCGAGCAACCTGTCCACGTCCTCGGGAGTCACGGGGTCAAACTCAGCCCAGATAACAGTCTCAAGACCAGACTACGTCTCTCCCACCGGACACACCCAGTTGAAATCAAAGCCTTCCCGTATCTGAGCGATTTTATCATGCAGATATTTTCCGAAATCCTCAACTCTACCCTCTAAGGGGTCTCCTCTCACCTCCTGATGAAGGAGGAAGCGGGTCACCATAAACAAGGAGGCTGGGCGGTTATCTGATGACGCGATAAGAGCAGTAAGGTAAGAACACTTCTCTGCTTTTATCGCCACTAGGTAGGACCTAATATGGTCTCTTACCAGTGTTCGGTCAGATTCAGCAAGGCTTGATCTCCAACTGCTCTCTAGGTGTCTTTTCCAGCGTTTCATCTCTCTCAGCCCCTCATTATACCAAGGGGCTGATCAAGACGTACGTCAAATCAGAGGCCGCAAAGGCACGACCCGATCTAGAGCACCGGCCGCAGCCCTATCCCAGGCCGCCACCAACTCTTCGGCCGAGTCGTGTATCCGAACCTCAGGAATTGGCCCAAGCTCTACCTGGAACCACTCGGGCTCCATCAGCCGCCTGGGGCGGTACCATCTCACTGGTTCCGTCTCCCTGCGGTGGGGTGCAGCGGTCAGGAAGTCCAAGCGAAGGAGAGAGTGGTCAGACCATGACAGGGGCTCAATAACTATATCCCCTATAGTCTGACCACTCAGCCACTGTCCAGAGACAAAAACCAGGTCAAGCGTGTTCCCCCCTGTGTGTGTGGCGCCTTGAATTACCTGGGTCAGGTCCATGGCTGCCATGGAAGCCATGAACTCTCAAGCTTCTATTGTTTCTATAACAATAGAAATCCTCTCGGACTCACTGCTGAAATGACACTAGATTTTTTTTAAAAAAACAGACATATACACCCAGGAGACATTTATGTTTTATAAGGGGCGACTGCAGCACTGATTTTCAGCTTACAGAAACTAAGGTGGCAAATTAAGCAAATAAATGAAATATATACTTACTGTACTAAATACGGTATTTACCAGGCTTTATCACCCCAGGCAGTTTCATTGTGATATATTTTGTTTACGTGGACAGTCTCCTTTACATATAATTATAAAGAAACGCGTACAACACAGATGGATTACCTCGAAGGTATTGCCACCCTCAAGCTTCTGTCAAAGCTCTGCAAAAGCAGCGAAAATGCCACGCGGTGTGCCAAGGGTACAACGTGAATCTGTAAAGCAGAGCTTTAGCCGGGAAGAGGGTCCTACGAGTCACCATGCAGAGAATGAGTCCTAAACCAGGACTTTCTTCGCCACACTGTCCAACTTACCGTATCAGCTCCGGACGGCTGAGGTCCAGCGCTCTGGCCGCCCATGACGCCCCGTAAGAAGTTCATCTTGTCTCCGTGGGCTCTCTTTCCCAGCGGTCCTTAGGCCGCGACTCCCCACTAGGGCCCCAACTACCGTCAGCATTAACTTCAATGCGCTTGCGCTAAGACGTGGCACCATGGTAGTCACCATAGACATAGAAACTAATAGCTGTATACAGAACTTCCGTTTTTAGTAGATCTTTCTAATCATGCAGTAGGATGTTGTATGCGGAAAGCGAAACCCGTGTTTTTTCTAAAGCAAAACTTTCTGCTTTTATATTATGTTTCCTTATTTTAGATATTCAACATTTAAAATACAATCAAATCGATGGAAAGCAAGGTGGTTTACCATTAAATTCTCAATATTTGGCTAGAAAGGAAAGCATTGGAGCAAGGCCAATGAAGAGTGAACTTTTCTGTAATTCAAGGGATATTTTTAATAACGATCTAGCAAATAGAAATTCAAACTACCCTCGCATCATATCTTAATATGTTATTAGGGCAACCGGTTAAGAATAGTCTTAAGACATTGAGGGGACGCCCCATCTTCAGAACGGGAGACAATGGTCGATGTTTTTAAAAGTTAAAAACTAAAACTTTGAAGTTCAGTTTTTGAATTCGTCACGATATCTTAGATTGCTCCATTAATTTGGTGGGCATTTCTCAGAAAGGAAAAAAAAAGTCTTCCAGCAGGAAGAGATGAAATACTATAAATATTAATGTTCAAGAAAAACAAAAAAAATATTAAATGCTGTGAAACAATTGAACGATGAGGCAGCAATAGGAGATAGTGTAACTGAAACAACCGTAAAGGATAAAGGCTAGCTATGGAATGTGAATAAGCAGATCAATAATGCCATAGTGTTGACTATGTTGCAGTTAATTTTAGATAGATTGTCTGAGGGAACAAGAATATGAATCTGAAAATTTACTGAAAATTAAGGTAGTTGCATCTGACAGAAAAAATGAACTGTTTCAAGTTACACAGAAATAATGAAAAATTACCAAGTAAATTAATTTCTATTCATCAATAAAATGTTTACTGAAGAAATATCTAGATAAATTAATCTGGTAAAAGAGAGTGGCTAGTATGTAGTTTGTTAGAAGGAGTGAATATTAAAATAAGGGAAAAGGAGGCTTTACAACCTCCCCGTCAGAGTTATCCAGTCAACATTTGAAAACCTCCAATGATGGAGCCCCAGAATTTTGGGAGGCAAGCTATTCCGTTGATTAATTGTTCTCACTAACAGAAAAGGTCTCCTAGGCTGGATTTCTCTTTAAGAAGCTTCCACCCATTCTTGTCCTGCTCTTTGTGCCTTGGAGAATATGTCAGTTCCCTCTTCTTTGTGAAAGCCCTCAAGTATTGGAAAATGTGTATAAGAAGATTCCTGTTTATTTGTAATTAAAAATTGAATACATCAGCAGAAACAGTAAACTAAAATGAAGTGGAAATAGCTAATTATGAAATGTGTGTGGTAAAGCAAGGGTTATTTTAACTATACTCAATTTGATGGGCTCAACACAAAAGAGCCAACGTACAAGCATGCAAAGCTATTAGTCTATACTATACCACTCTTCCCCATTGCTACAACTACACCTTGTGAGTTTTTACTACTACTCCTGGTATTCATACTACTACTTGTGTCCCACTACTCTTTGAATATTGTTAGAGAAAATTATCTCTTTCAAGCTTTTTTACTTCACCCACCCACACCTTCCTCCCTCTCCCCCCCCCATATCATACCAGCTGTTTCTCAGCACCGCTAAGCACCGCTTTTACAGATAAAGTTGCAGTGCTGGCTGGGGAGAGGGTTTAAAAAGGACAACAGCAGCACAGGTGCTGGGCATTTTCTAGGCAGCCTGCTCTCTTACAGAAAGAATGAAAAAGAACCAAGTAAGTGTGCTGTATTCATCAATAAAGTGTTTACCAAAGAAGTACCTAGATAAGTTAATTTGGTAGAATAGAGTGGGTAATATGTAGTTTGTTGCTAGGAATGAATATTGAAATACAGGGAAATGGGTGTGTATAAGAATGTGCTTTTGTATATTTTGTTAATTGCAATTGAAAGTTGAATATTTCAGCAGAGACACTAAATTAAAATGAATCAAATAGAAATAATTAGGAAATGTGTCTGGTAAAGCAAAAAAATCATGGGTTCTAGAGAAAGGAGAAAACTTTCAATGATTGGCTAGAGGTGAGAATTTTAAAGAACAAAAGATGGTGCATGAAGTGGTAAATGAATGTCTGTGATATAAGCAAAGGGATGGGGAAAGGGATAAAATGTTGTTTTAAAACAAGTACAATGAATAGAATAGCTGCCTTTACAGCAAGACAGAAAATATTTTAAAACCTGAATACAATTTTAGGCGATCTCTATAATTGACTGCCAGTGAAACAAAGGCTGCATTATGAAATGTCCTCTAAAAGTGGTTAATGGAATATTTTTGTGCCACAGTTAGTGGGTATTCTTGTCCATGTCCATCTCTTGGCCTAGTGCTCACAGAAAGCATAGCACTTAAACCTGAGAAACTTTATTAGTGTGTTTATTAGTGTGTAAATCTTGATATTCAAAAAGGTCTGGCTATTTAGAGGGAAAGAAAAGTGTGGAGTTATTTTCCTCATAATTATGCCATTTCTATAATCTGCTAGCCAGGAGAGTTTGGAAATAGAAATGGTGAAAGAGTAATTTAAAACAGTTTGTAGTTTGAGCACCAAATACGGTAGTTCCACAGAAGTCAACCAAGTCCCTTCTCATGGTAAGCAGCAGGGGAAACTAACAGTCAGGAAGCAGGCAAGGAAGCGGGTCAGGAGCAGTTTGGATATAGCCTTGATAAAGCCATATAATGCCATTTCCTCTTAAGGTGTTATGCCACCTCCATTGTTCAGCTTTCTTTAGCTAAAGTATGATTTTGGACTTGGCACCCTCCTAAGGTCATATTCTGAATCAGCAGCTACTACCAATTAGTAATTGTCGGTACTCACAGAAAGCTGGCAGCCTGTTGCCTTCTGAACTGCAGTCCACCTACTTCTCCTTTTTATTCTCACAGCCAGAGAAGTTGAAAGAGTTAATAACACTTGGACATGAAGATGAGCCCTTGAATTAGTTTTCAGTAAAATTTTGGGAGAGCTGCAAAAATCTAATGGATGGCAGTAAACAGGAAAGAGACATATCAAGAGAAAAAGAAGCAAAAGGCAGACCTCATTCTCCTTGTTGCTTTTACTTATTTTTCCCAAGCTGAAGGAGTTGGATTGGAAGTGGAAAGATTCTTAATAATCCATACTCACCCCTACAAAGATGCTTCACAAAACTACATCTCAAACAGCATGTTTCCCCCTCACCCTATTGTGTCCCCACCATTCCAGCACTTTCTGGGGTCCCCAACACTTGTTTAATTTCAGCTTCGGTGAAGTAGACTAAGGCAATACACAGCATGTGGTTATGCAATGTCTTTCTTTGCCTAATAGAACTCAGGTGGTTTGATCTCTCCTTGATGGGTCCGATTCAATGAACAGGCTTCTATGGCAGTCCGCTGGGTCAAAGACTTTCCTTCTAGGTGGGCCTTGCATTTCCCTCCTCCAGTACACCTACAAATTCAGCCATGCCATAAAATTAAATGTCACCTTATATAATGGCACTCATGAATCTGATCTATTTTAGGGAATAATCTACTTTTAAAAATAATTATGCTCTTTAAACTATGGGAGAATCTTTTGAAGTAAGTGGCAGAAAAATAATAGCAGTAACAGTAAAAGCAATAGTTGTTCTTATTTTCCTGAAAACATCTATTTATTCCCATTTTTTAAAATAAATTTGTTTCTGGACTGCTGTGCTTTATTCTGAAATGGCTCTGAGTATAATTCGATTTATAAAATTGCAATATTGGATGAATTTCAGTACTAAAATGCTGTAATCTGTTTTTGTATTTATAAAATATTCAGTTTTGGGTTCTTCCTCAGGGTTTTGGATATGAACAGAATGGGTAGGATTTCAGGATATGATCATTTCAGAGCACTAAAATGATAGGTCTTTAAATAGTAGATTAGAATTATGGTTTCTAGAATAATTCAATTTCGCCTGTCCAAATATGAAAAAAATCCTCATCGGAACCGGAAGTGAGGTTTGTGCAGAGCTTTTTAAAATGCCTCTTAGGAGAAGGGAATCATAGAAACCCTTCTCAAAGGACGTCATAGCTCGGAGGCTCTTCTGATTGCCTGCAGATGAGATAGTGAAATTCTTGTCTCTGGAAAGCAGCGGAGGAAGAAACTCATGTAGATACACAAGTAGCGCGGGAAAGAAGCAGAACTTCCGGTCAAACTTGAAAGCTGCTATTATCCCATTAACTTAAAAATATCTGGTAAATCCTTTGCTTTCGCTTGACGGGCATCTGTTGTACTCGCGACCCCGCCCACATCTGGCCGCTTGTTAAGGTTGCGCGCGCCGCGTGCTCTTCCCTCCCTGCCGAGGGCGCGTTAGAGACATCCGGTTCCGCCCCGAATCACCGGGAAGGAGGGACGCGCGGCATCAGTCGCTCCTCCCCGTGCCTTTGCCTGGGAGCGAACCGGACCCTGAGCTCGAACAGAGTGTTTAGGTGGGTAACGGAGTAAGATAGGATGAGAAGGCCCTTCCCGGGAGGAGGTGACTTCTTTTCCTTTGAGAGTATCGGGATGTTATCTCTACAAATCAGAGCAGGTTCTCTGCTGGGGCTCTTTTCATTAAGGAAAAGAGGGATGTTGGGGGTGGGGGCAGCTGCTGTCAATAGCACGCAGACCGACTTCGTGGTTTAAGGAATTTAGAAAAAGGCTTATCTTACTCTTTCCTGAAAAAGGTCACAAAGGGGAAAGTAGAAATTCAAAGCTCCTTAGACAGCTTATAGCGTATCTAGAGCTGGCCTTTGAAAGCCATCAGAGTATGTTGCCTAAGAATACATACAAGCATATGCAGATAGCTTGAAGACCATTTATTAAATTTTAAAATAGACGTCTTCTAATCAAGAAGAACAGCCCTATAAAGTAAATCAGTATTGGGTAATACTGTGAATTTATTCCTCGTTGGTAGCTACTAACTACTGTACTATGCGAACCGGCGAAACAGATACTGTGCGCTTATATTCCTGGTTACAGGTTAGGGTTGCTTCCTGAGTGTTACCATATATGCCAAAACACACATTGCTTTAATACTTTTTTCTTCCTCTAATTTAGTAATTTAGTGAGCAATAGAACTAATCCTAATAAGATGATAAATTCTGAAGATTCAGAAAGGCCTAAATTTGCCTGAAATTTTACTAAGAGTGATTATAATAGAAACCACAATGTTCTTTAAAAGTCTCCTAATGGTTCTTATTTTTATTACACTGAGTTGGAAATAGATATAAGTACAGTACTACAAACCTTAGCAGGCAAGTAACAGAATTGAACAAATCTATTTTGCATGCTTGGTTCTCCAGCAGTCACAGCAAGAGGAAAGAGAAGAAAAAAATTAACACAGGTATGCCACACAACCACTGTAACTGAAAAGAGATGAACATTAATGAAACATTTCTCATTCCCCAACTGTTTATAGATCTAGCTGCATATTTGCAAATGGAAACCTTATAACAAGGAGTTCTTTTGCTCCTCAACCTCATCTCTTTAAAATTTGAACCTTAGGCGCCATTATGTAAGATACATATGGAAGAGGGAGAATCACACTTAGTAGCATGACATGAACTATCACTTCTTATCTTTTGTCGTGTTTCTGTGATATACTGAGGTTCTCCAGTATTTCATCTCCCTTGCCATGCACCTGCAAAGATACATACATTCTGTGAAATAGGAGTTTCATGTAGTATTCTTCTGTGGAATAATGCTATATGACAATAACTCAAATACATGTCTATGGCAATATACTATTGCATACCTTTTTTTTGTATCTGTGTAATACTGGGACAAGGATTGTCTTTCTCCTGCATCTACTGGAGGACCAGTATTTTAGAGAGCCAAGATAACAAGAAATAGCAATATTGAAAGGATCATAATTTTGCTGGTACTTGCAATACATTTAAAGTAAGACATAGAATTTACCAACAGAGTTTTCCTGGGTATGAAATTCAAGCAACAATCATCACAGTCCCTTTCTGGCTACTATATCCATATCCTTTAGGAGAGAGAAGTATTTAGTTATGCCAATAAACAGATACATATGGAAAATAAATACTTTGCAGTAATCATACTCAAATGCTTGCTAGCTTTTTTTCTGCAGTAAGACATTTTACAGATAAATGATCAGTGACTGATCTTTGTAGTAGCTATTTATGGACATAGGGAGTGATATAGGCTTCTGGTCCTCAGCGAGATATGATTTGAGATTCTTTCGGTTGTGGTCTGAACTTTCAAGGGACAGTTCTGACAATGTGTGACACAGCATTAATGTTTGCAAACTAATGGATAGCTGTTTGCTAAATCTCTTCCAGATTTTCATGAGCTAAATCAGGGGTCTTTAAACTTGGTCCTTTTATGATTTGTGGAGTTCAACTCCCAGCACGCTGGCTGAGGAATTCTGGGAGTTAAAATCTACATGTCATAAAAGGGCCAAGTTTGAAGACCTCTGAGCTAAATGAACTGATGCAGGATCCAATTGAATGTGTACTGTTTTAAGATTGATAGGATCAAACAATAAAACCCTTGTGTACTGTGAAAATGATTTCTCTTTGATGGTTTACTTGACCCCTTCCACATTTAGATTGACATGGTTATAGGCAATTATATCCACAGGATTCTGGGACTCTTATGATACGGGATAAGAGTTTCTGATTTTCCTTTGGTTTTAGGAAGTCAGTTTTATCAACTGTCTTTGTCTGTTGGCACATGTGATGGTACTTCCATCTTGAGATTGTGCATGTCCTGCAATGCATTTCAGAACATTTTAGTGGCTTTTACTACTATTGAGACAATTCTCTGTTTACAAAGTTTCTTGGGGATTTTTCTGCAAATACTATTTGATATACTGGTTCTACTTATATAGCAACAGTTGGGTACAGCATTTAGTTACTTCATAAAGAACATAAGGACAGTAATTTTCACTTTTGTAAGCTTATAGTCTTTGAGAGCTGGAAAGTGTGCCACCACTTTAAAGGAGCAAATGGCCTCCATGTAAGAGTTTAAAGCAAATTAATCTAAAGCAGGTTCTGGCCTTGTTCATAATTGATTATTCTAGATCTGCCCTTTATATATATATCTTACAATCCCTATCTTATTTTGAGAGTGATACATTTCTAGTAATCCAGGTGTCATGGTTCCGATAGATGAGACCAGTAAAAGCAGAACTCCAAGGCAAGAGGTTTTCTTAAAGAACATACTTATTGGCTACAAAGTATTGGCACAGTCAATAGTGAAATCAAGTCTGGAGTTTCCTCCAAAGCGTTACAGTGTTACAAAGTTGAACTTCCCACCCCAGTACAATGTATTCAGCTACATTCCCCAATAGAATACTTTGGCGGGCTTTCTAATGGAAGGCTCAGCCCGTCCAAAATCAGGCAGCAATGACCTTGATTCCCACGGGACAAAATATTGTTTAGTCTAACATTAAAACCACTCCTCCCAGTACTGTTGTAACAAAAAACGAAGCAAACATGGCTCCAGCCAATATCGTTGTAGTGTTGACAGTCGGGTCCTCTAGAGAGAGAACAAATCCTGCAGACAAAGAAAAGTTAGACTTAGGAATCTCCCCAAGGCTTATGAGAATGCTTATCAAAAAATCTCTGTATTAGCCTATCTGCCTTGATGTCAGCACTTTTTACCCATGTAGCTTCTGATAGAGGGTATCTCTTCCATTGTACTAAATACTGTAATTATCCTTTGTAGAATCTAGAATCAAAAATTCATTTTATTTCATAATGGATTTGCCCCTCCACTAAAAGGGGACCAGATGCTTTCTTGGAAGCAGGTCTTAAGGAAAACTCCCTGACAAGTTTTTAATATCATGGTTCCGATAAATGAGACCAGTAAAAGCAGAACTCCAAGGCAAGAGATTTCCTTAAAGAACATGTTTGTTGGCTACAAAGTATCAGCACAGTCAAAAGTGAAACCAAGTCTGGTGTTCCCTTCAAAGCATTACAGTGTCACAAAGTTGAACTTCCCACCCCAATACGATATAATCAAGTACATTCCCCAATAGAATACTTTGGTGGATTTTCTAACGGAAGGCTCAGCCTGCCCAAAATCAGGCAGCAAAGACCTTGGTTCCCACGGGACAAAATATTGTTTAGTCTAACATTAAAACCACCCCTCCCCTCTCCCAGTACTGTGGTAACCGAAAACGAAGCAAAAATGGCTCCAGCCAAGATTGTTGCAGTATTGACACCAGGAATATTCCTTAATAATGGGTAAAGAAGGATTCAATGTTATTGTCTTTTACATGCCTTGAAGTATATCTGGATAAGTTCAATTTGGAGTATATGCATCCCTTGTGGTGTTTGTGTATGTAGCTCTTTGCTTTTTGTTTGGTCACTGTTGCAGTTGCAATCCTGAGCACAGTTTTGGAAATGGGACTGTGATAGAGTCTTTTTCCATTGTGATGTTACTTTCTAGTCCCAGCTAAATCTAATAGAAAATAGAAAAACATGTAAATTCCCATGTGCACTTCCACTTTCAGAGCAAATTTTAGCAGTTATTTTAGACAGCTTCATTTTGCATTTCTTAAAAAAATCTTCAAAAAATAAGAATATAAATTGAAAAGAAAAAAAACCAGGATTTTTTTCCTTACACTCTATGCCAACCAACCAGTTTTTATATTATAAAATGAAGATAATTAAATATGCCTATAGACTTTGTTACTAAGATTCTTAAAAGAACCTAGTAAATGTAGACTACAGTTTTGAACATTATTATAATATCTATAAATTCATTGCAAGTAGGATCTTAGTTTTGAAAGCGAGTAAGAAATTTGGATGAGTGGAGCAAATTATTGACTCTATATTGACTCATGAGTTTGAAAAAAAGCAGATCACATCTCAAATCTATTGGAGATCATTGTTTTTGCAAAACAGATGGACTTGAGTACTTAATAAATTCAAACAAATATAAATAATTGATTATTACATAGGAACTTAGTTAACATTGTACTATACTCAGAATAATTAATCAGAATGAGAAATTGCTTTTTGAAATCCAATGATGAAATCAAGTATTTTCTCTTGCTGCTGTTATTTGCTGTTCTTAGGTTATTTGGGGATTGGAGAGGGGTTAACTTATAAGGTTCTGGATTTTGCTCCCAAAGTCTATTTTTATTTGCACTGTTCAGAATTATTGAAGTATCCAAATATTTAAAGATAATGGAAATAATTAGTTGTAGATATTGTTCAAGAAGCATCCAAATAATTGTAATGAAATGGAAAAATGTAGTTAAAAATACTCGGGGCAGTCTCTATTTCCTTTGATACGATATAAAGTGGTGAAAAAAATTAGCAGTGTAACCCATCACAAATCAGACATGCACAATACATATCCTTTGAGAGAGTTACAATTCTGCATATGTAGTGGTTATTCACAATTTTTAATCTGGTTATGCTTATGTAAAGTTTCTTTTTACACATTCACATTTTAATTTGAAATTCTGCAATATTGCAGTAGTTTAAAATAATTTTGTAAATATTTCTGTCATTCTAAAGCTTCCTCAAATTGAAATACCCTGAATTGCAAAAACAATTACAAATATCTGTTTAGCACAAACTGCTAAACTTTGTGCAAAATTTGACAATAATTTTTAGAAGTTTTACAGCAAAGCTTTTCTGAACTTGCATGAACTATAGTAAATCAGTTGCAAAAAGTTATTTCACTTTTATTATTTCATGGTGTATTTTTAAAACATTGCAATTTTTTACAGTAGCATAGTATGCTACAGTAGAATGTTAATTGAAAGCATCGGTTTCTCATCTGGATTCTTAATATTAAAATTATTGTAAATATGTTCAAATATAGAATCTTGTAAGACTCCATTGTGAAGATTATTTGGTTCTACTTAATTTAATTCTCTTGAAAAAGTGTTAAATGTGTAGCATTCTATTCAAAAGGGATTTTAATAAACATTTACCAGATGTGTTTAAGAATTCAGAATTTTTGAATTCTGTGTAAAAATCAAAAATCATCGAATTGTTAATTAAAATAACTTTGAAATATTGTTGCAAGGACCATATTTGCAGAGACAAGGAAATACTTGACTACATCATTATGTTCTTATAGACTTCAAAATAACATTAACTAAATTATAAATGTTTTGAAAATCTTGAACTGTATATTACTGGTAGTCCTTGATCTACAATTACAATGGAACCAAAATTTCTGTTGCTAAGTAAGAGAGTTGTTAAGTGATTTTGCCCCATTTTATGTCCTTTCTTGCCACAGTTGTTAAGTGAGTCACTGCAGTTAAGTTAGTAACACAGTTGTTAAGTGAATCTGGCTTCCCTGTTGATTTTGCTTGTTAGAAAATCGCAAAAGATGAACACATGACCCCAGGAGACTATAATTGTCATAAATATGAGCCAATTGTCATGTATCAGAATTTTGATCACATGACTATGGGGATGCTGCCTAGGTCATCAGTGTGAAAAACTATCATAAGTCACTTTTTTCAGTGCTCTTGTAACTTTGGAAGGCCACCAAACAAATGGTTGTAAGTTGAGACTAATTTAATACAGACTTTAGATAATTAATCTGTAAGTGTTTATTGAAAAATTCCACAGTGCCCAATGGAGACTTTATTCTTTGCACACTTAAGCTTCAAGGGACTTATCACAGTTTTGTTCTATACATTCTTGTGAACTTCCTCTTTCCACTATGTATTCAAGGACAGTTATTAATATTTATATGTATTTATATGTAAGGATGTTTATATATTATATGTAGTATGTTTATAAGAGTGTTACGTATGTGTACAATTTTGAAGCAGGCAACAGAATGTCATTTTTAATGGATACTACTGTGCCAATAATAAAAAACGACAATAAAGAGTATCTATCTATCTATCTATCTATCTATCTATCTATCTATCTATCTATCTATCTATCTATCAATCTAATCTAATCTAATCTATACCATGTCAGACAGGTGGCTGTCCAATTTCTTAAAAACCTCCAGTGATGAAGCATCCACAACTTCTGAAGGCAAGCTGTTCCACTGGTTAATTGTTCTCACTGTTAGGAGAGAACAATTAATTTATTGTTATTGTTAATTACAGGTTGCTTCTCTCCTTGAATAGTTTCCATCTTCCACCTTGTCTTCTGGTGCTCTGGAAATTAAGTTGTCCCCTTCTTCTTTGTGGGAGCCCCTCAAATACTGGAATACTGCAATCTTGTCACCCCTAGTCCTTCTTTTCTCTAGACCAGGGGTGTCAAACTCAATTTAATTGAGGGCCGCATCAGCATTGCAGTTGCCCTTGGGGGGCCGGGGGTGTGTTGCCAGGTGGGTATGGCCTACCGGGTGGATGTGGATTGAGTGGGTGTGGCCTACTGGGTGGATGTGGCCAGCTCTACATCGTTCACTTCAAGGGTGCCTGTGGTGGCCTGGGCAGGAGTGGGACAGATGTGAGGGTCTCTGGCAGAAGGGGGTGGGACCAGGACAAGTGCCAAGGCATGGTCCACTGGAGGACCCTCACTGTTCCTCTCAGGCCATCCCGGGGGGGGGGCTGGATGGTGGCGCGTCCTGCCCGGAGTCCTGGGCAGCAAAGATCAAATGCCCAGCCTGGTCCTCGAGCACCTGTGGCACCAAGCCCAGCCCCACTTCCCCAAGGGGGCGCACAGCTGTACTTATCTCCTCCTCAAGGCTGCTTCTACTATGCTTGCTCTCCTTAGCCAGGTTGCTCATGATGGGTACAAGGCCCATTCCCTCTCCATGGGAGGAGACGTGGCTTTGTATCCAAAGCTTCCTTAGCAATAGAATGGGAGACCCCAGGATAGGCCAGGAGGAGGGGGCAAGGGGATGGTGAAAGGGCAGCAGGGCAGGACTAAGGTAGGACTTCCCTCAGACCCTCCCTCTCTTCTTTCCTTCTTTCCTTCCTTTCCTAAGTACAGAGTGGTGGGAAAATATTTGAGATGAGGGAGGGAGAAAAACAGGCAAGAAACGCAGCTGGGAAGGTATCACCCTTCGTGAGGAATGAAGAAATGCACCATCGCTTGGAAGTGACTAACACATGGCCCTCACTTACTTCACATATCTGACTTGGTGGGCTTTGGGGGAGGGGATGCCATGAGCAGCGTGAGAGTCAATGTTACCTGCTCAATGCCGCCCAGCCCCCAGCTTGCCTGGTTTCGGCAGGCAGCAGGGTGCTCTCTTCACAGCGCCGAGAGGCTGAGTCAGGTGGCACAAATCTGAAAACAAGCGCGAGGCTGCCCAGCCCCCAGCCTTCCCGGTTTCAGCAGGCAATGGGGCGCTTTCCTCACAGCGCCAAGAGGCTGAGCCAGGAGCTTTGCACCTTGCTCCCTGCTGAAACTGGGCAGGCTGGAGGCTGGGCAGCATTACACTTCTCATCAGATTCGCACCACCCAGTTCAGCTCTTGGCGCTGTGAGGAGAGCGCCTTGCTGCCTGCCCAAACCAGGCAGGCTGGAGGCTGGGTGGTGTTGCGCTTCTTTTTGGATTTGCGCCACCCGGCTCAGCTTCTCGGCGCTGTGAGGAGAGCGCCCTGCTGCCTGTCGAAACCCCTCCCCCAGAGCCCATCAAGCTGGATATGTGAAGTAGGTGAGGGCCATTTGCTGGCCACTTGGAAGCGATGGTGCATTTCTTCATTCCTCACAAAGGGTGACACCTCCCCAGCATGCACCCAGGGAGTGGGGCCGACACGGCAGTGGCTGGTTCCTTGCTGTTTCCAGATGGGCTTGTGGAGCTAAGACTGAATATGTTTCAGCATAGATGGCCACCACAAAATTGTACATTGGCTCCTGGCTGGCCTGGGCTAGGGCCAAGGCAGCAGGGGCCATTCCCTTACTGTTTCCAGGATGGTTTTGCGGGCCACATGAAACTACTTCGAGGGCCACATCCGGCCGGTGGGTCTTGTGTTTGACATGTCTGCTCTAGACTAGCCTTACTCAATTCCTGCAACCCATTCTTTATATGTTTTTGTCTCCAAGCCTTTAATCATCTTAGTTGCTCTTCTTTGTCCTTTTTCAAAGTCTCAATATCTTTTTTGTAATGTGGTGATCAAAATAGATGCAGTGTTCCAGGTGTCACCTTACTAAGGATTTATAAAGCGGTATTAATACTTCATGAGATTTTGATTTTATGCCTCTGTTTATACAATTAAGGATTATATTAGCTTTTTTGGCTTATGCCCCACACAGCTGGCTCATGTTTAAATGATCGTCCACTAGGATTCCAAGGTCCCTCTCACATTTACTGTTTTTTAGCCAGGCTTCACCTAATCTGTACTTGTATCTTTGTTTTTTTTCTGCTAAATGTAAAACCTTGCTTTTCTCCACGTTAAACTTCATGTTGTTAGATTGGGCCCATTGTTCAAGTCTATCAAGATATTTTTGGATGCTGAGTTTGTCTGTTGGCTATTCCTTTCAGCTTAATAAAAATTTGATGAGTTCGCCTTCTATTCCCTCATCTAAGTATAAATCAGATTCAAATCCAGATTCAAAATCTACCTTTGTCTATAAAGAAAACATTGGATAACTTCAGCCTATATTTTTCAACCTAGTCTACTTCACACAATGTTATGGAAATTAAATAAAGAGTATAATAGTATAGGCTGTCTTCAACTGTTGGGGAAATGTAAGTGTAAATTAAATAAATAAAATTCAAAGAGGTTGCATGGAATTGAATTATTAGATGTACAGGCTGTTGACTGGCCATTCAAATCTTTATGCTGTAGCTTAAAAGAAAAGACATTCCTCTTTTTTTGTTTTGAAAACTATTTAAAGATTTTCAAAATTATATTACATTTAAGATGAATTATCTTGAAGCATATGTTTCTTATATAGATATTCTTCCTCTATTGCAGCCTTTGACGTTTACCAAAGAAATGGTGATGGAGAAGCCAAGTCCGCTGCTTGTAGGGCAAGAGTTCGTGAGACAGTATTATACCCTGCTAAATAAGGCACCAGATTTCTTACACAGGTACTTTCTTATGTATCTCTGTATTTTATGTAATCAAAATCAACTAAGCAAGCTGGATCTATTTCTTCATATAATGTAACTGTCATTGCCTTTTAAATCAATTCATCATGACTATATCCTATGTCCTATGTTTTGTTATGGCTATATCCTATGTCCTATGTTTTGTTATGGCCCTTGGATACTTACTGAAGGATGGCTAAACATATTTTAAATTAATATTTTATGTAGCTAAATTTGACTAAATGTTATTTATTCCAAATATTTGTTTCCAATATTAAGAAAAATCCCCTGCAGTAAATTATGGAAATATATAAATTATCTGAATTTAAATTTTTAACTCTTAAATTTGTCTCAAGTTTATGTTCTGCATTATTCTTTGGAATGGATAGAATAATAAGAAACTGAGCAGCAAATTATAGAAAGTAGAATTATGTGGGAGAGACTGAATTGCTCTGTCCCACAGTTTTAACTTTCAAGGGGTTTACAAAAATAATAAAACTATTTGTGTGCCCAGAATTGTTTGGAGTTGAGCAGCTTACAAATTTAATACATTTTAAATATATGTGCGAAGAAATATTCAAGATGAATGCCATATCAAAGTGCCATAAATTGTTACAAATTGAAATAGCATGTAAAAAGCTTAAGAAAGCTAAAATGCATGCTTTGTATTAATAGAAAGTGCCTGGCAAACTTATTCATGGAAATAAATATACAAGACAGGGATGTGAGATCTCCTAAATGTTAAATATTATTAGTTATGATTACTTGAATTTAACATATTATTTAACATATCACCAATCTTATAATTGTATAGAATGCAGTTAAGCTGGGGGTTGAAGAGCATGCTCAATAATTCAATTCCCCCTAATGATAATTTATGTGTATCTACATTTGAAATAGGTGTATAACAAGGTTGTAGATCATATATTTGTAAATGTGTATTTATAAGTTGCATCTCATAGTGAGGAGCATTCCTGGCACAGGAAATTAAGCACAAAATTTATTATTTATTATTTTCACAAATAAACATAACTAACATGCCTTCCTCTTTGTGTATTTTCCCCACAACTATAACAACCATGTGAGATATGTTGTGCTGAGAGAGAATGACCCAAGTCACCCAGCTGGCTTTTCTTGCTAAGATGGGACTTGAACTGATTTCTAGCCTGGTGCCTTAACAAATAGACCAAATTGGCTCTCAGATGCCAAGAACCTACAGTTTTCAAAGATACTTCACATAATAAGAATAAAATTAAAGTTTGATTCAGCAAAATCTCATAGAGAAAGAAACAAAATAGTACAGCACAAATTGTTTGTAAATTTAAATAAATATTATTGAATTTTTTTAAAATAAAGATGTAATAAAGAGTAAAGATTTTCATTGTAAAGCTATCTAACCTCCAGGCAAGATGGGCAAAATATAAGTTGAGTAAATAAATGAAACAACTTGCTTTAAAGGTTTGGTTTTGGTTTCAAAATAAAAATAAAATAAAAACCAAGAGAGTCCAGTTGCTTTTTGCAAAAAGCACCTTTGGGGCAACTTTGATCTGGAAAATTGACAATCTCCATAGAAACTTGCTTTAAAGGACTGTTAAACTAAATACTATTCAAGTATCAGTCTGTATTGATAAAGAAAGATACATCCAATTTCTAAAGTTGGAAATAAATTAAAATGGAATCTAATCAGCAAGTTGTAAAAGAAGAAATTCCAGGATGGAAATTATAAAAGAGTACTTAAATTATCAAATGAGATCAATGACTTTTATTACTGCTTCAACAATATCTTAGTGTGCACACACAATGTGTGTTTTCCAGTATTTTTGACTAGTGATAACTACCTACACAAATCCACCCACTTATCCTGAGGTCTTTTAGAAGTGGCTTGTCATTACTTTCTTCATAGGACCAAAAATCAAGATCATGTGAAGTGCTAATACCACTTTACAATGCCTTGGTAAGGCCACACTTGGAATACTGCATCCAGTTTTGGTTACCGCGATGTAAAAAAGATGTTGAGACTCTAGAAAGAGTTCAGAGAAAAGCAACAAACATGATTAGGGGACTGGAGGCTAAAGCATATGAGGAATGGGTGCTGCAATTGGGTATGTCTAGTTTAATGAAGAGAAGGGGGGACATGGTAGCAGTGTTCCAATATCTCAGGGGCTGCCACAAAGAAGAGGGAGTCAAGCTATTTTCCAAAGCGCCTGAAGGCAGGACAAGAAGCAACGGGTGGAAACTAATCGAGAGAAGCAACCTAGAACTAAGGAGAAACTTCCTGACAGAACAATTAACCAGTGGAACAACCTGCCTCCAGAAGCGGTGAATGCTCCAACACTGGAAGTTTTTAAGAAGAGATTGGACAGTCATTTGTCAGAAATGGTACAGAGTTTCCTGTCTGAGCAGGAAACTAGATAACCTCCAAGGTCCCTTCCAACTTTATTATTATTATTATTATTATTATTATTATTATTATTATTATTATTATTATTATTATTATTATTATTATTATTATTATTATTATTAAAATGTGATTGACCCAAGGTCACCCAACTGGCTTTGTACTGAAGGCAGAACTATAACTCACAGCCTTCTAGTTTTTATCTTGGTGGCTCAAACTAGTTTCACTGAGTAGAGAAACAGGAGTGATCCAGGAAAAGAAGGAAGGTGTAAGGCCAAAGACTACCTAGAAATTCCAGGTTCTAGGGAAAGTCTTGAAAAAGAATAATTATAATTTAGCCCAGCCTTTTCTTGAATTTAGAGTACAGTCAGTATACAGCCCTTTCATTCAATTACTTTCTTCTGCTACATTCTAGCAGAAAATATTAAATTAATCCCAATCAGTTCATTAAAGGTTTACTATAATGTGTTGTTTTTTTTAAAAAAAACTGTCTCTTTTGAAGCATCTGTTTGTGCCTAAACCTAATTTTTGGATAGGCAGGAAAATGGAGTGTCTTTTTTCATCCTCATTCTTAATTTTTCAATTGCAGATTTACTTAAGATAACTTTTGGCAGTTCAAAAAAGAATAACCATTTCTACCTACTACAATAAGAACAGAAAAAGTAGAGAAACATTGCCCAGCAGAGCCCTCTTCTGTCTGGAGAAAATTTGCTGGCATTTACATACTAATTATAAATTACATTCGTATCCTTAGTTGCACATAAGACAAAAGTAGTCATGAATCATGCATAAACTCTTGCTCAGCAAAAACCTTTTTTTCCTTTAATGCTGATAAAAAAGACAATAACTAAAACAAGTAGATTTAAACACTTGCATATCAAAATACAGCATATGCTGTCAAAATTTATTAGGTAGAAACTGCCATCCTTGTTTTGTTTTTTTAGAACTGCCAAAACTTTTTTGGGGGGGGCTTATATTGTAGGAGCGCTAAATTTGGGGGCAGGTAGAATCAATTTGGATATGTTAGGATTAAAAAAAAAATGAACTAGGTCCGTGATGGCGAACCTTTTAGAGACTGAGTGCCCAAAAACTGCCCCCTACCCTGCCCCGCCTCTCACCCTGCTGCTCCGCCCCTTCCCCACCCACCCACAGGGCTACGCACCGCCCCCATGGCCCAGCGCAGCAGATTACCCAGGCAGCCCTGTAGTGCCATGGCAGCCACGCCCTCCACCCACACCCTGCAGCATCATCTGCACGCTATGGGGGATGAGGGCAGAGTCTTGTCCCTGCTGCCTGGCTATGTCCTTGGTTGCACTGCTCTGTGCGGGCCATGCCCAGGGGCAACTCTCCTTCAGGGGGGCTGCTGGTGAAGGCCATGGGGGGAGGCAGGGCTGGGGCAACGGTGCGCGTGCCCACAGAGAGGGCTCCGAGTGCCGCCTCTGCCACGCGTGCCATAGGTTCGCCACCACTGAACTACCGGTAGGTTTTATCCTGTCATATCTAAAAAAATGGGAGGATAAGAGAGTGTGGCCTCCATTTTGTTAGATATATTTTCTTCACTGCAAAGGTGTATTAATTCTATTGCATTTCAGATGATTCTAGGGTTAGATAAATCTATGTGGAATCTGCCACTAGAACTACATCATCACTCAGTGATTGCTTAAGAACTAAAAGAGAACCATTTGAAATCTTCTCTAGTTTATTTATTTGTTAAATTTATTTATTGTCACCAAGGGACTACCCTGGGCGGCTTACAACAAGAAAAACAGAAAAATTTTGATTTTGATTTGATTTTATTAGACTTATATGCCGCCCTTCTCCCAAGACTCAGGGCGGCTCACAACAAAAATACAAGTATAACACAAAATCAATTAAAACTACCAATTCACAATGTAAAAACCAGGCAATCAATTTCACTCATACAACATACAGTCACAAACAGAGGCCCAGGGGCAGAGCGCAGCTCACACACCCCAAACCTCTCTGCATAAATGTGTTTTCAAGAGTTTTCGGAAAGCTAGGAGGGAGGGAGCAGTACGAACCTCTGAGGGAAGCTGGTTCCAGAGGGCTGGGGCAGCAACAGAGAAGGCCCTTGCCCTAGGCCCCGCCAGATGACATTGTCTAACAGACGGGACCTGTAGGAGGCCAACCCTATGTGCCCTAACTGGTCGCTGGGATTCATGAGGCAGAAGACGGTCCCGCAACTATCCTGGCCCATTGCCATAAAGGGCTTTATAGGTCATAACCAACACTTTGAATTGTGTTCAGAGACCAATTGGTAGCCAGTGCAGCTCACGGAGGGCTGGAGTGATATGAGCATGTCTTGGAAGACACAAGACGGCTCGCGCGGCCGCATTCTGGATTACTTGCAGTCTCCGGACATTCTTCAAAGGTTGCCCCATGTAGAGAGCATTACAGTAGTCGAATCTTGAGGTGACAAGGGCATGGGTGACTGTGAGGAGTGACTCCCGGTCCAAATAGGGCCGCAACTGATGCACCAGGTGAACCTGGGCGAATGCCCCCCTCGCCACAGCCGAAAGATGGTGTTCTAAACTTAGCTGTGGATCGAGGAGGACACCCAAGTTACGAACCCTCTCCGACGGGGACAAAACTTCTCCCCCCAGGGTGATGGACGGGCAGATGGAATTGTCCTTGGGAGGCAGGACCCATAGCCACTCCGTCTTGTCGGGATTGAGTCTGAGCCTGTTGGCACCCATCCAGACCTCAACAGCCTCCAGGCACCAGTTCATCACTTCCACTGCTCCACTGTAATGACGCGGGGTAGAGATATAGAGCTGAGTATCATCAGCATATTGATGACAACTCACCCCGTGTCGACGGATGATCTCACCCAACGGCTTCATGTAGATGTTAAAAAGCAGATGTGAGAGAACAGAACCCTGAGGTTCTGTTCTCACATGGAAGAGACCTCGGAGCCGATCTCTGACCTCCTGCGAACACCGACTGCGATCGGCCAGAGAGGTAGGAGGTGAACTACCACAAAACAGTGCCCTGCACTCCAAGCCCCTCCAACCGGCGCAGAAGGATACCATGGTCGATGGTATCGAATGCCGCTGAGAGGTCAAGAAGCACCAGGATAGTGGAATATCCCCTATCCCGGGCCCGCCAGAGATCATCGATCAGTGCAACCAAAGCAGTTTCCGTGCTGTAACCGGACCTGAACCCAGACTGCTGAGGGCCCAGATAATCAGTTTCATTCAAGGACCGTGAAAATAAGTGTAAACAAAACAGTATCGAACTAATGAAACTGTTTCAATATTCATTATTGTCTGTTATTTCCTTGCCATCTTCTCCCATTCCTGGACTGATTGTTTTCTTGACTTTTTTTCTTTTCTTTTTCTCACATAACAAACGGAAAAAGTCAAGGAAATAATCAGTCCATTAATGGCAGAAAATTGCAAGGAAGTAACAAGACAATAGAAAGAAAGCAGAACTGTTTAATTCATTCTTTGCATCTGTCTTCATGCAAAAAGAAAATATAACCCAACTTACCAAAAACAGAGCCATAAAATACAGACTAGAAATTAAATTAAATTAATTTTTTACTTATTAAAATAAGTAAGAAAAGGTAAGAGAACACCTGTCTAATCTAGATAGATTCAAATCACTGGGTCCTGCAGATTACATTCCAGAGTTCTGAAGCAATTGGCAGATGTAATCTCGGAACCATTGTACCATATCTTTTAAAGTTTTTGGACCATCAGAAAACTACCTGAGGACTGGGAGAGAACTGATGTAGTTCGCATCTTCTAAAAGGGAAGGGGGAACAAAACCCAGGAAATGGACCAATCAGCCTGACATCAATACCTGGAAAGATCCTGTAAATGATAAGCAACAAATCTGCAAAAAACTAGAAGCAACCAAAGTTATAATCAAAAGCCAATATGGGTTCGTCAAAAACAGATCATGTCAGACAAATCTTATTTCATTCTTTGACAAAGTGACTAAATTATTGGACCAACAAGATGCTGTAGACATAGCATAATTGGATTTCAGTAAGTCATTTGGCAAAGTAGATTACAACCTACTTCTTAGTAAGTTAGAAAAATGTGGGATAGACAGCATCACCACCAGATGGATTCATAACAGGGTAGCAAACCACACTCAACATATAGACCTTAACGGAACTACATCCACATTGAGGGAGGGAGGTGGTGAGATATCCCAAGGTTCCATTTTAAGCTCAGTACTCTTCAATATCTTCATAAATGACTTATATGAGGGAATAGAAGGGGAACTCATCAAATTTTCAGATGACACTAAGCTGGCAAGAACAGCCGATACCCCAGAAGATAGGCTCAAGATCCAGATGGATCTCGACAGACTTGAACTCTGAGCTCTAACTAACAAAATGAAATTCATTGTAGAGAAAAATAAGTTTTTACATTTTAGCAAGAAAAACCAATTGTACAGGTACAGATTTGGTGAAACCTGGTTCAGTAGCAATAACTGTGAGAGGGATCTTGGAGTCCTAGTGGATAATCACTTAAATATGAGCTAACAGTGTGCAGCAGCAGCCAAAAAATCCAATGCTCTCATGTTGAGTTTCTGGAAAGAGTGCTAACACCTGCAGTGATTCACTTAAAAACTGGCAAGAATAATCAAAATGTAGCGAAATGCAATTAACAAATGTCTCTCATACCAACAGAAATGTTGGGTTCAATTGTCATAAGTTGAGGAGTACTTGTATAAGAACTTAAATCAGAAAAAAATAAACCACAATATGTCTTTGCATGATCTGTGAATTAACTACAGAGAATGAGATTCTGAGACAAATAATTTTCCTAAATTTGGGGTTCCTTATGGGTTTCTGGTTATTTTTGCTGTTCTCATTGACTGCCAGTTTTGGCTACCGTTCATTCACATTGGTTAAGAAGGATAGGACAAGATGTGAACTGGCCATGACATGTGCCATACTATTGATCACAAGGTTGATTTGGTTGACCTGGTTGGTTAAGCAAGTGTCCTTTATTTATTTATTTTTTATTTTTTATACTTTTATACCGCCCCTCTCCCGTAGGACTCGGGGCGGTTTACAGCCAGATTAAAACATAACTTTTCCTCCCTCAAAACTCCACTTGCGTTCCCCCCACCCTCAAAGCTGTGTGCTCAGTAAAAAAGGATAACCATCCCAGATAAAAAGAGTATACAATCTTCAATCAAGGATATACAATCAAGAGACACATTGCTTAGCGGTGTTTTATTTTGTTTTTGTATTTGTCCTGTGTTTTTAGAAAATTATTTGCTATACCTATGTTACTGGTAACTGGTTCCTAGATTATTTACCTTTTTGTATGTCAAAATTAAATTCCTTCTATATGGGATCATCTATATTTATTCAGCAATCACTTATTTAGTGACTGTTTAAGTTATGACAGCACTGAACAAGGGGACTTACAACTGTTCTTTGTAGTTGTGGCTGTTGCAGCATCTCTGTGGTCATGTAATCACTAGTAAGGTACCTTGAAATCAGCTGACAATTACAGTGTCCACAGTGTCATGTGAACATCATTTGTGATCTTCACCACTGGCTTCCAACAAGCAAAGTCAATGTAGAAGTTAGCTGGAGGTCACAGATGTTGATGATGTGACCATAGGATGATGCAACTCTGCAAGATTTGCCTAACAACAGCAATGGGAACTGTTGCATTGTGAGACAACACAATCATGTGACATTTTTCTTTATGAACAGTCCAATTACTGACATTAAGCAAGGATTACTTGTAAGAGTTTTCATCTACTGTATCCATTGGGCTAGTTTGCCATGATGGTTAAGGTTTAATTAAAGTATCGAAAGTCATTAAATAAAGTTGGGCTTGTCAGTATCTTTCAACCCTGTATATCTCACAGAGTGTTATGTATGCTATTTTGAGATCTTGTAGAAAAGACAGAATATAAATTAAATGAATAAATAATACCTCTTAAATGCAATATTTTAGAGCATTTAAAATATGTTTCATTTGAAATTGTCGAGAAGAAAATATTTTAGAATATGCTTCCACATGATAATCTTAAATACTGTTGTTTAATTTCTTTAAAGGTTTTATGGCAGGAATTCTTCATATGTCCATGGTGGATTAGATGCTAATGGCAAGCCACAGGCAGCAGTATATGGCCAAGCTGTATGTACTATAAATCTTATTTGAAGTTGGATGCTACAAATAAACAAGACTCTTAATAATTAAAAGTTATCTACATTAACAAAATGCTATATGTATATGTTTCTGTTGAATCTCACAATAGGAGCTTCATAATAGGAGCTCACAGGAGGATAAATCTTCTCTTGTCTTACTTTTCTTCATTTCTCCTCACTCTATTCATTTTCCTAATACTTAAATGCATGTGATTTAGGAGGAGGGTGCTGGCTTATGCTTCCCATTTTATTATCTTTCTACTACAATTCTTTGTAATACTGTGTCATGTACTTACAAATAATGTCCACTTACTGACCATTCAGTGACTATTCAAAAATACAGTGGTGCTAAATAATAACTTTGGGCTAATTTATGCCCATTTAGGACCTTTGTAGCATCCTTCAATCACATGATTACCATTATAATTCAGTATACTTTTTCTTATTTCCAGTGGCAGAGCAAAGAGATTGGAGATTGCAAAAAAACAAACAAACAAACCCCAGATTGTTCAACTTCTACACATCAAAAGCAGTGTTTTTACAAAAGGCAAAAAAGAGATTGCCTACAAAATTTGCTTTTTTTCTCTTCTCTCTTCCCACCTCATAGAACAATGGTGTCAAACTGCCGGCCAACGGGCCGGATGCGTCATGCCAAAACTGCACCCACCCCATTGCCGGCAATGGGAAAAAAGTTGTGATACATCATGTCACATCACGTGACGTTGCGAGTTTGATACCCCTGTCATACAGCATAGAGATTGAACAGAGATTTCAAGAGAATAAGCTGTTTGCATAGCACACCCAGCCCCAGATGTGATCTTTACTATAATTACAACATAAATTTAATTTTTTCTACCATCTACTTTAAAAAAGTAGATGATAGAAAAAAATAAAATTATGTTATAATTATAGAGTAAGAGGTTAATTTAAATTTATTATAAGTGTAGTAAAATGGGAAGTAATTTTTTTATATTTTTTTCTTTTTTTCCTTCACTTTTGGTTTTATTATTTTTTTTTCACTTTTACTCATCTTAATTGTTAATTTGATGTTATGTTTTTATCTTATTTAAACATTTAATAACATTATTAAGCTGAAGATGTGAAACCGACTAAAAGAACAGAAGTGATAACATGATGATGTGCCACTTGGCTACTCTTTTTACCTAGCAGCAGAGTTGCTGCTCCCAATTAGGGTTGTTAAGCGAGGACTACCAATTCTAGCACTGCAAATTAAATTATGTCTCTCTAAGCTGAAGAGAAAAAGGATGTTAATGTAGAGCCTGTATCTGCCTTGTTAGCAGAGCCATGTTTAAAAATGTTGTCTTTGCATTCACTAGAAACTTGTAGCTAGCTTCCTAAAAGCATTGGTTTTCAAACTGACTAATACATTTTAATAAAGTATATCACAAAAAACTATAAAGGAACATTTTAAAAATGTCTAATAAAAGAAAAGCTAACTGTTATATTGTTTTTCAGTGTTATTTTTTCTACATAAATGTGTATATTGTAGAAAGTTAATTTTACTTAGCCAGTTTTCTTTTACTATATTTGTGTTTAGGACATTCACAAAAAAGTGATGTCCCTGCAGTTTAGTGAGTGCCGCACAAAGATTCGCCATGTTGATGCCCATGCAACACTGAATGATGGAGTAGTTGTACAAGTCATGGGGGAGTTGACAAACAATGGACAACCAATGAGAAAGTTCATGCAAACTTTTGTGTTGGCTCCAGAAGTAAGTAACATTTTGAATGTTGGAAACAGCAGAGATAGCTGGACTGGAAGCATGAGATGATTACTTTCACATGAAGAGCTTTGTTTTGAATGAAACTTGTCCACTGCTGTGGTTCCTGAAATAAGAAGATTGCAAATTGGATTAATTAACATGCTGTTTGTTATTCTGAAGAAATTATTAGCACTTACCACAGTACCACACTAGGTCTTTATAACAGTTAAGTTAAAAAATTAAATAGTATATGAATATAACATGTCCAATGTTGCATAAATGTATTCCATCTTTTTGGAAAGCACATTTTTAATGGGTCATTGTTCACAGTTTCACTTACCCTAACATAGACTAGCTTTGAGACAATAACAAAGAAATGGCTTGTAATTGACTTCCAGGGTATTTTTTTAAATCTTCCAGTCTAACCTATAGGCTTGAGATTTTCCAAACTTTTATCCAGAAATTAAGCAGGAGAAATCTTACTTTGTTGGGGGGAATCATGTAATAGTTGGCCTCCAAAATCCACTTCCTGATAGATGAATATTACCCTACAAATACTTGATTATTGTAACATAGAATATTTTTAATAATTGATTATGTATTTGTTTTGGCTGTATGTGGCTGGTGTAATTGAACTGCCATTCATAAAAATCATTCTGTATCTTCTGAGGCCAACACTGAGTTATTTTGCCTCTCTTGTTTTCCTCCTCTGTTTCTACCCCTTATAAAACTTAGAAAATTATTCAGTCATATTTTAAGGATATTCTTGATTATATCTTATACATAAAGATCTTTTATAATAATTTATAATATAAGCATTACAAGATTAGAATCTTATAAAAAGATGCAAAAAGATTTATTAAACACCACCCATAGTCACTTCTCATGAGATGGGTTGCTTCAGCATACTCTTTTGGATACTGCTGGTTTCTTTACAGTACCTGCTTTATGTGCCAGTCTTCCTATTCATTGAATAATACATTGGATAGCAACTATAAACTTGACAGTCCATAGGTAAGTTATTTAATAGTAGACAAGTATATTCCAACATTCTTAGTCATCACTTTCTCTATCCTAGGTTAGTTATGTATAAAATAAATCATTATTTAGGAAACTTTGGAGATTTAATTGATTTTTCATCTTCAGATCAACAGATCACTTAGCAACAGTTCAAAATTATGACAGACTTCCAAAAAAATACTTCTGATCAATCCCAAAACTATATATGTTGCAGCACCCCTGCGGTCCTTTGTCTGTAAGACCGACGATTGCAGACTTTGCAACACCGTCTCCCCACCTATTTCTTTCCCATCCTGCCCCATCAGATACCCCCTATTTTGTCACTGATCACTTACTTACCTTTTGAAGATCTCTACAGCTCAGGACGCCAGGACAGAAAAGGACAGGCTGCTCCATTGCTGAGCCATATGGCAGAAAAGCGGCCTTCTTCTTCTGAGAAGCTGGAAACCCTCCCCCCCAATCTTGTTTTCCTTTTGTCACTAAATGATAGCCTTGCACTCTTGAGCAAAAGCAAATGGCGAGGGAGAAAAATCTTTTTTTATAGAGTTTTATTTTTTTTTAAACAGAGTTCAATAATAATTATTCAACAAAAACATGCTGTCTAAGTATCTTATTCAAATTGAATTCCTAATCCCTAAATCTTTTCTCTAACCATTGATAAAATAGTTCCCAAGTTTGAAAATATTCTGTTTCTTCTTTTTCTTTTAACCTTAAAGTAAGTCTCCATTTCCGTACAGTCTAATATTTTTTATTATTATTTCTTCTTCTGGTGGTAATTTTTCATTTTTTCCAATATTGTGCGAATATAATTCTTGCCACTGTTATCACATGTAGAATCAAATATGTACTTTGCTTATCAGGTTTTTCTGGCATTATACCTAGTAAAAAAATTCAGGTTTATAATCTTATGTGTTTCTTTAATATTTTTTCTAACCACATGTGTATTGTCCAATATCTCCGTGCTTTAACACATGCCCACCACATATGATAATAAATACCTGGTTTGTGTTTACATTTCCAACATTTCTCTGACATGTTTTTAAACATTTTTGCTAATCTTGTTAGTGGCAAATACCATCTATAAAACATTTTATATAGGTTTTCTTTGTATGAAGCTGACATTGTCAATTTATAGTTTCTTTCCCACAAACTTTGCCACTTTTCTAAGTCTATATTATACACAAAATTCTTTGCCCATACTACTATCATTGTCTCTTACTTGTTCAACGTCCATTTTGAAATTTAATTAAAAATTGTACATTTTTAATTAACTTTTCATCAGAAGTTAATAATATCTGATCAAATATAGTCTGTTCTTTGTAAAATCCATACTGTTTAATATCTTTATCATATCTGACTTGCATTTGTAAATGTGACCACCATGTTAAATCAATGCCCTAATTTTCCATCTCTTGCCTGGATTTTAAGTTCCCTTCAGAATTTAGAATATCTTTGTATGTCCATATTTTATTGAGACTGACTAGATTTGGATGTATGAATGCTTCCATTGTTGAAAGCCATCCTGGAATTTTCAAATACATTTTACATTTTATTTTTTCCCAAGTTAATAATAATGTGTTTCTAATGTAGTCGTTTTGGAAGTATTTATGTATTTTATTTTTTCCATACTATAGAAAAGCATGCCAACCAAGTTGCAGGTCATGTTCCTCCAGATACAGCAATATTTTATTTCTAAGAGTTATCCATTCTTTTATCCATGTTTTAACACTGATGCTTGATAATATAAAATCCAATCTGGCAAGCCAAAGCCTCCATTTCCCTTGGCTTCTTGTAACATTTTCATTTTAATTCTAGCTTCCTTTCCTTGCCAGATAAATTTTTGAATTAGAGAGTTTAAATCTTCAAAGAATTTTTTCTCCAGTTTTATGGGTATCGTTTGAAATAAAAATAATATTTTTGTAATATATTCATTTTCACTGTAGCAGTTCTTCCTAACATCAACAGTTGAAGATTCTTCCATTTTTCCAAATCAAGCTTTATTTGGTTTAACAATTTAATGTAATTATCCTCTTTTATTGTTGAACATCTTGCTGTCAAATATATTCCCAAATATTTGACCTTTTTGAATATTTGCAATTCTATTTTTTCTGATAACTGCTTTTCCTCCTCCTCCTCCTCCTCCTCCTCCTCCTCCTCCTCCTCCTCCTGTGCAGCTGACTCCACCTCCTCCCAAGGCTGCTGCTTTTTCTCTCTCTCCCTCTCCTGCCCAATCTGCCTCCTTTTATAGCTCTCCCGTCTCCGCCCCCTCTCCTTTCTCATGGGGGAGGGTGGACCAGAAGTGAGCCTGGGGCCTTAGCAGCTCCAGAGGACTCTCTCACCGTAAGTCCTTGCCTGTGCTGGCTCTTTCCCTCCCCCACTACACTTGGCTAGTCAGGGCTGTGTACCACCTGCCACTCATTAATGTACCACAAGCTGTACACGTACCACCAGTTGAAAAGCGCTGCTCTAAAATGAATATCAAATCACCTGCAAATGCTTGCAGTTTGGAGGTTTCACATTTTATTTTCAATCCTTTAATTTCTGGATCTTGCCTAATGTTTTTATTTAACTTCCAGAGTTAAGATAAATAGCAATGGGGATAATGGACATCCTTGTCTTGTGCCTTTTGTTATATCAAAATTCTCTTTATAATCCCCATTTACAATTACTTTTGCTGTTTGTTTCTGATATATTGTCTGAATCATATTTATAAAATTTTGACCAAAGTCCATTGTTTTTAGTTGTTGAATCATAAATTGCCAAGAAACATTATCAAATGCCTTTTGGGCGTCTAAAAATACTAGTGCCAGTTGTTTCCCTGGATGAAGTTCATAATATTCCAATATTACCCTCAAATTATTTTTTATTTGTCTCTTTGGCAGAAATCCATTTTGAGCTGGGTGTATAAATTCAGTCAAAACCTTTTCAGTCTCTCAGTCTCTATTGATGTAAAGATTTTATAGTCCACGTTCAGTAGTGATATCGGTCTATAGTTTTTGATCTGGGTTAAATCTGAGTCCTCTTGGTATCAAAGTAACATTAGCTTCTATCCATGTATTTGGGAGTTTTGCCTCCAATAAAAGTTCATTACATACATTTTTCAATGGTGAACTTAACATATCTTGTAAACATTTATAAAACTCTGCCAGGAGTCCATCTGTTCCCGGCGCTTTTTTCATTTTTTTGTCCTTTTATTGCCTCTGTCAATTCCATCATTGTTATTTTTTTTTCATTTAACATAGTCTTAAAGTTTTTGGTAAATAGTCTGGAATTTTTGGTAAATTATTTTCTTCCATATATTGAGTCATTTTCTCCCATGGAGTTTCTTCCTTGTCATACAGTTTCTAATAGTATTATTACCTTTTTTATTGCCTCATTTTAAAATTGTAAATAGCCTTTTTCATCTACTAAATTGTTTATCAATTTTTTTCTCCTGTTTTTTAAGTTTATAAGATAACCATCTTCCTGGTTTGTTTGCATTTTCAAAGAAGTTTTGCGTTGCCCTTTTAATTTATTGTGCCAATTTTTCTGATTCTATTAAATTTAATTTATGTTTTATTATTTCCATTTGTCTTTTCAATATTTTCTTTTGTGGGTTTATTTGTAGTTCAAGTTCTAATTTTTTAAATTCTTCTCTTAACAACTGACATTGTTGTCTCTTTTTCTTTATGTTATTGCTATGCCTCGAAAATATGCTTTGGCTGTATTCCATATATTTTGTAATGTTATATCTTCTTTTTTATTTTCTTTGAAGAAAAATTCCATTTCTTTTGTTGCTAAATTTACAAATTCTTTCGCTCTTAATATAGATTGATTCAAAGTCCATCTTAATTTTTTCTGCATTCCTTTCCACACCATTTTAAGGGGTTATGATCTGCCCAAGTACTTAATTCTATTTCAATTTCCTGCATATTAACTCTTAATTCAGGAGTCATCTAAATCAGGGTTTTTCAACCTGTGGTATGGGTACCACCTGTGATACATTGGCACCTGGCAGGTGGTACGCAACCCTCCTAGAAAAGAGGTAGCAGGGGAGGGGAATGAGCTGAACCGATGGCAGCACTGCACAAACCTGAGTGAGAGATGGCTGGAGTTGCAGGGCTGTCAGGGCTCAGCAAAAGCGCCAGGATCAACGCTTCTTCAGGGCTGTCGGTTCAGTGGAAGTGCCAGGATCAGCGCCAGGTTCCAGCTGGAGCTCGGCGCTGATCCTGGCACTTCTACGGAACCCAGAAGAAGCACCGCTGGAATGTTGCAGCATCTCCAGGATCTTGTGATTTACATTCAGATGCTTGGCAACTGATTCATATTTATGACGGTCACAGTGTCCCAGGGTCATGTGAAGTGACCAAAACCTGCTGCAACCACCCAGAAGACGGGGGGAATAAAAACCAAACACCTCCCACCCACCCCCGCTGCCAATCCTCAACAGAAATGCTCACAACATTGAAAACCTCAGACAGGAGGAGAAGCGCAGCTGGGCAGGCAGGCAAGTGTCTTACTCGGATGTGGCTTGGGGGGCACTTTTTTTAGTGCTATTGTAACTTCGAACAGTCACTAAGCGAACTGTTGTAAGTCAAGGACTACCTGTATTTTATCACTTTTTTCCTTTTGGGAGAGGGTCATCAAGTTTTTGACACGTTGCTAGGTGACTGGTGGTATTCGGATGTTGCCATATCCTAAAAGTGGTACAATGGATGAACAGGTTGAAAAGCCCTGATCTAAATCATATCAATTCTAGACCAAGATTTATGACTATTAGAATAAAATGTGTATTGTGATTTTCCTGGATTTGTTTCTCTCCAGATATCTTGTATATCAATTTCCTCTATCATACTGAAAAAAGTCCTAGGTAATCTTTTTCTTCCTTGTTTCCCTGATTTACTGCTTTTATAATCTAATGTCCCGTCTACTATTGCATTGAAATCCCCAATTAAGCATATATTTTGGTATTCCATTTCTACTATTTTTCTGTAAATGTTTTGATAAAATTCTTCTTGTTTATTATTTGGTGCATATATTGCTATCAAAAGTATCTGTTTTTGATTTAAAGATATTTCTACCATTAATATTCTTCCTTCTTCATCTGCATAAATCATTTTGGAACCTATTGTCTCTTTGACATATATAAATACTACTTTTTTTTGTTGTTGAGCTGATGCATAATAAAGTTTTCCAAGTTTTGGATTTTCCAAAAAATTATAATGTTGTTTTTTTATGTGTGTCTCTTGTAAACAAATTATATCAATATTTAATTTCTGTAGTTGTTTGAAAATTCTTTTTTTTTATGGGGAATTCAGTCCATTTACATTCACTGAAAAAATTCCATTTTCCTTCTCCATTTTGGTTTACTTATATTTAGGTCTTGTTGATCTCGTAATCTTCTGCTCTCTTACTATTCCCTCATCTTCTTGATTCATCTTCTCTTTTTCTTCTTCCACCTGTGTAATTGTTTCCTCTATTGTTTGTTCTGTCTGTTTCTGGCTTTTTCCATCCTCTTGTTGATATTGTGTTCTTTCTCCCAGAAATGTTCTATATCTTTCATCAAAATCCTCTACCTTCCACACTGACTCCAAACAATATCTTGTGTTATTCCAATTAATTAAAATTCTTTCTGGCATCAGCCATCTAAAATGTACTCCTTTTGCAATCAGCTTTATAGTCAAGAAATGATATTGTCTTCGAGTATCCCTTATTCTCTTGAGAATCTGTTTCAACACTACTATTTCTTTATCTTGTAATGGATTATCTCTAACTCTTCTTAATATCTCATCCCTCATTGTTTTCTTCATAAATCTTACATGGACTTCTCTAGGCAATTTGTGTCTCCTTGCATAACTTGAATTCATTCTAAATATTTCATCCACTTCTTGCTGCATCTCCAATCTTTCCATTTCTAGGGCCTCTGCTAATAGGTTAATAAACACTTCTGCTATATTTTCCTCTTTATCTTTGGGTATGTTCTGGAATCTCAAATAGTGTATCGCTTTCTCCATTTCCAAGGCAGCAACCGCCCCTTCTAAGTTTTGATTTGCTTCTAATTTTTCATTCTCTGTCATTAGTGCTTCAATTTTTCCCCAGTATCTTCTCACAGCTCTTCCACCTTCTGAATTCTTCATTCATTTTTAAGGATCATTTGTTGATGAACCTCAAAATGTGTCTTTATGTCAAGTATTTATTTGTTTAGCTTATCAAGATTGCTTTTTGTTTCCTGATGATTCTTCTGCATCATTTCTTGCATTAGTTGTAAAGCCATATGCATCTCTTTTTGGAGGTTGTTTGCCTTCTCTCATAATATTGCTTCAATAGATCCCTGACGTACTGGACTAGATGTTCCAGAAGAGGGTGCAGAAGCAGGCTTTTTTGTAATTTTAGTGAGGTTTGGTGCACTCATTGTTCAGTCAGCCAGATTTTGTAAATCCACAGGGAGAAGGGGAAAAAAAGAGAGAAAAAAGCCAACTGCTTTAGGGTATAATCCGATTTTAAAAAGGAGCCAACTATTTTAGGCTATAATCCAAGTTTAAAGGAGAACCAACTGCTTTAGGCTATATTCCAAGTTTAAAAGGGAGCCAACTGCTTTAGGCTATAATCCAAATTTAAAAAGAAGCCAACTGCTTTAGACTATAATCCAGGTTTAAAAGGGAGCCAACTGCTTTAGGCTAATCCAAGTTTTTAAAAAAGCCAACTACTTTAAGCTGAAATCCAGCAAAATAAAAAACACCAACTGCATAAGTCTAATCCAAATATTTCTGTCAGTTCAAAGATATTAGAGAGAAAAAAGAAAAAAAACCTGTCTCTAAATAGTTTCTATAATAGTTATATCTAAAGTTGAAAGATGTAGTTAAAAAAATCTTTGTTTTTTCTTTTGTAGAAACACAGGATGTTCTTCGTTTAGCACAGGTGTTGTTTCAAGGTCATCACTCTTCTGATTTTTTCTGTATTGTAATATCTTCCTTCACCACTAGATGTCCTCATTAGTTATAATGTCTCTATCCAGTAGTAAAACTTTTATTTAAAATGCTCTTTCACAACAAAGTAAAAAAAATTTCCCAAATAAAAAAAATTAGCCAATAACTTATCATTTTTTTTCTTTTCAATCAGTCTCGAATCTTCTGTATATATTTTTATATTCCTTAATTTTGTCCCCCCATTCAGATTTCTCGCCGCTTTTAACTCTCTTCTTCCCAAGTCTTCTGGGGTTTTTTACTTTTAAAAGTTATCCAATTCAGGGAATTATATTTTAAAAGTCCGTAGGGAAGAGAAATAAAGAAGAATCTCACTCAGATCAAACATGTTGTTGACAGTCAGCTGTTCGCCAGCACTGTCGCGGCTCTTCACTTCTTCCTGGGCTGTCTGCATGCTTGCCGGCAGCCTTTCTCCCTCCTGTTTGAAGAGTTTCCTCAGTCCGTTTGGGCCAACCGCTGTTGGCTCCGAATTCCAAAGATTTCCCTTCCTCATTGCCTCTCCAGGGCAACTTTCTGACCTCTTTGGGTCTCCAGACGAAGCGAAATCGGATTAGGAAACTGGAGCTCTGGTTTTTTACATCCGTGTTGCCATGACGCCCAGGATGAACTCACGAGGGAGAGAAATCTTATTTCCCTTCCTTGCCATTTGCCTTCTATGTCTTGCTAATGGTAGGTGGAGGGAAAATATGGAAGTAGCCAGAAAACATTTCCCTTTCTTTCCCCCACCATTAGTTACACCTGTGTTAGTTTGCAAAAAGACTGGCGTCTATGGGAAGCTTACGCTAAAGGAAGAGTTTTGCTGGCTGCTTCCATGTTTTCCCTCCACCCACCATTAGCTGCATCTCTATAAGGGGGAGTTGGGGAGAAATGGTGCAGGGGGTGGGGGCAGAGGATGCCCAAGCAGCTGTGGGTACTTCAAGGAATAGGAAGCAGAGCATGGGATATCTAGTGGATGAGAGAAGGCCAGAGGCAGGTGATTTTGTTCCATGATTTCCCCCACCCCTGAGGCACCTCATGCAAGTTCAACGACCCACACATTTGTTTAACAAATGCATTGGAGAGAATCTGGATGGGGGATTGTTCACTTAATGTGATTATTTAACATCCTCTCAGCTTGTGAATGTAATTGACAGCTCCATTACATTCGTAACTTGAGGATTACCAGTATTACGTCTTCCTAAAAAAAAACCTCCCTTTATACAGAACTGTGAATTAGATCAGGATTAAAAGCTTACTTTGTGTTCCTTGCTGACCATCTACTCCTTCCTTCAACTATTATCAAAAATGTAGGACAGCATGAGCAGTTTCACTTACATTATGAGAATTTGGGTTCCCCCAGAATTGGAGGGGAGATATGTCTAAGTGCAAAACTAGAAAGCAAAGACATGTATCTATACTTACAAGAAGCATGGAGCTCTTGTCTAGTTTCTATTACTTCATCAACCCTAACAACAACAACAACAACAGAAATAGCAAGCCATGGCTAATAACCAAATGCTTTTTCAGCTTTCCCAGAGCTTCTCCAAATTGTGTGCAAAAATTTGGATTTTCAAGGGAAGGGCAAGTGAAAATTTAAAGCAGACATGTTTTTGCTAGGCTTAATTTTTCATTATTTTTCTAAAAATGTAATGTAAAATGCCTACAAGCTGAAAGGTTCATTTATAGTTCTCTGCTGACATCTTGCATTGTAACCCAGGCAGGCAGTTCTAGCAAAATGTGGACTTTATTTAATTTAGGTGGAAAACAAAGGGCAAATGATTAGACCAGTGATGGCAAACCTTTTAGAGACCAAGTGCCCAAAAACTGGCCCTGCCTCTGCTCCACCCCCTGCCCCGCCCCGCTCCACTCCCCATCCCCTGCCCCGCCTTCCCGCCTCCAGGGCCTGCCATAGATCGCCCAGGCAGCCCAGCAGCACTATAGCGGTCATGCCGTCTGCCTGTGCCCTGCAGCATCAACTGTGCACGATGAGGTGTGAGGGCAGAGTCTTGTCTATGTTGCCTAGCTGCCATGTCCTTGGCTGCGCTGCTCCGCATGGTCCATGCTCGGGTGATTCGGAGAGGAGGGGTCGCGGGGGGAGGCGAGGCTGGGGCAACAGCACGTGTGCCCACAGAGAGGGCTCCGAGTGCCGCCTCTGGCACCTGCGCCATAGGTTCATCACCACTGGATTAGACTATAGCTAGAAGTGGGGTAAGAGCTAAGTTTGAAGATATCAATATGAACTAGCAATTCTAATGGTTCCAATTCCAATAATAATGGTTCTTCAAAAGTGAAATTTTGAACACTGGCTGAGAATGGGTCTTTTTTTTCTTGTTCATTTCAGTATATACCAGATCCTGTATTATTACAAGACTTGGCTATTCACTGTTTGAAAATAAACAAAAAGTCTTCCTATTGATAGGCAAAATCTCAACTCTGAAGAGTCTTGGGTTTAGTGATGCTTCCCAGAAACTTGAAATTATGGCAATCAAGCAGTTATGTCCATAAAGAAAAAAAAGGCACATCAAAGTGATGTATTCTTTCATTAAATGCTCTGTACCTAAGATTCCCTCACATTGAGCTCATTACCAGATGACTTCATGCATATATCAGTGGAGCTTTCTTTGCAACTATGCACTCCACAGATATTAACTTTGACCTTGCAAATTAAGCTTTCTTCTCTCTGTGGTATCTTTGTTTTCTCAGGGATCTGTTCCAAACAAGTTTTATGTTCACAATGATATATTTCGCTATGAAGATGAAGTATTTGGTGATTCTGAACCTGAACTTGATGAAGGTAGGGATATTTTTATATGAATTATACTATTAAATACTATTAAAATAGTATTTAATAATAAAACAAAAATAACAAACACAAAAATGCATATACTACAAAAATGCATAAGTACTTAAAATAAGTGAAATTACAACAAAAATATGCAGTATGTTGTTATAACAGTAATTATAATTCCATATATAATTACCTATTGTAAATGTTATACAAGCGTATGTGTATGTCTGTGAATGTATTTCTACTACACATATATAACTATAATGCTTTTTTAAAGCCTACTGTATTTTGCTTAAAAGACTATATTTCACTATATTTATCCATACAAAGTCTGTGTTTATCTCCTCATTAAGTAATCTCCTGATTAATTGTAATCAGGTTTTTAATCCATTGAGTAAAAAAGATTATACATTTATCTTTCCAATGTTGCAGTATCAGACTTTTAGCTAAAATAAGGATATGGAGAATTCATTTATATTATCTGGTTGTCAAATTCCATGTACTAAGTAGGTAATTAAGAGAATAGTAACCTCTGAAAATTTTACTGTTTGTTGCACAGTCGAATTTATATAGTCCACTTGCAAAGCCTTAGTAAGTATAGAATATTATATAAACAGGTGTTTGATAGTTTAATTTATTAATTGATTAATCCTATAACCATATCAAAATATAAAACAATAAAATACAGAATCTAATTTCAGGCTAAAAGAGATAGAAAATGCAGTAATAAAATACACATGTGCTAAATACAAAGAATCAACATTCATATAAACACATTTTTTTTACAGGATACCCTAATTTATTGGGTTTAGGATGTTTAGGCACTGACCTTGGCCATGCCTTCTTCGCCTCCAGCCTGCCACCTCAGCCCATTTACCACCAGCTTTCCTCCTCTGCTGGCCCTTCCTCAGTCATTGCCCACAACCAATGGGCCCCCAGCCCTGCGCCCTTTGGCTGTACCTATTCGCCTAGACACCCTTTGTTTTGAGCCTTTGGCTGCATGGGACAAATAGCCGCCAGCCAATCAGGTGGCAGGTAGAAGCAATGGTGCTGCAGGGGCAGCATGCAAAAATTGACAATGGGCATTCGCAGGGAGTGGGGATGGCAGTGGACAGTGCAAGATTTTTTTTTTAAGTATTGCGGCTACTTCACAAGTTTTGGGGCCTTGCAGCTCAGGATCTGAGTGAGGGAGACTGGCAGCAGGCATAGCAGCTGTCAAGACTATTGGGGGCACAGATAGGTGAGTGTGTTGGGGACCAGGAAAGGAAGGAGGGGCATCTCGAGGCTTCATAAAGAAAGCTTGCTCGCAATTCAAACGAAAGAGGGGAGCAGGAGCGAGGCTGACACGGCTTCTGCAGTTGCAGGGGGCTCTGGAGGAGATTTGCAGGTTAGCTGCAGGGCTGGTGCGGCTTCTGCAATTAAGGGGAGGGCTGGGGGAGGCACAGCAGACAAACTTGAGATGATGCATGAACTACCATTCGGTATCAGGCTAGAGTCCAGGTGCAGAAACAACAGAGGAGATGGTGGGGAAAAAAAGGAAGCCGTTTTGAAGTCCCCCCAACACACTCTTGCCTGTTCACCTCCCCAGTGGCCTCGGTGGCTGCTACTTCCACCGCCACTCCCCCTCTGTTAGGTCCTGGTGACAGAGTTGCAAGGCCCCAAAACTTGTGGAGCAGCCACAGTACTTTTTAAAAAATTCTTGCATCGCACACTACCCCTCCCAACCCTTGTGATCGCCCATCACCAATCACACGCTGCCTTAACAGCACCATTGCTTCTGCCTGCTACCCGATTGGCTGGTGGCTATTTGTCCCGTGCAGCCAATGGCCTGGGACAAAGAGTGCCTGGGCAAATGGCCAGGACAAATGGCAGAGGGCCAGAGGCCCATTGGCTGTGGAGAATGGCTGGGGGAGGGCCAGCAGAGGAGGAAAGCTGGCTGTAAATGGGCTGAGGCGGGAGGTTGGAGGCGAAGGAGGAGCGGCCAAGGGTCCATGCTGAAATGTCCCAATCTGAATCTGTTCGATATAACAAGTTCTTAGCTCAGCTGCCTTAATTATAAACTATGCAGTTCTATTCGTTATGTATAGATTAGTACCCAGAAGAAATAGGACAGTCTGTGATTCAAATCTCAGTGGGCTGTTCTTTCATCTAGGGATGTCATGTAAGCCCAAGAGTCAAACAAATCATGAACAATGTCTTTGATTGCTAGGGCACTGCATATACATATTCTCTCATGATATGATAGGTGGTGGAAGTGCCCAAATTTGGTTATGGAATCCAGTAGCTTGAATCTGACTCTGAAATATGCCCTTCTTGCAAATTGTGTCAATTTCACTGACAAGTAATTTTTCAAATTGAAAAGTAATTTTGTTCCTAGCCAAGCAACTTAAAAATCTATTTTTTGCCATTAACTCCATGTCAGTTTGAGCACTGATATCTAATTTCCCTTGCCTGGGAGGCAGTTGAAAATAAATACTGGAAAACCCATGGTGTGAAATAACTTCGGTAAGTCAGCTTATCCAGGAATTGGGCTGAGCCATAGTTATCTGTCCTAAACATATTTTGGGTAGCCTACCAGAGTCTATTTAATGGATCTTCTGCCAGTATATGAAAAAAATTTTTTAATTGGCTAGGTATGGAGCATTTTTGCTTTGTTTCTGTTCAGACCACAGGGACTAATGTATTCTTATCAGTTCCTAGTAAGCTTCTTAAAAAACAGGCCTGAACTTGGTCAAATGAGGTGGCTTTTGCAAGATTCCACAATTACACATCATGTCAGCATAGGGACTATTTTTGTCCTGAATATTTTCAGTATATACATTCAGTTATTCTGATAATAGTAATTAAATAATTTGTATAATTTTTTAATACTTGTCTTGGTCCTTGTTGACCTTCCTTTAATTTATCCATGATTGTGTTGATAAAAACCACTCCTAAATAAGTAAAAGAATTGTTCTTGTTCGATAGGCTTCCCTTTTAGTTATATTTCACACTTTTTTGTCACTTTAGATTTGGTTTTATTGATGTTTAGAAAATTCAGAGCACAGTAGGTACAACAATGTTTTCAGGCTTATTTGAGAATGTACTCTTAAAACCATATCAGCATATAAAAAAGATTAATAAACATATCATATCTTTTTCCTTTTCTCCATAGCAAATATGATAAAAAATATTAATCTCTGATAAAAAAATACTAAAAATACAGGTCTCCAGCAGAAAAGGGATAAAATAAATATGAAAATAAAATAAAATGGGATGAAGTAAAAGCAAAAGAATTAGTTAAAAATAAAAAGGAGGCTTTAGAAGGAGCTCTTAACAACAGATGTTAGATCTTTACACCATCTTTCTGGGCCCCAACATGTGTTTTAAAGAAGTATTGTCCTCATTACATTTCCAACAAAATGATGTCTCAAACAATCCTTTTCTAAACAAATGTAATAGAGTCAAATAAATACTAAATATTATTTTTGTTGCTTAAGTTGTAGCTTAAGATCCATTGGCATTTTGCTGTAGAAGTTGAGACACTTTTTAATCATTCTAGACAATAAAGAAATGTACTTATTTCACTCATCTTTTAAAATCTGCATATCAAATTGATTTATTCATAACAAATATGTACCAAAACAGAGTGTTTTTTTAGTTTTAAAAGATTTAACAAACTTTCCTAAGTATCTCAGTGTCTCAGAAGCTGAAAATGTTGTTGGTCCAAACAATATTATTAATAAAAGTTGTAGGTATAAATATTGTCACTGTTACATCTGATAAATTATATTTGTCTCTTAGCACAGCATATGGTAAAAATTCATCCTCATCCTCTATCAATTGATCCAAAGTCCATATTCTTGCTTTCATCCCATTTTTCCATAGCAGCATCTTTTTTTCCAAATTTTTAATGTTCGGTTTCCCCATAAACTCAATTTAGCATGTGGGAAAGGACCATTCTCCAGCACTTGGAAATGGAGAATCCACCAATGGGTTATGACTGCATTCCTGCCCAATCAGATCAAGTCAGCCAAAGCTGCCACGCCCTTCCTGGACCATAGAGATCCCAGTTTTTGACTTGATCTGGCCCAGGACGAACATACAGCGTGGCTCCTAGGCAGGTACAGTTCACCTATTGGTGGATTCTCTGTTTCTAAATAGATAGAGTAGAAATTAGCAAGGATTTATTTCCCCCCCCCTTAGCAAGAGGCTGGGAGTTTGACTCCTAGCCTTTCCTAAAGGAGGGAAAGCTATAACAGTGAATTGTAAGGAAGGTGCTCCTTCCTCCCATCCCCCCCTCAGCCCCCTCCCCACTCGATAGCTAAAGAGCCGCATTGGGACTAACGGCTGTTAGTCCAGCCGGCCAAAGAGCCCTCTGCAGAGCAGGGCAGCCGGCAGCACAGCGCTGGAGCTCCGTGGGCCAGGAGGCCCACACACACAGGTAATCCGTCGTTCGGCGCAGGGGGAGGTGGAAGGCAGGGGGGCGAAGGGGAGGAGGGTCCCCTCACCCTTCGCCGCTCTTTTGCCGGTTTTTTGCCTTTTTTTGCGCGTCCCCCCCACCATTCCAACCGGGCCGCGGGTAGATAAACTAGCGCCAATCAGCTGATCAACGGCCGCGCAGGGGCCTAGAGAGGCCTTGCCGGCCAGGAATCCCTCAGCTGAAGGGGAAGCGACGGAGGCCTCAACGGCCGCCATTTTAACCACGTGGCGCGATCGCCGCAGAGGGGAAGCAGGGGAGGGGGGAATCCCCTCCAAGCATTGTCTCCCCCAGGAGGACCTTAACTGAACGGGCGTGGCCTAGCAGGCCCACTAGCGAAGGCCGCACTCAGGACAGATAACGAGGCCTCTCCTTACTGCCCGCCATCTTGCCGCCCTAAACCGGGCCCAGGAAAGCAAGGCCTACCCAGCAGGCCTCCCTAGGCCGCTTCATAGCCAGGCCAGCTCCACCCGGTGGGCCCGTGGCACAACCTCAACACCCCTTCTCAAGTTTGGTGTCTCCCACTGCCCAATTGCCATCCAACTCTATTGGCTCCACTCGGATTCCAGGCACCCCCATTAGTGTGTCTGTCCTTATCTGAGTAATCGATACGTGGATTCCAGGCGCCCCCCCCACAGTGGGCCTGTCCTTATCCACCGTATTTCTAGCCGGATTCCAGGCACCCCCTGTAGTGTGTCTGTCCTTATCCGTGCACAGCCACAGTCGGATTCCAGATGCCCCCAGTAGTGCGCCTGTCCTTATCCACACAGAGGCTGTTCCTGAGTTCCAGACGTCCCCTGTAGTACGCCTGTCCCTTACCCAGTGGGTAATACTGTCTAGATACCCGGGGGCCCCTATCGTGTCCCGGCGCTATCGGAGAATGGAGGAAGCCACCCTGGCCTCATCAGGAGCCCTGCCATCCTCATCAGGTCAACCTGGTCTGGAAGGCACCGACAAGACGGCAGCCAAATCTAAGGTTAGATCTGCCACCAAGACTTCTAAGAGAACAGACAAACAGGACAAGAGGAGACACCAGGCTTTGGAAAAGGAGTTTACCAAAGCACAAAAAAGAGCCAGGCTGGCGTCACACCAGCCCGAGGCCCTAGCCCTAGACTTCCCCCTGGGTCTATCTACCTCCCCGCGGGGAATCTGGTCAACAGGGAAAACCCGTCACTCCCCCACACAGTTTGGCCCAGGTGACCTTCATTCCATGGCCCGAGCCCTGGCCACAAGGGTCCCTCAAGGGACCCCCGAGGCCACGTTCACCCCCACGGCGGCTGGGCTCTGCCCGAGCGAGCAAGCAGCCTTCCCCAACGAAGACCGCCTAGCCCTACTCATCGCCCAGACAGTGGATTGAGCCCTGGATGCCAGGGCTCAGACTTCCAGACCAGTAGACACCGCCTACAGACACAGCCCACACCCGGAGACGGGGGCCTACGATAGCCCCTCATCTCCTTCAGCATCCCCAGCATCTGAGGACTCTTACCTAGATCAGCCAACCGCAGATCAGGGTATACCAATGTCCGAGGAGGAGGAGGACCCACCAGAGGCCCCTTCCTTCGGTGGACTATTTAATCCCTCCTTTTTCATCACCTTGCTATGCAAGGCCACATCCACCGCTCACCTGGGTCCCGAAACTCCGATGACAACACCCACCGATCCACTGGATTCGGAGGCAGACCCTAACTTCTTGGAGCCGGTCACGACACAGCATCGCATCCCTTGCCCCTCCCTGTTCCTGAACGCAATCAGGAGACAGTGGACATCACCGGCCTCTCCCATTCCGGGTAGCACGGACAAGAAATTGTACAGTGTTGCCACAAAATTAGAGGAGACACTGGAAGTGCCTACCGTGGACGAGCCCCTAGGCCCCCTAGTGTCATCCACCGCCATCTCAGGGGACTTCTCGGAGGCCCTCAAAGCTGAGGACCGCAAGTGCGAGTCTACCTACTGCAGAACGCACCAAGCAACCGCATGGGTGATCAGAACGGCAACCTCCACTTCATTCTTCAATAGGGCCTCTCTCCGTTGGCTCCAGCAGCTCCAATAACAGATTCCAGCGGAGGATCTCCGCACACATCAGGATCTCAGCAAGCTGGTGGCGGCCACAGAGTATGCGGCAGACGCGACCCTCCAGGCCACTAGGTTTTCTTCCAGGACTATGGCTTCCAGTATCATTGGCAGACGTATGCTCTAGCTGAAACATCGGCAGGCTGATGCTAAGTCCAAGTGGAAACTAGCAGCGGCTCCTTATCAAGGGGGCAAGTTTTTCGGGGATGCCTTAAACCCCTACACAACAGAAAACAAGGACAAACGTAGGGTCCTTAATCATTTGTTCAGGAAACAGGATAAGCGCGCCAGACCCTACCCACGGCGACAGCCCTTTCGGGCAGGAGCCAGGTACAGTTATCCCCAACCCTCCCAATCCTTTCCGGCCAGGCAAGACAGACAGGAGAGACAGGCTGATAGGCAAGCCCCCAGACCCAGGCATCAACCCCAGGGCAAGCGCCCCTTTCGAGGTAACAACAGGCCATTCTGGTGCACCAGATGACACCCCATCAGGACCTCCCATCGGGGGCAGGCTCTCCCTGTTTGCCCACCAGTGGGAGGCCACCACCACGGATACATGGGTGCTCAGCACCATCCGTCACGGCCTTTCCTTGGAATTTGTCACCACCACCCCAAATCGGTTCCTCCCTTGCCCATCCCCCCGCAACCGAACAAGGAAAGGGTTGATGGATGAGGCAGTGCACCATCTACTTCACATACGGGCCATAGAACTGGTTCCGCTGGACCAGAGAAGCCAGGGATTCTACTCTATCCTCTTCGTCGTCCCAAAGGCGTCAGGGGGATGGAGAGCCATTCTAGACCTCAAGGGCTTGAATTATCATCTGGCATATCACAAATTCAAGATGCAAACGCTCCGGTCCATTTTGGGAAGCGTAAGAAAGGGGGACCTCATGACGTCTATCGATCTCCCGGAGGCGTACCTCCATATCCCAATCTCTCTGGCCCACCGACGGTTCCTACGGTTCGCTTACAAGGGACGCCACTTTCAGTACAGGGTGCTCCCATTTGGCCTATCCTCCGCCCCAAGGGTCTTCACCAAGATCCTGGCGGCTTTAGCAGCCAGCCTGAGAATGATGCCGGTCAGAGTCCAGTGTTACTTGGATGACATATTAATCCAGTCTGCATCCCTCCAGGCCGCCCGGTCGGACCTAGAAGTGGTGGTAGGGCTACTTCAAAGCCACGGGTTCTCGATAAACTTCCCCAAAAGTCACCTGGTTCCCTCCACAACATTACTCCACCTCGGCGCCATCATAGATACCGTGGAGTGCTGGGTTTACCTATCCCAAGAACGCCGGGACAGCATAGGACGTTCGATCCTCCAGATTCGCAGGAGTCAATCCGTAACATTGGCCAGTCTCTCCCAGCTGTTAGGGAAAATGATCTCGGCCATTGCAATCGTGCCTTGGGCCAGGCTCCACTCCAGGGAACTGCAATGGTTCATGTTGCGCTTCCAGAGGCGGAACCTCAGCGCCTCCCTCCAAAGAGTACACCTCCCGCTGCAGGTACTACAATCCCTCAGATGGTGGCTATCACCAGCCATAAGCAGCGGGTCAGGCTTCAAGGAGCTGGACCGGATAGTACTCCTACAGACGCCAGCCTCTTCGGCTGGGGAGCGCACCTTCACTCACAATGGGCACAGGGCCGGTGGTCCAAGTCGGACCTCCGACACATCATCAATTGGCTCGAATTACAGGCCGTCCACCTCGCTGTCTGTCACTTTCAAGGCCGAGTGGCACGCCACCACGTTCTGGTCCTCACTGACAATGTGACAGCTAAGGCTCACATAAACCGTCAGGGGGGCACCCGGTCCCGGAGCCTTATGGCAGAGGCCCTCCTACTGGGAATCTGGGCAGAACACAACCTAGCTTCCATCAAGGCCGATCACATATCAGGGGAAGCGAACACTCAGGCCGACTTCCTGATCCGAACAATGGTGGATCACTTGGAGTGGCGCCTTCACCCAAGGATCTTCAAAGAAATCTGCCATCGTTTCGGATTGCCAAAGGTGGACCTCTTTGCTTCCCCGCACAACACTCAACTGCCCCGCTTCTTTTCCCGGTTTCCAGCCAGAGGGGAGGAGCAGACGGACGCCCTCCGGAGCCGGTGGCCACAGGGCCTAATTTACGCCTTTCCCCCCGCCCCTCCTCCCGGCGGTGATACGCAAACTCCTCCAGGAACGGGCAGAGGTACTCCTGGTGGCCCCCCACTGGCCAAGGAGACCCTGGTTCGCCGACCTGATGAGTCTCTCCCTCGCGGAGCCCTGGAGGATTCCCCCGGAACGGATATTGCTCAGTCAGGGAGCCATTCTCCACCCAGACCCCCAGTGGCTCCAGTTAGCCGTCTGGCACTTGAGCGCTCAATCTTAGCAGGGGAGCTCTGCTCCCCGGGGGTCATCACCATAATCCAGGCCTCCCGCCGCCCTTCCACCAACCGCATCTACGAGGCCTGTGGAAAAGCTTCCAATCGTGGTGCTCCAGACGACAGCTGTCGCTCCCAGACCTCACAATTTCCCATATCCTGGACTACTTGCTCGTCGGGCTTGACAGGGGCTTGGCCCCAAACACACTGCGCAGACAGGTTGCAGCGCTGGCAACGGTTCTCACAGGCAACTCAGCAGGAACCCTGAGCCACCACCCCCTTATCCGGTCATTCCTTAAAGGGGCCTCCAACTCCAGACCCCCTACCGTACACAGATACCCTTCGTGGGAGTTACCAGGGGCCTTCGGTCGCTCACTCAGCGGCCCTTCGAACTCCTAGCGACATACAACATGCGCTACCTGTTCCACAAGGTGGCGTTCCTGGTGGCAATCACGTCCCCACGGCGCATCTCCGAATTGGCAACGCTCTCAGTCAGGGAGGACTTGTGCGTGTTCCATCAGGATAGAGTGATCCTACGCCTCGATCCCACCTTCACCCCGAAGGTGAATTCCCTATTCCATAGGTCACAGGACATAGTACTACCAGATTTTTGCCCCAACCCATCACATGATCAGGAGCGACAATGGCAGAGCTTGGATGTCCGTAGGGCACTGAAGTGCTACATTGCACGTACAGCAGAATTCCGCAAGTCCGAAGCCCTGTTCATATCCTTCCATCCTTCCTGCAAAGGTCGGAAGGTCTCCTCCTCCACAATTGGCAGGTGGATCAGAGCGTGTATCGCCGGGGCATATCAGGCGGAATCTTTGCCAGCCCCATGACGGGTCACGGCCCATTCCACACGAAGTGCAGCTACCTCCGCGGCCTGGTCCACACAGGCATCCATTGAGGAGGTATGCAGGGCAGCCACATGGGCTACACCATCCCCTTTCATTCGGCACTACAAGATTGACAGGTTTGCCTCAGCTGAGGCTTCCTTTGGCAGGAGAGTTCTCCAACAGGTTATTCGCCAAAGTGCCACACCGGACCAGTCTGCTTCCCACCCTAAGGGACAGTAGGCTTTGATACGTCCCATTGGTGGATTCTCCATCTCCAAGTGCTGGAAAAGGGGCGTTGTCTTACCTGAACGCCTTTTCTCAGCACGGAGATGGAGAATCCACTCCCATCCTGGTAGGGCACCTAGGCCTAGGGTTAGCATTAGCTGGAGGAGCCACGATGTCGTGCTGTCAGTCAAGGGCTACGCTCGCATCAAAACCTGGGATCTCTATGGTCCAGGAAGGGCGTGGCAGCTTTGGCTGACTTGATCTGATTGGGCAGGAATACAGTCATAACCCATTGGTGGATTCTCCATCTCCGTGCTGAGGAAAGGCATTCAGGTAAGACAACGCCCCTTTTAAAGACATTATATTCATGGCTTCCTAACAGATAAGATTATTTCTAGACATACTAGAATTTTAATATATTTTGATCCTAATTCTAACCCAAAGTACTGTATATGTATATTCCAAAATTGTAATAACAAGTCATTTAATTACTAAAGAAGGCATTTTTGTGAAGAAGAAAAAAAGACAGATTGTAAGATAACAAAAGAGTGGTGTGGTGGCCTAGTGGGAAAGATGCTTGCTTCCCACTTGGAAGGTTGAGGGCTCAATCCTAAGTATAAGCAGATGTTTCTTTCCTGTAGCACAGACATGTCAGACTCAAGGCCCGTGGGCCAGATCTGGCCCACAAGCAGACTAGGAGGTAGAGGTGACTGAGTAGTTACCTCCTCGCTTCTTCGGGTGTCTTGTCAGTGACAGTAGCGCTAGCAGAGGATGGGCAGTGGGAGCCTCTCCAATGGAGCTGTGTGGCAGACAGGCACAGATAAAGGGCCCTCTGCCTGAGATTGAATGGCTGGCAAGGAAAGGAAAGATAGGGAGGGGAAAAGAAAGGACGGAAGGCGTTCGGGTTGTGTGTTTCTTCAGTTCTCACCCCTGCCTGCCTTGCTGCCTTTCCTCTTCTTTCTTTGTCTGTGCTGCACGCATTGGGCAAGGGCCAAAGCTAGTTGAGAAATCCAAGCCAGGTCTTAGAAATAATGCACTCTTGAACTAATACCGGTATGATATATAGTCTTACATGCAACGAGCCCTTTAAGGGCAACCATAATGCTGATGTGGCCCTCAGTGAAATTGAGTTTGACACCCCTGCTGTAGTGAGAAGAAAAACTATCTGCTGTGAACTTGTAGGCATCAGGAAGGGCATCTAGCTAGTAAATGCTCAGCTCCATCCAATCACCATGACTCCATCCCGAATAGGGACTGTAGGGTTATAAAAAGGGAGGGGTGTTTGTGAGGTAACAAAAGAGCTAATGAAAAAAATAAGTTTTTACCTGGCAGGATGCAATAAAGACATATTGCAGAATAATCCAACAAATTAGAGAAATAAATAAGACTTTAAAAGGTGGAAAAAATTTACAACTTTCCTGGAAAGGATTTATTGTGATAATAAAAATTGATGTCTTAACAGAAATAAATTTTCTATTTCAAATAATAGACTGGATAAAATTTCGTAACAGCAGAATATCCACTCTAGAAGGAGCGGGCTTAGCCAATGGACTTCATAGATATTTATAGGATAAAGAAACCAAAGAAAATAAGGATCAGAAGGAATATAATATAGGAGAAAGTTAGTTTTTAAAAACCATAATATCTGGTAAAGAAAATATGCTGTAGGTCCCTTCCATCCAGACTACACTAGGTGAGTCTACCTTATAGAACCTTCTCTGCCTGGGTGAGGTTAACTCCATCCTTCTTAACATTCCTCAGGTCCTTCAAAAGCTGGCTATCCGTTCACATCTGGGGGTACTAGGGAACCAAAAAAATCTTACAATGTCTCCTTACTGTAGCTAACAGCATCTTCTCTTGTGCTTTCTATAATAATTTTTAAATATGAATGTTTTTATATAGATAGTTCTCAACTTACAACAGTTCATTTAGTGATCATTTGAAGTTACAATAGCACTGAAAAAAGTTAATATAACCATTGCAGCATTTCCACGGTCACGTGATCAAAATTCAGGTGCTTGGCAACTGACTCATATTCATGATGGTTGCAGTTTCCCGGGGTCATGTGATCACCTTTTGTAATCTGACAAGCAAAGTCATTGAGGAAGCCAGATTTGCTTAACAACCATGATACTAACTTAATAACTGCAATGATTCTCTTAACAAATGTAGCAAGAAAGGTTGTAAAATGGGACAAATTTCACTTAACAAATGTTTCACCTACCGTAGCAACTGAAATTTTGAGCTTAATTGGTTTACCTGTATTATCAAGAAATAGATTAAAGGCATAATGAGAATTGCTTAATGAAGATAGGCATCTATAATAATTAATGCATTTGCAAATAACTGAAAAAAGCTATCTCAAAGAAGGAAAAAGATGACAGAATTTGGAATACTTATATAAAGCCAAGATAATTTATTAGATTATATCTACAAATTTTATGGCATTTGGCTTTATGGAAACTGAAATTTATTATATTGCATCTGAATTCCTGGAATAAATATGCTCCCTTTCATTTTCAGTAAAATTGAAAATATAAAATATTACTGTGGCAGATATTGCACTTTAATGAATTATGAATTTATGAATTATATTTTAGAATCAGAAGATGAAGTAGAAGAGGAGAATGAAGAAAGGCAAACATCACCTGAACCTGTACAAGAAAATACAAGCAGTACTTACTATGATAGTCATCCTGTAACGTAAGATAATTATCCATACTTATGTTGCAGATAGTCTGTGCGAATATGTTTGAAAATCCATGAATCTGCATGTTAATGTCTTTATCCTTAACCCATAATAAGATATGAGAACTTGTAATCCAAAGGAAATGAAACCTTGTTCATGTTTTTTAGAATTTTTGATACAGGCAGTTAAATATGTGGTAAAGTACTGATGAATTACTTAGAATATCATGAGGTTAAGGTTTTCTTTAGTGATCATTATAACTTCTACTATAAATAGAAGTCAAAATCATTTAAGATGTTTATTTTTTATTAAAGTTCTGTATAAGGGGTTTGTATATAAAAATAGAAAATGCTAGTGTGTTTTCAGTGCAGCAGGCAGTATTAAAATGACTAACCGTTCTTAAAGCACTTTCCTGATGAGTTTTCTAAATGTACAAGAGATAATTACCATTGTTTGTTTGCTTATTTTGCTTTGTTGTAGCCTAGATCCCCAATATAGGAGTGATGTGCCCTGTCAGATGCCCTTAGGCCCAACCAATGTCCTTCTCTACCAGACTTATTGTTGATATATTTTCAACTAAAATAAATGGAAAGTTAGGTGCTATAAAGAACTCAGTTTCAAGCATCATTAATGTTTTTTGGTGTGAAGCATCCCTTTGGTGTCAAATACAGGTAATCCTTGACATGACTACAATTAAGCCCAAAATTGCCAAGCAAGGCAGTTGTTAAATGAAAGGTCATTTTATGACCTTTTTTGCTACAGTTAAGTGAATCGCGGTCATTAAGCAAATCTGGTTTCTTCCATTAATTTTGCTTGCAGGAAGCCAGCTGGGAAGGTACAAGTAGAGAACACATGATTCCAGGACAGTTCAACTATCATAAATACATAGCAGTTGCCATGTGCCCACATTTTGATCATGTGACAATGGAGGTGCTGCAGTGATTGTAAATGTGAAAAATCATGAGTCAATTTTTTTCAATACTGTTGTAACTTCGAACAGTCTCTAGATGAATGGTTGTAATTTGAGGACTATCTGTCCAAGACATACTTAGAAAATAAAGTCATGGATGCCTGTAGCTTAGTGGTTTTTATGGAGTAAATGGACCTGCAAAGGCAAAACATCTTGGTTGTTCTAAGTGGCTAGAAAGAGTGATAGATGTTTTCTGAATTGCTAGATTCACTATGATAGCCACTTTCTCATAGAAAAATCTAGAAATGTCCATCTATCTCAAAATACTAACGACTTCTGCATCTTAAAAAAAAAGACTTTTAAATAGGGCATCAAAAGGAGTTCAAGTAAAACTAAATGATGCATAAGATGCATATATATAACAATTGTATAGTAAATTGTAGTATACGATTTTTTCCCTGAAAATTGAATAATACTAATAATTTACATTAATAGAAACAGTGAAATATGTGATTATTCTAGTAATGGAGTAGAAGAAACATTGGAAGAGTCTTCTCATGTATCTGAACCAGAGTTAGAATCTGAATCAAAAACTGAAGAACTAAAAACTGAAGTGGAAGAAAAAAAACTTGAAGAAGTAGAAGAAAAATCTTCATCCCCACCTCCTGTAGAAACTGTTTCTCTACCACAGGAACCACCAAAGGTTGGTTAAGTTAATATGCTTTGTGTAGTTAAATAGAACCTGATAGCAAACTCTTGATCACGAGGGTGCTCTAAATATTTATAATCACATGTAGACCTAAAGAGAATATAACTTGCGCTAATAATTTAGTGTGTCAACTATATTCCAGTTGTCCAGTATGTACAGATATTATAATTACATACTATCTAAATCCAAAAGATACATACATATAATTGATAGAGATTCATAAGTATGTGGTGTATTATTTAGTACTGTAATATTTACACATTGTGCTTTTATCATAATCATAATTACTTCATATTTTTCACTAATTTAATTTGAAATAATCCAGTCCTAATAGTTAATCCCTTATTACTGAGTGATAGTTGTAGTACTTTGCTTGTTTGGCTGTGCAGTCTGCAGGAAAACATTAAGAACTTTATACACAATCCTTAAATTCTTAAATACCTGCATCTTGGTTTTGGTAATTGAAGATTACATACTATATTTTTTTTCTGGTACAGACATAATATTCTTGCTGTCTTAAAGAAAGGTAAAACATCAGGAGTATACCGTCAATACAACTTTGCATTAGTGAATTTAGCTACACTTAAGCATTTCATTGGATCTAATGTTAACCAAAGTTAACTTTAATGTTAGCCCAGGATCTCTTCTAATTTGTATTTCAGATTTGATTGACAATAATTAATAATACTTTTATTTAAATTTATTTGTTTAAATTATTTCGGGTCCTACTCATTCTGCAGATTATTTTGAGTTGGAATAATAGTCTGTTAAAAAAGCCAAACCAATTCAAAAACACAATAAACAATGAAATAATTTAGAATACCAGATAATAAATGTGACACTAACATAGGCACCTAAGAAATAAAATAAGCTCTGGACATGAAGTCACAAGTGCAAGAGTAAAAAGAAGGTTTTCATTTAGTAGTAAAAAACAGATATTTTGGTTTCATCTTTGCCCTCAGGCAGGAGCATTCTAAAGCCAGGGTATCACAACAGATTTCTCAAAGTCCTCAAAGTTCGACATGTCACAATATGTTAGTTTAGATCAGTGTTTCTCAGCTTGGCAACTTTATGCTTAATATCTTAAGCATTGGTGCCTGAGGAATGCTTGGCGTTCAAGTCCATGCAATTCAAAGTTGTCAGGATCGAAAAACATTGCTGCTGATGATATACAACATTTTTTCCCCTGGTACTATATCTTCAGGTAGATTGTTTAGTGAAACATCAGCTCATAAATCGTTTGTGCTATAAATGTTACATAGGTATTAAGAAAAAGCTGAAGATAATATCTTTCTAAAGTTTCCTGTTAGTGAAAAAAGTTCCTGATTAATTTTGCTTATATTAATTCAGGTGCTGATAATTATCCTGAAAGCAAGTTTGTTTTCAGTTCAGGAAGGGAAGGGATTGAGAAAAGTTATTCCCTTCATATTTTTCATATTTTTAAATGTGAGAATATTAAGTCTGTATTACTTAAAAAAAACATAAAAGTAATTGAATAATTGGCATCAGCATGTGTTAGTAAGAGCATTTGTAACCTTATGCAATGAACCTAAACATGGTGCTTGTTTAACTTGCACAGCAAATAGACTCAAAATACATTGTTCTCATTAATTTTGTTAGTTGTGGATTAGAATAGGAATGTTTTCATAATCTAGATTTTACTTAAGGAATGCCAATAGTTTGCCATAATCAGTAGACCAAGTTTATTGCATTTCCTGTAGGCTTTCTCCTGGGCTTCAGTGACCAGTAAAAATCTGCCTCCTAGTGGTACTATTTCTTCTTCTGGAATTCCAAGTCATGTTAAAGCACAAGTCTCACAGGTAACCAATCTGTGGATGTCTTAGATTGTGCAGGTTTGGTCATTTTCAGGAAGAGAGACAAATGGCCATTGACAAGCCTAGATTTAGAATTTAGACTACTTCTGGTTGTATTGTATGTTACAGATAATGTTTGTACCAATGAGTTGTTTCTGTTTGATGACTCAGGATTTTTACTAATTTATATAATAAACAACATTTCACTGATATCTAAACAATCTATTACTAATCTAAGACATGGATGTGTATATATTCTTTATGCAGATATGTTATTGTATGAGAATCTCAATGATTTGCATTGAATATTATGTATAATGCAGGGATGCCTAACCCCAGGCCACAGCCTACTATGGGGCCTTGAGGCATTCGGAACTGGGCCATGGAAGTGGCAAGCATGCATTCATGTGCATCCTTACTTGCATGAGCAGTGGGCAAACGCGTGCTTGTGTGCTCCATTTGCACAAATGGCAGGCATGTGTTTCCACAGCTCACGCAAGTGGAGCTGGGTGCATACTTGCCCACCACTCACACGGAACCATCCCCTTCCCATCAATCCACAAAGCCGGAAAGGTTGTGAAACTCTGGTATAATGTACAGATAGTCTTCAACATATGAATAGTCACTGAGCAACCATTACAGTGCAATTACAATGTTCACTTTAGGATTTCCATAAAAGTAAAAACATGTCCAGCCATTTGGCGAACTGCTTCACAATAATCATAGCAGGCTCCATTATGGTTGTAAATTGAGGACTACCTGTATGATATGCCCTGTGTGATCTGAAAATTAATGTATCCTAAGAGCAAGGTAATTGTACATGGTGAAAATATTGAGTATTCTTTTTAACAAATAATGCAAGTGCCTGGATGACCTGAGGTATACAAGTTTCCTGATCAGTGGTCTAATTGTTTAAAGTACGGTAAATATCCCAAAAGAGAAGAAATAATATGCTATGAGATTAGAAAAAAGAAATCCCTGCTCTTCCTCAACTTAAGGATTTTTAGAGAGAAGATATTTGCAGCTATAAAATTCCAGATTTATTAGCAGACAGATAAGAAAGAAAATACTCCCAACTTCTGAAATATCTCCTCCTCCATAATATCTGAAGAAGTTCCCATTCCATCTGGTTGGCTTTAACTTGATTCTAATGTAATGCAATTGCTTTTCCCTATTTTTATATTGGTGACTTGCCTTTGTGATACATGGTGTGGCTTAAAAAGTTTCAGTTCATTCTGGACTGAAAAAAATGTATGATTGTGAATACCTTCTATATATCCATCTGCTACAGGTCTTGTGCATATGCATGATGATGATGAATATTTTCCTTCTGAAAGTAATGCTTCATAACTACTTGCCTATAGGGCAAACTAGTGGGCAATAATGGAAAAGAGCTAAAAAATCTCTCATAAGGCTTATATTTCAGTTCCAATCAATATCAATAAAATATACATTAGATGTGGTTTACCAATATTTTGTTTGTGATTTTCTTTGCTGATAGAGCAACAAGCCATATAATTATTGAAAATGTAGAATAAATGGTGAATAAGGTATTTTGTTTTTTGTATTACCAAATAAATATACAATGCTCATGTTATTTTGAATTTTGTTATCTTAAATTTTACTAATTTTTCAGCAAAGAGTCGAAACAAAATCTGAAAACCAGTCTCAATCACCTCGTATTCGTGAACAGCGTCCAAGGGAGCGGCCAGGTTTTTCATCAAGGGGACCCAGGCCAGGTATTCTTTCAATTTGTTGTGAATTTTCCTGGATTTCCATAAAGATCAAGATGTGAATTTTCACTTAGAAATTATAGACTTAATACATGCAGGTAAAAAAAGTATACATAGGAGAAGATAGAAATGCCTTTTAAAATTAGGTAGGGTAGGAAATATTAATGGATGGATGAATTAAATGTGCCATTTTGAATTCCATGATAGAATATAAAGGAAAATATTATTAAGTAAATAAGTAGGCTGGATAAGAAAATAAATAGGACTATGCAAAGCACTTTTCAACTTTTAATTTCACTTTCAATTCATAATTTTATGAAACTTAAAATCTGAAGATAGAATCAGTGTTCTGAGTATCAGACGATTTGTTTCATGCATTTGGGAAGCATTCCAAGCTTAATATGTGTTACACCATGTTCGTAGTTCCTCCAGAACACTTTGCACTCAAGACAGATTGATTTGTCCCAGATGTTTCATGAAATTTCATTCATGAAACATTTTAAAATGAAACTTTCTCAAATTTTTACTTCTCGAATAAAGCTTTTCCATGTAAACAGGACTTTTAAGCGAGCCTACTCTAGCAAATGTAATGATTTTTCACATCTAGTAATAATATAGGAAGTCCTTGTTTAGTGACTGCTTCATTTAACAACAGTTCACAGTTAACAACAGTAATGAAAAAATAACTTTACCTGTCCTTGCATTTACAATCTTTGCAGGTCTATAAAGCAAAGGAAAGCTGAAATAAGAATACAAGCATAGTGATGCTTTCATTTAGCAACTGCTTTGCTTAATCACCAAGTTGCCAGTCCCAGTTTGGTCAATAACGAGGACTACCTATATTAAAAATTTGAGCTCCTTGTTCTTTTAAAAATTCCTTTGTGAACATAGTTCAGATTTATAATCTTATACAACAACTGAATAGAGCCTTAAATAATGTTTCTGAGAAACGAACTTGCATTAGCAATCAAATGAAATTGACAGTTGAAATTGTATTAATGCTATATGAACTGCACAGAATTGTCCTGCATAAATATATGGAACAAATACGTTCATTAACTATGTCTATATTTACTGGAACAGTTAGGAGTCTGTTTGGTATACTGGTTAAAGTGCCAGACTGGATATCAGAAGATGTTCTAGTCCTGTCTTACGTCTGAAAGTCAGCTGAGTGACTTTGGGTCAGTCACTTTGTCTCTCAGTCCAGTTTACTTCATGTTGTTGCTGTGGAGAAAATAGGAAAACTAGGAGGAGGAAGGACTATTAGTTATGTTTGCCACCTTGAGCTATTCATAAAAATAATAAAAATGAGGTAAAATGTAAGAAAAGGGAACAATTCACTTTTTGAAATATTAGGGAATATTGTTTTATGGTCCTTTGTATAATTAAAGCGCATAAGCAGCAGCTTGTGAGGCTAAGTAAAATTGCAATAAAAATCTCCAATAGCAGATAAAATATGTTGTAGGTTCATAAAAAAATTTCTGGATCAAAGAAAAAAGTGCAGTTAAATAGACTGCATCCAGTAGCTAGCTAGATGTTTTTGTAGTAATGACTTTTACAGCTTTTTTCATTGGTAACAAAATGAGCAACAGTATTATAAAAATTTTGTACATTAAACATAGTTTTTACAGAATATATTCCGTAACTAAACTTAAAACATCTTTATAAAAAATTCCAGGGTAGGCTCACAGTGATTATATGCACTATATGCTTACAAAAAGCTGTGTATGGTTAAAAATATAATATTTTTTGTTTTGGATTTTACATGATTCTGGTAGTGACAGTTATGAAAGGGACAAGAATTATGAAGGTCTACACTCCTCAATCTACTTCCAGTGAAAATCATTCTATCCTCCAAAAATCAGAAATCATTGCCCAGATGTTTAATTTTAAGATTACAATTATAAGAACTAAACAGTTCCTGTAAAATAGAAATTTAGCAGAAATTGGGCAAACGTATTTTCATTTGTATTCTCCATATCCTTGTATATAAATTATCCTTCCTATTTAACTGTTGTAGACTAACAATGCATTTAAGCAAATAAATCCATTTTAAATAAATGGATGCTAAACTTTTTACAGGCTGTCAATTTTGGGTGCTGCTAAAGTAGCTATTTGAATCATGGCCAATAGGATTTGAAACGGATACTCACAGAATCTTGTTTCCTGATTTGGCTATTGGTCCATCTCATCCAGTATTGACCACATTTACAGGCAGCAGCTCTCCAGAGCTTAAAATATTTTTTTCTGTTCTATTAGTAATTGTTGTTGGGAGTTGTAAAGCCAGTTATTTCCCTATCCAACCATAAGTTTCTTTGCAACCAAAAAGATCTAGCCACATATGCTGTGTCTGGTAATAAGCCCTTACTTTGAGTGAGTATGTGTAGTGTTCTGCTGCCAAAAAGGAAATAAGAGCAATCCTCTTCCAATGTTTTCCTGATTTTTTTTCTCTTCTGAGGCATTTTATTTCTTGTAACTTCATGGGTGATTCTATCTACAAGCTTGATACAATTGCTAAGTAGAACAAAAAGAAGCATACAGAATTCTTTTACAATGTTACTGGATTGTTTTGGATATCAAAAGAGGATAATATTTGTAGCTCAGTGTTGATATGAGGGGTCCTTGGTCCTATCTGAGCTTGCTTTTTTTCTTGCAGACGTTTTATTACCGAAACTAGGTTACAGCATCACTGCTAGTAAGAAGTGCGGTTTGCTGTCAGTTAATATTCTGGTGACTTGCCCTGACAGTGCTGGTAGGGATGGTCTTAGAGATTCTTTAATTGGGCTGTTTACTGTTAGCTTCATTGGCAGTTTCTTTACTGGGATATTGTTTACTTGACTGTTGGTCTGATGTTAATTTTGGAGTTAATTATGCTGATCTGGGTGCTGATTGCTGGTGGATCAATTGTTTTGAATAGATTTAAATGTGTTATAAAACCAATAAAATTTTATCTTCATTACTATTGTCTCCTGAGATTATCACAAGTTTTCCTAAAACTTTTTTTGAGTCTAAAACAAGGATTATATGATTGAAATACCAATATAAAACTGCCATTTTGTATGCTTGTTAAAAGATACGATTTTACATTAATTTTTCATGTTTAATTACTATAGGCCGGGGGGATATGGATCAAAATGAGTCAGATAGTCGTCGAATAATTCGATATCCTGATAGTCACCAGCTCTTTGTTGGCAATCTGCCACATGACATTGATGAAAATGAACTGAAAGAGTTTTTTATGAGTAAGTAATTTCTCTTTTACTTTGCTATGGAGCTTAATGGAGAAAAAACTCCATATTTTTAGATTTTTAAAGTACTGTTATACTTCAAATATTAAACTGCTTCTACCGGTATAAGCAACATGTCATTTCTGTTTAATCCAAGTGATGCATTTTTCCTAACCACCTGCGTTGTACTTTTACAGGTTTTGGGAATGTTGTGGAACTTCGTATCAATACAAAAGGTGTTGGAGGAAAACTTCCAAACTTTGGCTTTGTGGTGTTTGATGACTCTGAACCAGTTCAGAAAATTTTATTGGCTAAAGTAAGTAACTTGACTATAATCACTGCGTAGTGATTACCAGACTGAATTTAGTTTAAATCACTTCTGAAATTTGATCCAAGCTGTATAATGATCTTGTATTAATAGATTTCTCTAGATGAAGAAAAAATAGTGAAATATCTATTCTCAAGAAATTCTCTTCTTGGGCTGCTTTGTTCTTTGTTAGTAGAAAATATTTTACGTGGGAAAAGTTCTAAAGTAATGTCTGTCTGCAGAGTCAAATAATAAAGTCAACTATAGTAAGTTACTCATTCTGTTAGAAGTGTAGGGCAGCTCTAATTTTTTCCAATAATCTAGATTACTTTTCTTACATCATCCTGTTGTAGTAAGAAATATACATTCTTTCTAAAGTTCTTTTTAGATGACCTTTCTTCTGCTTCTGTTGTATATTTATTGCAAAAATAGATAAATAAATAGCTATCCTATCACATTATATAGAAATTATACATTTGGAAAATAATTTTCTTGAAACATGGGATTGCCCTCGTCTCTCAGTAAAGACCATCAATTGAAAGAAGGCTTGGCATTGCAAATTGAAGGAGATCTCAGATTTAATTGTGACTACTAGCACTACTTTTTTGTTTACCTTAAATATCTACCATAGAAAGCATTGAATTGCAATAGAATGAGATAAACCTAAGCACACAGCTATTAATTAAAAATAAAAATAAGGGCTTTGTATACACATTTAGCATGCTTCCAGAATTATTTGTAATTATATCTGATATTCAAATATAAATATATACTTCATCTTTATCAAAGATGGCACAACAAACTTGGCACTTAAGTTTAAAAATTGCTTGTAGGATTTCAATGATGAAGAATAAAAGGATGTATGACATTGAAGCAAGCAAATCTATGCTCTACTTCTTAGTTACAAATCTCTTACAATGGTCAGTTTAAGTGGAATGGGTCAGTGTAGGAAATAATAAAATCTCAACTGATTTGAGATTTCCACTATGTTGCAGTGATTTTTTAAATTGCTGTTTGGAATATAGGTCACAAATAATGCCAGCTGTGTTAATATAATCAGAATACATTCTTTAAAAAATATTGAAGCTCCCATTCTATCCCTTAAAACACTTACTAGATATATATTAGAAATAAAGTTAGGATTTTCTGGTTGGGATAGTCTCTGAGAAATCCATCTGCTTGGATGGATTTCCTTCTGATTCTGAAAATTGAAAACAACTAAATTCTAAGAAATCACTGATACCTTGTGAATACTTAAAAAATATAATTTTTTCCACAATGGCCATCTACCCCAGTATTGCCTCTTCCATCTGATAATTATCCAATGAGATTATTGGTGTGGTTTAGTGATATACAATATAGGATTAGAACTGCGTAACCTCAGGTTTAAATCCACTCTTAGCCATAGAAATTCCTTAAGTATCTTTGAGTCAGTTAAGTTTCCTTTAGCAACCTTACCTCATGGAGGGGTTGTCTGGAAAAATAGGAGGAAAGCTATTTAATACAAGATGTGATTTAAATCAATCAGTCAATAATTAATTGCAGGACAGAGAGAATGTTTTCCTAGATCCATTATTTGAAGTTTAGCTCAATATGGCATTAATAAATTTTGAGCTAGAACATGTTTTTCATGTAAAGTATTATTGGCCTGTGCTTTTGGATATTCAGCTAACTTTTGGTATTACCATTGTTCCCTTCCTCTTCATTTAAAAGCCCATAATGTTCCGTGGTGAGGTGCGTTTGAACGTAGAAGAAAAAAAGACCAGAGCTGCTCGTGAAAGAGAAACTCGAGGTGGTGGTGATGATCGCAAGGATATTCGACGCAGTGACAGAGGTCCTGGGGGTTCACGAGGCATAGTGGGTGGTGGAATGATGCGAGACCGTGAAGGCAGAGGACCACCCCTGAGAGGGGCCATGGCCCAGAAGCTTGGCTCTGGAAGAGGAACTGGGCAGATGGAAGGCCGGTTCACAGGTCAACGTCGCTGAAGATTCATTGTTGGCAGGCAGTCTTGACAGTGATACATTATTCGTCATGTTTGCATTTTTGTTAATTTTCTGGCTTTGGAATGTAACACAGCCCTTTTTTTTATCATTTCTTTGATGTGAAAAACATCTTTTGATCACCAGGTAAATTGTGGTGGACATTCTTTTCCGAATTTCATGACGAAGTCATAATGTTAATTTATAAATTAGACTTGGAGATTAGGGAATGAGAAATGACCATTTAAACATTCTGCAGCAACAATAAAGGACAAAGGGTATGCCTAATTGAATTAAGGTCTTTCTGGTGTGTTAAAATCCTTCTGCTGCACATTTTGTTTAAGTGTTACTGTTGGAAATACAAATAGTGCAATCTTTGAATTGGAAAAGCTTGCCCCCCCTTTTTTTCTTTTAGAACTCTTGACTCCAAACAACTCATGTTTTGTGAACTTTAAACGCACTAATGGGTACCTGCCTCATTTTACATTGACATCTGCTGAAAGCAGCAAGGAAAAATAATAGCTTGTGAAACGATGCGGGCATCTGCTCTGTTTGCTGTGACCAATATATGTACACATAAACCTTAACAAGACTAAAAATATGTTCCAAAAGGAAACCATTTAGCTGCAAACACAAATGTAAAACTTCAAAAATCATAATTCTGAATAGAAACATTTTTTTTCTTTTTTAAAAGTCTTATGAGCTTTCTGCCTCTCTGTAGATGGGGATGGCTGATTGCTCAACACACTCCTCTTACCTTTTCCCGTTCTGTAAGCAGTGTACAGTGAAAAATTGTCTTTACTGTATTGAGGTCTCTGGTAATGTAATAAGCATGATGGTGCCTTCTATTAAATACATCATTCCAGTCTTGCTGGTGATTTTGTACAGTATAGTGTATGAATGGCTGTGCTGCAAAACTTTAACAGCTGTAAAAATGTTTATAAAATCATTGTATAAAATTGCAGTATCTTTAAATCAGTAAAGGCTACTAGAATATTACTTGCCTAACTCTATAGTTAAGTTTTTGAAGCCTTTGAACAAAAAAGGTATTAAGTATTAAGTACTTTTTAAAAACGGAAATTTGGTTATGAAATTGAGTATTCCTTTTGCATAGATAAGTCCAAAGTTAATCAAGTGGGTTTTTTTTGTTTTAAGTATACTCCAGGTAACATATTTAACATACAACTTGTTACACTCAAGGATACTGCAATTTTCATAGAGCAGGGAAATAGCTCAAATACTTGCTACTTTCAATTTTTGAACTATCACCCATTTTGCACAAACTCTGAAGTGACTTTGCCTACAAGGCTCAGATTTGTATATAGAGGGAAGATCTCTCTTTTTATGTATTTGGACTTGGTAGAGCATCTTGCGTTTGGGTGAGAGGTTTGCCGTTTCCAGTTCCTGTTTGCATAGATAGTACATTCCAGAAAAGGTAGAGGTAGCAACAGTACTCCCCAGCTTCAGCTAGACAGTTCAATAAACCCTCAGGCTTACTCTTGAAGAGGGGAGACAAAGCTTGTGACCGTTCAGAGCTGCTCTAAACATGGAAGACCTCATATGCTATTGTGTAACAAAAACATGTAATGCAAGAAGCATTTGGTGAAACTAACCATTTGTTGTTTCCTAAAACTGTGGAAAATTTTGCCTATATGTTGGGGATGGAGTAAGTTTATATTGTTTTTTACTCCCCAAATTGAGATCTTCCATGTTTGATGGTAAGTCTTGCACTATTTTCATACACTTTCTGGGGTACATTTTTCTCTTTCCATGTTTTATCTGGGGGGGAGGAGGGGGTTGTGTTGAATTGTTTCATTTTCAGATGATACCTGGATATGTAGTACTTGAATGCTTCTCCATGAACCATATCAAATTGGAAATCTTTTTTTAAACTGCTTTTGTCAACAAGCAGTTACATACCAATGTATCAGTATTTATGTTATTTGGCTTTTTAGTGCTATAATATTGCCCTACAATTTCCTGTAAAAACCTGTTAAGGCAAGCAGCACTAATGGAATAATAATTTAAAAATGGCAATTAGAGGAGCTACTGAGCTATTGAGTTTTCCAGTTTGCTTCTTTAAAAGCTATGAACTAACAATATTGGAAGCATACACAGACATTTACATAGTGATTGTTCACCTACTTTATAATGGAAACATAGTGTTCTTGTCCCTCTTTTCAATAAATGTACCTCTAGAAGAAAAGATCTCTTTGACCTATTTTATTGCTTATTTGTTGATATAGGTAATATTGCTATTGTTACAGTCCTATGTCAACAAACTTGCTTTAATTATCTTTTGGCTTTAGTAGGTATGCAAACAATGGACTACCATCTTTATTGCTGTAATGTATTGAGCATTATATGCTAGTAGAACCTAGTTTAATTGTTGCAGGTGGAAAATATTTACTTTTAAGTTTCCATTTTTGAATGTGTTTTGACTAAACATACTAATAAACTACTGATGTCTGCAGCATTTACAAATGGTCCAGAATTCTCTTTCAGTGTGATTTAGTATTCCAGTTTGGCAACTTTCTGACAGTAATCCTGCTTTGGTAATGTACAAAACTGCCTCATCCATATCATTTCACACTGAACTGTGGTACTGTACAGGTAGTCCTAGCTTAACAATGGTAATTGAGACTGGCAATTCTGTTGCTAAGCATTACATTGTATGACTTAGTGGTAGTTTCAGCAGTCCAAGCTACTGTTGTTAGGTAAATCCTAATGGCTGCAGTGGTTGCAGCATCCCACAATGCCTATTTGCAATCTCCTGCTGACTTCCCTATTGATTTTGTCAGAAGCTGGCAGTAAAGACCATAAATGGTGATCATATGAATGTGCAATCTGCAACCTTCATACATCCAAGTCAGTTGTCAAATGCCCAAATTGTGATCATGTAACTATGGGAATCCTTCACAAATACATCTCATTCAGCTGGTTGTTAACAAGGACTATTTATCTAAATTTCTGTTGATTGCAGCAATTTCATTCTATATTTAACATAAATGCTAAAATATTTGTTTTATTTTAACTCATTGCTGCTTACAATTTAATGTTTTTATTTTCTTCAATAAAGTCAGGCACTTTTTAAAAATTATTAGTGCACTGATACAACAGCCAAACCTTGACTTTAAAAACCAAAGCAAATAGAAAGCAGTCACTTAATGAATCTATATATCTCTTTATCACTTGTGCTGGTGAGCATTCATTTCTGTATTGTCATGGTTACTTCATATGTTTACTTTATATGTGTTTTTAATTATGTGCCATAGGTTTGTGTCAATATTTAGTGATCACATACATAGATTTTTCCCAAGATAATCCATTCCCAGCCTGGTTCTTTAGGCCTTCTAAAGGTGCATTTGCTGCTGTAATTGAGTCCATCCATCTTGCAATTGATCATCATCATGTCTCTGCCAACATTGTAAAATTCTCAAGAGAGCTAGATCTTCCCATAATGTGTTGAAATATGAAAATTAACCTTGGTCATTTGGGCCTTGATTGACTTTTTGTGAGTTTTCACTGGTTGGTAAATGACGTATTTTTCTACTTCACAGAAGAAGAGTAGTTAAAGGAGTTCTTTCATTCTGTCATTTGACACCTCAAATTTTGTGGAATTGCAATGTATGTTGGGGCCTGATGAAACCTTGACTGGTTATGTATATTTAAAACGGCATGCAAATTGCTTCTTGAGATAAGAAAGAATCATTTCAATAGACATCTTTGCCAAGGAAAACTAAACATCTGTTCAACGAGCATTCAAATGATTATATTTCACAATGTCCATGAAAATGATTACAGATAGTCCTCAACTTATGACTGGTTGCTTAACAGCTGTTCAAAGTTACAGCAGACTCCTAAACTTACAACTCAGTCCTGAAGTTAAGACTGCTGCAGCACTCCCACAATCATTTGCCCTTATGACCAAGTGCCTCTCCCCTGCTTTGTTGCCTCCCCACAGTGTACTGGCAGGTCTTTCCCCTCAGACCGGGCCTCAGCTGGCCTTTCCTTCCCCCACTGGGTCTTAGCAAACCTTCTCCACTGAATCCCTGCAGGCCTTTTCCCCCACTGGGTCCTCACAGGCCTTCCTATCCCCACCAGATACCTCCGGCCTTAAATCTGATTCCCGCCTCACCAAGCCCCATACACTCTTCATCTTTGGAAGAGCTCTAGAGCAGTCCACTGGAGCAATTGGCTTGGAAGGGGGCCTGGTGGAGGGCAGGGAAAGGCCTCCCTTACCCCTGAGGCACCTGTGCTCCACTTAATGATCCACATTAACAGCTTTATCAGGGAGAGAGGGAACAGAGGATATGGGCCATTAAGCAAGCCTGTCTCACTTAATGGCTATCATGTGCCCGTAATGGACAGGCTTCATTATAGTCATATGTTGAGGATTATTTGTATATCTTATGCTTTATAGCTGCATATGGAGTGTTTGGTGTTGTCTGAGGCTGCTTGTTTACTTGCAGACATTTCATTACCCAGCTAAGTAACATCATCAGTAATAGTGTGTGTTTTGTTCTTGTTTATATACAGTAGCTTGCCCTGCCAGGTTAGTAAGCAAGTGGTTGTCTTCTCAGTAGTTCCTTGATTAAGGTATTGTTTTCTGCTTGTTTGTCTGGTATTACTTCCTGCTTTATTTTCTGTTTGATATTTTTTGTCTGGTGTTTTCTGGGTGTTGACAATAGCCTAATTAAGGAAGTACCAAGGAGAAACAACACCCCACCAAAACTAGCAGGGAAAACTATTATATATAAGCAAGGAGCAAACCTCACATTCACTAGCACTAATAATATTAGCTAATGAAATGTCTACAAGCAAACAACCAAGCTCAGCACCAAGAACTCTACAATTTAACCCTGAGTTACCTTTATTCTTTTTATTGCATAAGACTTGCTTCATATATTCACGATAGGTGAGTTTTGTTTTGCTTCACTGCTTTACCTTGTATGTTTTTTTCCCATCGTACTGAGTTTAGTTTTCTGGCAATTATATAAATATGATCCGCTCCTAATCTGCTAGTCTAGTTTGCAGCTAGACACAGACATAAAGGCATAGGTCTGGAAGGGATTTTGAATGTCTTCTAGTCTTAAATCCCTGCACAAGGCAAGAAATCTTATACCATCCTGTGAGATTTCATAGTGATGTCTCATTTAAGTATTAATCTGGCCGGCCCATTTTTCTCTCTCAAGGACAGCCAAAAATAATATAAAAATGGAATATGAATCATACTCTGAAGCTAGATAATAGATAGTATGCATGGTTTTGCTTAGACTTAACTGCATATACATTAAGAACATTCAATCTTTTGTACCTGGAAAGAAAGTAGGTGTTCTGCCAGTGAGGACATGAAGTGAGACAATGAAGCACAATTAGATGGGAAAAAATGTAAAACTGTTATATCCAGTGACAAAACTATTAAATATTTTGAAAAACATTGCAGAGGAAATTTGTGCTCTTCTGTTGATTATTATTTCTATCATTGTAAGGCATCATGTCCAAAGATAATGCACAAATTTGGAAGGCAGCTGGAGCATCATTCAAAATCCATCTCTAATGAACACAACACCACGTATTGCACACACTGAACAAATATTCAAAGCAGTCATAAAGAACTACAACCAACATAGCACTTAGTCCTTGACATGATGAATTCATGTATGTCATTCTCAGAGTTTTAATAAGGAATTTAGGCAAATAAGCTTGTACATCTTCCACTAGTATGTGCCCTACATCTCATCAAGAGATGTAAATCGAACTATAATACATATTAGTCTTTTTCAGTGTCTAGAGAACTGATGTTAAATTCTGAAACAATAGATGTGCATCAATGTCTCCTTGTATGAAATTAAATTTCTGGTCTTTTGAATAGAAGAAATCTTGATTAAGAAATGTAGTTCTTCCAGAAAACTACATTGTGTGCATAATTATTAGGCAAGTGAGTATTTTGACCATATCATTTTCATGCATATTTTCCACCTTCAAGCTGTATAAATAAGCTATATATTTAGTGGATATAAGCATATCAGGTGATGTTTATTTGTGTCATGAGGGAGGGTGTGACCTAACGAGATCAACACCGTAAATCAAGCTGTGCATAATTATTAGGCAGCTTCTTTTCCTCAGGCAATGGGCCAAAAAAAGATATTTAACTGACTCTGAAAAGTCAAAAATTATAAGTCTTTCAGAAGGATGCAGCACTCTTGAAATTGCTAAGATATTGGCGTGTGATGACAGAACCATCAAAAGTTTTGTTGCAGATAGTAGGAGCTCCACTTTGACTCAGATGCCAGCAAGGTGGAGGTGGGGTACTGGTATGGACTGGTATTATTAAAGATGAGCTGGATGGACCTTTTCGGGTTGAAGATCGACTCAAAATCAACTCCCGAATCTACTGCCAGTTTTTAGAAGACACTTTCTTCAAGCAGTGGTACAGGAAAAAGTCTGCATCTTTTAAGAAGACCATGATTTTTATGCAGGACAATGCTCCATCACATGCATCTAAGTACTCCACTGTGTGGCTAGCTAGTAAAGGCCTTAAAGGTGAAAGAATAATGATATGGCTCCCTTCTTCACCTGGCCTAAACCCTATTGAGACCTTGTGGGCCCCTCTTAAGCAGGAGATGTACGGTGAAGGAAAAACAGTACATCTCTTTGAACAGTGTCTGGGAGGCTGTAATTGCTGCTGCACAAAACATTGATTGTCAGCAGATTAAGAAACTGACACACTCCATGACTGTTATTGAAAAGAAGGATGGCTATATTGGTCACTGATTTTTTTTTAAATGTCAGAAATGTTTATTAGTACATTTTGAGTTGTTTATTCTTACTTTAACAGATGCAAATAAACAAGTGAGATGGGCAAATTTTCATTTTTCATTTAGTTGCTTGATAATTCTGCACATTAATAGTTGCCCAATAATTGTGCACACATAGATATTCTCCTAAGAAAGCCAAAACCTCAGTTTTACTTTCTTAAATATTCAGGTTTGAGGTTTATTAAATTTTGGAATGACTGAGAGCACTGTAGTTGTTCAGTAAGAAAATTAATCCTCCAAAATACAACTTGCCTAATAATTGTGCCCACGATGTATATTCAAGCTTATTTAAAATAGCACTGCAGCAACAATATTTGAATGGAGACTAGATCACTCCCCAAGTTGTCAGCAGTTATTTCAAAGCAATATAAAGGCTCTGAAATCAAGCAACATGCTTGAGTAATTTGACATTAGGGCTGAAATACTCATGGGTAATAAGATGATATATTATTTCTATATATACATTTTCCCCAGTCAATCATCTACTTAGGATCCCTACAAGTCTTATGTCCCCTTGTCAAGATAACGTACATTTGGACACAAGCTTCTACAGAACAAGTTAATGTAATTTCTGTTTATTATAAAGCTTTTATGAAAACACCAGCTTTCAGTTGCCTTTCCTTTTAGGTTAAAATGCAATGTGAATATTTGCTCAAGACTGGATCCTTATTGTCTCCTCTGTTCCTTCAAGCAAAATAGAACTGTGATGATAAGTTTTGAATTATCTATAAAGCTGGATATCCATATCTATATACTTTCAGCAACTTTATTGGCACAATATTAAAAGTGAAAGGCACAAGTGATTAAAGTGGCATCAAAATTCATTCATATATGTAATACAGTACTTTTTTCAGTTTTATCATGATGAGTTTTGGAAATTCACAGTAACAGAAAAAGTGGACTCAGTTATTAAAAGCATGCAAAATATTGAATTCTTTGAAAGTTATGCTGGCTTCCAGTCTGATTTCTAAAATTGTTCACAGATCAGTTCAAAACCACTGCTCAGAATGAAACAGAACCCAGATAATGTTTGCCTTCTGGGAGAAGAAGAATCTTATAAACACACTTACCTTTAAAAATAATGAGTTTGACATTTAAACTAATCAGATTGATGTTGACAAGACTCTAACTGAGCACAATTGATCATAATTTGGTTTATAACTACCTTAGTTATAAACCTTAAATATAAAAAGAACAATATAGTATTACCTTAAATATAAAAAGAATAATATAGTATTCTCTGATACATTGTTCCTGCAAAATTTTATTTTTCCAGAAGAAATGAAAGTGGGAATGTTCCATTGTTCCAAAACTGGAATGTAGTCCATTGTATGCAAACCTAAATTCTTGTGCTACTTCATATTTTATTTACATTACTGCATTTATGCCCATCACAAAAGACTCAAAATTATTCTCAGTTCATGTTCAAATATTTGGAATTCTGAATGAAAAATTCAAATATAGCATATGTAAAAGGTTTCTGGGATTTTTTCATCTGGCAAGGTAGCTAACCCAAGAAAAAAGGAGGGAAATATAGTTGGTATTTAAATCACATCTGCAACATGTTAACAATCCTAATAGTCTAATGTGCAAACATGCACACTGGCATCTATAAATTCTGAAATACTGTCAAATTGTACTTGCAAAACTTTCAGGGGAGAAGGAAGAAGTAAATATATCTTCCCTTTTAAAAATATAAAATCTAAATGTTACAACACATGAAAATAATTATCCTTTAGAAATGTATAATTTCAGGTATTTTTTTCATGCAACTTTCTTTTTTTATGCAAAAGCCTTTAAGACCAGTGTGTAAATGTGGGATGTTTCAAGAAAAATTATCATACTTTTCTGTGCTTTGACAATGACTATAAAGCTTCTCAGTCTGACTATGCAGATTTATTTATTTTGTTTATTAAATTTGTATGCTGCCCCTCTTGCCTAGAGGAATCTTTAGACAACTTACAATCATAAAAACAACATGTAAAACATTAAAACAAATATTAACACTGAAATTAATGTATACTAATTTAAATTAACAAGATTGAAAGGAAGGAAACAAGATGAACAAGGCAACTGGTGAAGTTAGAGAATGTGGATAATGTGGACATGCTCCTAAATCCATTACTATCAGTGGAACTATGTAGCACCAGCTTTTTCTAAATAAGAGTAGCCTGTCAAATTAATTATCAATAAACTAGAAATTATCACAATATGCTTTGTGCAGGGCTAGTTTTCAAATGGATATAGAAGCTACAATTTTCACTGTTCTAAAGTGAATATACAGTAACATGAATATATTAAACCTCCTTTTAAGATACCATCTATTCTAACCAAATCAAACTCAGGTATTCCTGTTAACATAAAGCTTTATGTGTTCACAGAATAACAGAGTTCTAATGGACTTTGGAAGTCTTCTAGTCAACCCCTTGCTCAAGCAGGAGTCCCTCTATCATTCTGGATAAATGGCTGTCCAGTGATGGAGCACCTACAATTTCTGGAGGCGAGCTGTACCACTGGTTTATTGTTCTCATTATCAGGAATTTTCTACTTAGTTCTAGGTTGGTTCTATCCTTGATTAGTTTCCATTCGTTGCTTCATCTAGATTGTGGTCTACTTGTCAAATGTTTTACAAACCTAAGGATACTATGTCCACAGCATTTCACTGGTCCACTAATTTTGTCACTTTGTCAAAGAATGCAATAAAATTCGTCTGCCATGATCTGTTTTTGACAAATCCATGTTGGCTTCTAGTTATGACTTTGTCTTTAGTTGTTTGCAGATTCATTACCTGATTAACTTTTCCAGAATCTTCCCAGGTATCAATGTCAGGTTGATAGTTCAGTAGTTTGCTGGATTGGGGTTTTCCCCTTTTTTGAAGATGAGAACTACATCAGTTATTTTCCAGTCCCCTGGTAGTTGCCCAGTGCTACAGGATCTTTGAAAGATATGATTCAGTGGTTTTGAGATCACATCTGCCAGTTCCTTTAGAACCTTGGGGGTGTAATCCATCTGGTCCTGGTGATTTGAACTCATCTAAGATGGACAGGTGCTTTCTTACTAATTTTTTTGTGCTTATTTTAACTTCTATTCCTAATCTGTATTTACAGTACTGTTTTTGGTAGGTTGGGCAAAGAATGAATTAAGCATCTCTGCTTTCTCTCTGCTGCCCATCCCTTCCCTGCCACCCTGGTCACACATGTTGATGATCTCTGGTGAGAGTGGGATAGGAGAAGTGCATCCATCTTTGCTCTCCTTGACCTCTTAGTGGCCTTCGATACCATTAACCATGATATCCTTTGCGGGCGGCTGCAGAGTTGTAGCTGGGCAGCACAGTCCACGGCCACTCCTTTGTTGTGTGCCAGACGGCTTGGTACTCTCTCCACTCCTTTTCAACATCTACATGAAGCCAATGGATGATATCTGCCACCATGGGATAAAGTATCATTGGTACACTGATGATACTCAAGTTTGCATCCCTGGTGACCTAAGTGATGTTATTGCTGCCTCTTAAGGTGCCTGGTGGCTGTGGAGGTCTGGATGAGGGACAGTAGGCTTTGGCTGAATCCTGGTAAGATCGTGTTGCTTTGGGGTTGTGGAGTTTTGGAAAATAGACTTTTAACATCTGGATGTGGCTAAACGTTCTGGATTCGGCTGCACTGCCCCACAAATCTGGTGCACAACTTGGGGATTTTCTTGGATTGACAACTCTGCTCAGGGAGCACTTGGCAATCATGGCTAGGAGAGCTTTTGTGCAACTTTATGTTATGCATGAATTATGTGCAACTTTGTGTGGTGCCCTTTCCTGGATCAGGAATACTTTGCTCAGTCACTTAAGTCCTGGTCATTTCATACTTGGACTATTGCAATGCACTCTATATAAGGCTATCCTTGAATAATATTGCAGCCACAAGGACAGTTCTTGGGACCTCTAAGGAGGCACATGTTAACTGCTCTTTTGTGAGTGCACTGGTTGCCAGTTTGCTTCTGGGTCTAATTCAAGGTGTTAGTTTTTATGCTTAAAGCCCTTCATAGAATGATCCAGGTTATCTGAGGAACCATCTCACCTTAATAGAATTGGCCTATCGCACTCATGCCTGCAGAAAAGGCTGGCTGTGAATCCCATGGTCAAGAAATTCCAACTGGTGGAGTCCAGGAGAAGAGCCTTTCTGTTGTGTTTCCTGCCCTCTGGAACATTGTGTCCCCTGAGGTGAGATCCACACCCACTCTTTTGACCTTCTGAAATGGCCTTAAAATCTGGATCTCTTGGTTGACCTAGAGCAGGGGTAGGCAACCTTGGCTCTTTTATGACTCGTGGACTTCAACTCCCAGAATTCTTGAGTCCACGAGTCATAAAAGAGCCAAGGTTGCCTACCCCTGACCTAGAGTCCTAATGAGGCTGTGTCATTTTAGAAGTGATTAATGGACTAAGATAACATGCTGTCCATGTTCATCTTGCTCCCTTCCCATATTTGTCAATTTTTAAATCAATTTTACTCTTAATATTTGTTTTAATGTTTTTTTTAATTGACTGTAAGCTACTAGAATCACCTCTAAGCAAGATGGGCAGCACATGTCTAATAAATAGTATTAGTATAGTCCCTTTGAGTATTTTTCATTGTTAATTAAAGTCTTACTACTCTTCTTTGAATTGGGACAAAACAATGCAAGCATAAAATTTACTTCTCCCACCTGCCAATTGACTATCTTGTACAGCCTGTATTGCTTCTATTCCAAGTAATTACCAAATGATGTTATTGTGATTTGGGAGTGTGCTAGACACTATATAAAATAGCACTTGTGTTGTGATTTTGTAAGGCTTTTCAGCTCAGAATCCTAATAAATTCCAATGAGACTCTAAACATGAGGCTACTGCAAAAAAAAATAGCTTTATTCTTTGATAAAAGCCAAAACCAGGTGTTTTCTAATCTCTTGTCTCTAACGCAGAGAGAGGGGAGAAAAGACACATGCACTAATATTTTTCCCCCTTTATAGCAAAGGTATTTCCTCAGACTTAAAAAAATTCTTTTTCATTGAAAATGTGTTTTCTTTATCTATCAAGTTAGTTCAGTTGCAGCTTGTTACAAGGCTTATGCTTTGAATACACAATTGCTGGCAGGCAGACAGGAACTTTCTCCTTGAGCGGATACATTTGCAGCGATATATTTCAGGCTATAGCTAACGCATTTATAATAATATTTTTATTTACAGTCACAGATCAAAATGCAAGTGCAACAAAAGAAAACACAAGAAAAATACAATCACAAACAGTTAACACCAGAAGCCTTGGCTAAAGGGAATTACAACGTTCTCCTCTAATAGTTACAGCTTTTAAAAGAAATTTAGAAACCTGAGAAGTAATATAGGAGGAGTCATCCCCTAGACAATATAAGACCAAATTACTAACATTAGAGCCAGAGGAATCAATTCCAAGGAAAGACAGTAATTTAATTCTGGCTGTGTTATACATAGGGCAGTATGATAAGACATGCTTCAGTCCTATCACAGAGGCATAGTCGCTCACTAAACAGGAGTCTCTTGAATCGCCTGTTGAGTAGTGCTGAGGGCAAAACATTGAAACAGGCTAGGGAAAAGACTCTTCTATACTTGGGGATGGTTAGAGTATAGAAATATGAAACCATCTTCAATCCATAATTATTAGAATGGCTGAAGATCAAAGGGGAGCAGGTTTGTTGGCTCTGGATCTTAAATATTGCAAATCTATGTCCACAAGCCGTTGGACTACCCTAAACTGGGTGTCCTTGAGACCATAATCTCCCACAGCATCCCCCGTAAAACCTAGCAAGTGGAGTTTCTTCATCAGCTCCCTCTCCCAACGAGAGATATGAGAGTCAGCAAACACCAGGGAAAGGTAGCTACCAGGGACTGCCGAAAGGAGCACCCAAAACCACTATTAAAAGGTGTTAATCCACGCCATGCATTCGACTGAACGAATGCCCAGTTCCAGGTACATCGAAGCAAATCCAACACAAGGAGGAAGACCCAGAAGTTTCCTAAGAAAAACAGCCTGGGTTCTTTCAATACAATCCTTAAAGCCTCGTATCCATATGGGAATTCCATAAGGAGTTTGGGCCAGGGTTTTGGCTTTATATATACGCAGAGCAGAAGGAATAAACTGGCCCCCTTGGGTAAAAAAGAATTTTATAATATGCTGGTGACTACAGGAGGTCGAATTCAGCACCTGGGTTCAATGTTTAGTCCAAGCATCAGTATTCTGAAATTGAATATCTAAATACTTAAAATGGAAAACCTGCCTAACAACATTACCATTGATAGCCCAGTTGTATAATACTTTGGATTTGTCATAATTAATAGACAAATGGTTCTCAGCACAGTAGGACCCAAATGCAGAAAGTAATCTTTTTAGACCGAGCCTTGATTGTGATAGAAGGACCGCATCGTCAGCATAAAGAAGAAGCAGAATCTTCGTATTTGACAACTTTGGGGCGTGGGACTCAATGCATACAATGTAAGAGGCCAGGTCGGATAAGAATAAATTAAACAGAAGAGGGGCCAGGACACAGTCATGCCTAACTCCGTTCTCAATTGGGATAGGATTTGAAAGTTCTCCCTGCAAGCCGCACCTCTGGCTAGAGGTCTGATTATACAAAGATCTGATTAAGAACAAAAGGTGTCTGTCAATAGAACTTTTGTGCAATTTTGACCACAACAGTTCCCTAGGGACTGAGTCAAATGCTGCCTTTAAATCGATAAAAGCAGTGAAGAGTTTATCACCTGGTGTAATAGCATATTTGTCAACCAGGTGTGCTAAGACAAAACAGTGTGGCACAGCCCGCTTTAAACCCAATCTGCTCTGCACCAATAATGTTAGACTCCTCAACCCAAATGAGGAATCTACATTGAAGATATTTAGCATACAATTTCCAATGATGGAAAGCAGGCTTATAGGGCGATAATTGGCAGGTTTGTTTCTGTTTCCTCGTTTAAAAACTGGAATAATAATTGCTAGACTCCAAGAGATAGGAATCCTACCAGAGGAATTAATATGGGTGAAAAGTGTTGCCAAAAGAGGAATCCACCACTCGGGATTAGATTTTAGCAAAATGGGGGGTATAGCATCAGAGCCAGGGGCTTTGCCTGACTTAAGTTCTGAGATAAGCTCAGCAATTTCAGCATGAGTCACGGGTTGCCATATAGGAATTGCAAGAGGCAGTTGTGATCCAAGCTCGGTAGAAATTATTGAAGTCTGAAAAATTGACAAAAATGATTTTCCCAATCTCTGTTAGAAATACAGCAGAGAGGGAGTTCTTGGTAACCAGGGAGAGAGCTGGCAACAATTTGCCAAAATAGTCAGGTGTTCTTCTGCTGGATAGAGAGAAGTAAATCCCACTTCTCTCACACTTTAGCCCTCTTTTTCTTAACAATTAGCCCTTTATACTCCCGCTTCAGGCAATAATAGTCCTCTGGTGGGCGTTTGTCCCCTCGGTTACAGTAAAGCAAGTAAGCCCGGTTAATCTGGTTCCTAAGCATCAGACATTCTTTATCAAACCAGGAATTGCTTCTTAAGTGATATGGACCCCTTGGCCTACAATCAGCTCCTAGCTCCCTTTGAACACTATTAATTAGTGATTCAAAGGCCAAGATTGTCTCTGAGCCACTACTTGTTAGAACCTGATTATAAAGTCTGAGACATTCCGGAGATGATAAAAAGGAGTGGAACATTCTTTCGGTATTAGAAGACCATTTGATCCTCTTTGTATGGGGATCCAATATCTGGGGGCCTTTAGATAAGTGTATGTTTGAGGAAAGCCCAATAATTGTAACCAGGGGGTAATGATCGCTTTCCGTGTGGCAGTCCACATAGAAAGCATGGACTGCCTTTCTTAACTGAGAAACCAGCACAAAATCAATAATGCTACTCCCACGTGAGGAACTAAAAGTAAACTCACCAACTAGATCGCCTGGGGTACTCCTGTCAAGGATTACCTTGTCATGTTGGGATGCTAAAAGTGCTAACTGAATACCAGCAAAATTTGTTACTTCATCCTTAGAGTGTCTAGCTGAAATCTGATGATCTATTGCCTGAATAATTTCTTGGGAGTAAAGTGCCTCAATCGATGGAGGAACTTGGACTCCCAGTTGGGCATTAAAGTCGCCCCCTATAAGGGTGTATAGCCCTGGAAATTTAATTTCAATACAAGTAATATAGTTCTCCAGTTCATCCCATTGAGCCTTAATGTCGGCTTGCCTCACCGTCGGAAGGTAGACGTTAAACACTAGCAATTTGCTGCATCCTCTCTTAATTAGGAGTGCCATAGCTAAAGAGCCACAGGGGGACAGCTCCACTATCTCCACCTTTAAAGAGGTTGAGACCAAACAAGACAAGCCACCCTTGGGTCTTCCTGTTGCCGATTGTTTGATGGCGGCCAAGGAAAAGGCCGTAAAGCCTGTAAGGGAGATCTTATCACATGCTCAAGTCTCCTGAAGCAGAACCACATCAAATGCCTGAATATAGTTGGTAAATTCTATAGTACCATACCTTCTCCCCCAACCTTCTATGTTCCATGAAAGACATTTAAGAGTACAGAGGGGGGTTGCCAGATTTGATAGTCATTCTATCTGATTAATTTTTTCAAGGGAGCCCTTCTGGTCCAAAAAGATACACCCATTATTAAAAGGCAGTGTCACCCTCATGGGAGATAAGGGCAGGGAAGGGGGGAATGGAGGCGAACCTTGTTCATGGGGCTGTAGGACTCTAAACGCACTCCAGTTTGTACTTGTAGCATTAGTTAGATGCTTGGCTGGCAGGCATTCAGTGGCATCAGCAGACGAGATCTGAGGGAGCCCAAGATCTTCATATTGACGAGTTAGACAACCTGGAGAAAGGGCTGGGGGAACTTCCACTGATAAGTCAGTATGGGCTCCCTGAAATCCAGGAAAATCCTTGTCAGGTAGTGAGAGACTCCAAAGCTTGGCTTTAACTGCAGCCAGATGCTTAATAATTTGGGCCCTTTCTGAATGTGGAATTTCACGAAAGGAGTCGAAGAGCTGTATCTCCTCCTGATTCCAGAAATTATCTTGAGATAAATCAATCACATGAATAGATGGAATTCCAGAGTCACTGGCCTGGGGCTTATTCGCTAAGAAGCCTTGAGTACCCTGGGCTGATGTCACTTCCTTTGAGGCCACTTCTTCCCAGCTGATCAAGTCAAGGCAAGGATCCTGATGAGATGTTACTCGCTGAAGGGGATTGGTTTGATTGACAGTAGGGAAATCAGTCAAAATCCCATCAGAGGGGGCACCATCAGATTTTAGAAGCATAGATGTATATTTGGTAGATGGACTAACATCAGAGATGACATTCAAGGTTGGCACATTAACATGTGCTACTGAAGATCTTTTAGGGGCTGTAAATCTCCTAACACTCACAGGTGGTCGATTGCTTAAAAGAGGCTTAGTCGATATATCTTTGAAGACTCTTCTTGGCAATATGCCAAAAGACCTTAGTAGAAATCTTCTCCTGAAGAATAGTTTAGGGGTGTTAGAATTAGCAAAACTAAGTAACACTCGAGTGCAGTATGTAGAGGAGGGTAAAAATTCAACCTTCTTCAAATCATCAGCTTCCAACCCCAATAACTGTAGTATATGACCCCTTGCCAGCTGTACTGAGCCCCAGCGCGGCAAGTAGCCGTTAATAGGATTGATATTTAGGGCCACCTGTTTTGGTTATAAAACCAGGTGACTATTTGCATCTAGGGAAATAGAGTTTGAACTATTGATAGTATTACATTGAGCAGATCTTTTACTGAGGCTTGACAAGGAAGGCTTGACATCGGGAAGCCGAGCGGCCAGCCCAGCACTACCACTGGCAACCCAAGAAACTAAATAATTTAGTGTACTTATTATTTTATCAAGCTGGAGCTGTATGCTCGCTGTTGTATCTGCAACCAGGAAACATTGCTGAGCCAGAAGTTCTGTAAGGGTGGGCTCGTTTAAAGATCGATTGGGAACCGTAGCTTTAGGGGAGCCTTTGTTCTCAACTCGAAGGGCGACACCCTCGGCCATCAAAGGATCGCCATGACCGGCAGGAGCCAGAAAAAAAGGAGCTGGAGTTTTCAAACAAAGAGGCTGAGCCAAAACAAAGTTTTCCATCTTAGATTGCTTCAAAGAAGGTTGAGGAACCAGGTCAGTAAGGGATCTGCACCTTTTCTTTGACTTCATTGTGTTAAAAAACACAATAAGGGAGGAGCAGTGTAATATAACAAGAGACTAATCCCCAAGACAAGTCCTGGATCCAAAAAAAGAAGCCAAGTGCCAAGAGTCAAGAAAAAGCAAGTCCCGATGCAAACAATAACAAGGCTCCTCACAAGTAAGGCAAGAATCCTACCCTCCCACCAAAGCAGGGAGTAGGGAGTGAATAAAAATCATAAAATAGTAAAATAGTAAAAAGAAAGTAGTAAAAAGAAAAATGGTAAAAAATAGTAGGTAGATAAATAGATCAAATAAAAATCACTCAAAACTAGAGAATACTAGGTTTCCTGACAAAGCAGAAAACCTAAATAGGAACAACAAAAGCAGCAGCAAGGCATTCCCATAGCTGAGGCCCAGCTCGGGATATCAAAAATACAGCTAAAATATAGCTACCCTGTAGCTGAAATACAGCTGAGAGTGGATTAAGTGGGTTAGTGGCCACATTGCATAAAGTTTCAAAAATATAAGAGGTTTAAAATTAAGAAAATTAAAACAGTAAATTGGTTTAATCTAGGTTAAAAGCAGAGAGCCTACTTGCCTGCTGCTGCTGCCTCCTTGCCTCGTCCCAATAACTGTGAAATAGGTAGGTTAAAAATGTAATGTTAAAAAGGGGTTAAAAAGTTAAAAATTAAAAGTTAAAATAAGAATAAAAATAAATAAAAAGCTTTTGCTTTTGGAGGAGCTCTTTACAGCCTTTGCTGCCTGTCCACCATCTTGACTCCACCCCTTCATTTAAAGTTACAACTAAGCTTTTTCTTTCTCCTTGGTCAGCTTTTAAGTTATCTCTGAGCCAAGTATAGAGCGCAAATAAGAAAGAATTAACTGGCTGGGTTATACTTAAATGATTATATTTTGATTCCTTCAATTTCAATACACCGTGATCCAGTGGGATAAACATCAATCATCTCAGCAGGAATGGATTAGCCTCCTCACTACCATCTTGCCCCTCACATTTACCATTGGGGCATTTACCAAGTGGTTTGTTTGTTTGTTTGTTTGAAGATAAAATACAAAACAGTACACAAAGTGCTGATGAGAAGGTTAGCAAAATGGTAGAGGTATGCTATTGATCATAAGGGAAGGAGGATGCCTGCAGCTCCCAATGTTCCCAAAACGGCTCTTTGTTTATGGTTAGAATAGATCTCCTGATCTAGCATCCAAAATAATAGCTGGTAAAGCATTAAATATAATAATAACAGCAGCAGGTACAATTTTATTTGTGGTCTGAGAACATTAATGAAAAATTTTTACATTCCAAATAAATAGAACCACAAGAAGGGTTAAAAAAACAAAAGAAAAATTTCCTTCAAAAAGTAACAAACTTTATACATCCTTAAGTTATAAGAACATAAGAACATAAGAAGAGCCATGCTGAATCAGGCCAAAGCCCATCGAGTCCAGCATTCTGTGTCACACAGTGGCCCACCAATTGTACATGGGGATCTTGAGCAGAAAGAGAAGGCAAAACCCTCCCTTTCCCTTGACCCCCAACAAATGGTACTCAAGGGAATCCTGCCTGCCTCAACCAACATAGAGGCGACACATGGACATCCATTTTAATAACCCCCGATACACTTGGCATTCATGAATCTATCTAACCCTGCCTTGAAGCTGTCAAGGCTGACAGCTGTCACGACCCCTTCTGGAAGTGAATTCCATAAATCAACGACCCTCTGGGTGAAGAAATATTTCCCTTTATTTGTCCTCACTTTCTTAGCTATGAGCTTTAGGGAGTCCCCCCTTGTCCTGGTATTGTGTGATAGAGAAAAGAATTTTTCTCTATCCACCTTTTCTATCCCATGCATGATTTTATACACTTCGATCAAGTCACCCCTTAAACGCTGTCTTTCAAGGCTGAAGAGACCAAGGCGTTGCAATCTGGTTTCATAAGGGAGGCACTCCATTTCCTTGATCATTCTTGTTGCCCTTTTTTGCACCTTTTCCAGTTCCATTATATCCTTCTTGAGGTGCGGTGACCAGAACTGTACACAGTACTCCAAGTATGGTCTCACCATCGATTTGTACAGAGGCAATACAACACTTGCTGACTTATTTTCGATTCCCTTCCTAATCATGCCAAGCAAGTTATGCTAACACTGGGTTGTTTTGACTAGGAAAATAGTTTTATATAGGTATTCCTGGCTTACTTAGGGAGGTTCATGGACTGGAAATGAGTTCAGACCTATTTAGGAAGACTGGGGTTGTCAGTACCACATGATGGTTCAGTGGTAATACACAAGAGGGGATAAGACTGCCTCAAGGCAGGGGCTCATTCCCCCAAAGTGAATTGCCTGTCAAGGTGGATTGCATCTGAACTGCACAAATTTTGCTTTAATCTCTTGTAATTTATATGGTTGTTTTGGGGACTTTAATGTATTAAAAGGGAGCATATTGGGGAAATGGAAATCATTCTGTTTTCCAACTGCCAGCTGTAACCCTCTGGCTTTGGCACCAAAAGGAAGGAATTGTTTTGTTTTCTCACGTCAAATGAGATCAGAAGATTTTGCATTAAAGATGATTGGGGATGAATAACTTTTGGATATTTAATTCAAGATATAGTGGGTGTTTCTACCCTCAGGAACAGTGAGATTCCCCATTTAAATTCCCAGAGCTCCACTTTTATTTTAATACTTCATTTTGGGGGAACAGCAGCCTTGGGAGAAATGGCGCACTGTTAAAAAAAAACTTCTGCTCCAAGAGGAAAAGAGGGAAAAGGCGACTGCCACAGTCGGAAGATGCTTGGGGCTATTGCGATCCTGCCTTCCTTGGAGTCTCTGAGGCTTTCATCGCTAAAAAATGTGCATCCTGTAAACCTCTGGCAACTCCCCCCCCCCACTTGTCCCAGCCCAAGTTTTGCGCAGCCATATCCATTTTCTTTACCGCAAAGTAAAAAGGATAGGGAAGAGAGAAGCAGGCAAGGTATTTCTTGCCATTCACCGCGAAGCCTGAGTTTTGTTACGCATCTCTGGCTATTTCCCCCCCCCCTCAAGCCTAGGGGCGCCTTTTTCTGACTCATCTACTCTCCAAGCATTTGCTTCTGTATTGGATAAACATCTTTCAACCATAGTATGACTGCATATTTGCAACCGAGTGAAGAGCATAAGAAGACCAGGATCTTCACTGATACCTCTTTCGCCAGAGGCTGGAGTTGCCCCTCCCTTCCTGGCGGCGTTCATCGGCCACTGCTCCTAGTATGTGTTTTGCAAGAGCAAGCTGACTGTTGCCATTGGTTACTGCCTGGGCCTTTGCGTTCCATTCTCGCAACCGCGGCTAAGCTCACGTTGTGTGGATCCTTCACACCTTCCCTTAGGTTTGTGGCTCTCCAAGAAGCCTTGCAGCTGAGGAGTGTGTGATGGTGGTAGGCACGGGCAAGCTTCGCCAGGGAACTTTGCAAGCGGAACAGGGCCGGTGAGGTGCGTCTACTGCTGCAGGTGCAAATAACTTCGGGATCAGAAATACCGTAGTGCAATCTGGATTTTATTTTCAATAAGTGTTACCGTTTTGCCAGGAGGAAGAAGGCTTTGGGACAGCGCTCTAACAAGCTTACAGTAAGATTTATGATGCGGGCCCTCTCGACAGCGTACTCGGATTGCTCATTGATATCCTCGAGACCCTAGTACGGTACTGCCAGAGAGAAGGCAACCCGGATAATGACTCCGGAAGAGCGGGCTGGAGACTAGTGAAATGGAGTGATGATCATGGAGGAATTTATAGCGCTCCCCACTTTAAATACCTACGTGAAAATATGGGATGAGATCCTTTGAATTTGGTAGCTTGGTTAGGTGATTGCGACTCTCCAGTGTCTCAGGTCAAAAATGGAATGTCCCCCTGAGGTTGGGGGGGGGATCAGTATCGTACAATATTACGTGGGTGGCGAGTATAGGGGGAAGCAAGTAACCAAGATGGCATGTGATTTCAACAGTAGCTTTGCTGTTTTGGAAGTCCTAAGGTATTTTAGGTCCTCCTATTGGTGGCTCAAGATAGGAACTGCCTTTTTTGTTTTAACTAGAGGCTAGTTTGTCAGTTTGGTCTTGTATGTTGTGTATCTTCTAAACCTATTATAGTATTGTATACATTGCTACAGGCACTATAATGTGCTTCCAGATAGTTTAATTTTACATATGCATGTATTGAACAATTAGTTCTTCAGTTTTCCTCATCAACTGCAGTTGGATATGTGTGGGGGAAGGGGGGAAGTTAAAACTTTGCCTGTCACCTCCTTGGTATGTATGCCATTTCATGCATGCTTCAAATAGGCAAATCCCACATTGCAGCACTCCATCCATCATCTTGCTGATTTTGACTCTCCTCCCTTTCTGAATTCCACTATCCAGAACACTAATTGAAAGGAACATTTTTTATATACAGCCTTTCATAGTAGTGATCATAGTAGTGAACCATGGCTTGAGTCGATTTGGTTAATCTGGCTAAAAAACAAAGAAACTGAGCTTTAGCCCATCATAGGCATGACAACTGGCTGGGTGATAGGGCCAATCTCTTTTAGCCCAACTCACATCTCAGGGTATTGTTATGGAAAAATAGGAGGAAGAAGGAATATTAGGTATGTTGGCCCTCTTGAGTTATTTATTAAAAAATAGGTGGGATAAAAAAATCTAAACCAAAGATACATATTTTGTTGCTGTATAATGCTTATTTTATATGGCAACTGAGATTTTATTAAGGGAGACAATAAGAGAGACTTCCTTCTCACGAAAAATCTACTAAAACTATACTTGTGCAATCCATTCAAGATTGGTTAAAAAAAAAGACACACATTACTAGATTTTTTTGAACTCCATATTGCTGAAGTTCTAACTTTTCTCCCTTTATTTTATTATAGGTGACTGTAAATTGATACTCAGTTTTTATTTTTTTTATTTGAAATGCCTTTGAAATGACATACTTTTAAATATATGTAAAACAAAGTTATTTCTGAAGCAGCTGCTGCCCTATGAGAGGACAGTCAGGCTAAAGCAGAATTGCTGAGTGACAAAAAAGGACAAAAAAGGATGGATTCACACATTTTCATCCCAGTGTTTACTTATATCTTTGTTAGCTTTGTGGTATATATAAAGCATACTTTGCTTTTTTTCCCCTAATAGTATGATTTGATGATGAATTTGCAAACTATCATCTATCTGTTCCTAATTTTTTCATTGTAAATTCTCCTCAGCATTTTTAATTAAAATATAAATATTGAATATAAATCAAAACATGACATAAAATTCATACTGTGAACACGTGATGTTTGTAAAACTAATGAAGCTGAACCAAATAAAGTCAGTGGAACATTTTAATTTGTTCTATTTATTTCATTATGTTCACATCAGCCTACTGAAGTGGACAAGGTTGAAACAAATATTTTTTTCCCCTTCAGTAGGGAGCTTAAAATATATTTCAATTCTAATTTAGTTCATTAAATGTTCAACACCTATTGGCAAGTGTCTATAATTACACCGTTATGTTTTCCTCAATAGTCATCCCTTGAGTATTTCCCATTTTTTTCTTGCAAAGTGAAGATTAGTGATATCTGTTATCATTGTATGTTTTTTAAATCAACTTTATTTAAGCAAGGAGGTATATTTGTGTTTCTAGTGGCTTTTAAAACAATTACTTTCTTTATTACACACTGAACATAAAAGTTCGAGTTCTAGCTGATAATGTTACTTTCTTTTTTAAATATAATTTTATTAAATAAGACTTTTTTAAAAATAAGCACAATACAAATTTTGAAAGAGAAAAATAAGGGAAGTAATAAGTGGGAAAAAAGTGTAAGGAAAAAAAGAGAAAAGGGAAAGAAAAGAAAAGAAAAAGTTGTAAAGAAGTTGTTTCCAGTCTTCTTTAATAGCAATTACAGGTATGTTTATATTTCACTGTAACAGTAAAGTTGTGATCGTCTATTCTAAAATTGTCTTATTTCTCAGCAGCACCTACTTCTTCATCCAAATCAAGCAACAGGTCACAAAATACAATTTCAAATTTGCAATCCTCATTCTTTGGCATCTTTTAGAATTTTTATGTTTTAACCTTTGGCTTTTCCCCATGTCCTTTTCTTGTAAGGATATAATGCACTCTGTGAAGCCATCATGATGAGAAATTTGCTTTGATAGTTGATTAGAAGGTAATATATATCTTGATCCATAATGAAAAGCTGAAATATTATGTGCAAAAGAATGAATTATTGGTACTGGGACATATACAGTCTATTGCTTATACATGTATATTGACTAATATACACTGAGCATTAATTGTATGCTACAGGCTACTCATTTGTTTAAATTCAGATGGAAAAATATGAGATCCTTGGACTTGTGGGAGAAGGAAGTTATGGATTGGTGATGAAATGCAGAAACAAGGAGAATGGCAGAATTGTTGCCATCAAAAAATTTTTGGAAAGTGAAGATGATAAAATGGTTAAAAAAATTGCCCTGAGAGAAATAAAATTTCTCAAGGTAAGATAATGGCTGATAAGTTCATATTTCTAAATCTGTAGTGACTTTTCACCTAAATCAATGTATATAATCTTGTAGATCTTTTTATCTTTGCTATAATGTCATTCTTTATGTTTATTAAAAATTAAAAATACAGGAGAAGGCAGAGGTAAAATAACATCAAAAGGATGTGTGCAAATACAATTACTTTTGTTTAATTTTAGACTGATTTCATACATTTGTCTGATTTCCATTGGCTAGATTCCCAGAACAAAAAAGCCATACAAGTTTATTAACCATAATTGTTATAACCAAAATCCAAACTATGCGATGATTAATATGTAATGTGAATTGGGCTCCAGCATGTTAAATATTAAACAAAAGGTATACAGAAAATTGTTTTTAGAGAAAAGGAGATCATCAGTATTACTGGAGGGAATTGCAAGAATAACAGTAAGAATGACCAAGTAAGGAAGAACTTATTAATAGAAAATACACCATTTGTTCAACTAAAAGCCATGCATTTTAAAAGCTGGGTTTTGTTTGATCTTTGGATATGCTTTTGTTGCTGTAGAGTTATTAGATAGTTAGAAAAAAGATTGTAATTTCTCTTTTACTATATTTATTAAACAATATCATTGTATAATACCAAACTATAGATTTCAAGATATAGAATTAGAATAGAATAGAATAGAATATAGAATAGAATAATAACTTTATTGTCACTTTGAATGTACACTAATCGCCATACATTAAAATGAAATTTCATTGCATACAGCTCTCAAAGGGTTACCACCAGTATATACTACAAAAATATGACAAAAATAAATAAATAAATACAGAATTATGCATATATTATATGACACAGAGAAACAATAGTCTAGTTCGGGTTATGTATTCATGTACGTGGCAAGAAAAACGAATCTTGAGAGTTTACCAGATTGGATGGTATAGGGAACAAAGCTATTACAGAATCGGGTAGTCCTACTAGAAATACTTCGAAACCTCCTCCCAGAGGGAGCAACAGAAACAGACAGTAAAGTGGGTGTGTGGTGTCTCTAACAATGCTTTGAGTGCTTATAAGCAGCATCCTGAATACCAGGGAGCGAGCTTCCTATGATCTTCTTGGTTGTCCTTACCATTGTCTGTATGGATTTTCTATCTGAGGCATTGCTGCCAGCAAACCAGATAGTGATGCAGTTTGTTAAAATGCTTTCAATCATGCCTCTGTAAAAAGTGGCCAGGACAGAAGGAGAAAGATGTGCTCTCCTCATCCAATGCAGGAAATACAGATGCTGGTTTGGTTCTAATGTTTAGAGAAATCTAACATTTGGAAAAAGAAATCATTTTTACAAAATATATTATTTTATATCACTTTATCTTATTGTCATGGCCTAATAGAAATAGGGCATAGAATTAAAGCAGTATTTAACTTTGTTCTGTTAATTAGATTTTGCTGAATAAATAAATGGAGTAAATTTCTACTTTTAGGGAATTATCTCTGAAAAAAATAGTGTACTATAGTTGTAATGGATTGCTGAGTTAAATTATACAGTGATAGGGAAAAGAGATTGTGTAAATATTGAGACTGTAATATTATAATACTTTGTGAATATTAATAATCATTAGTAGTATTACCTAGTAAACATGCGTAAAACAGTATTTGGAAGTATTTGTATGATTTACTTAATCATATACACAGTGCTTTTTTTCTAAAAAAAAAAAAAAGGTGCTGGAACTCACACACGTCATACAACTCGCCTTGCCTACCCTACAAGGTTCCATCCAAAAAAGGTCCGTTCTCGGTGTTCTATGAGAAAAAAAGCCCTGCATATACATATTCATCAAGAGGCAATTATTGTGAATATTTTCATGCAATATACTGCCATCTCTTGTAGTTTTATGACGCACTTTTTGTCTCCTGATAGCAATTAAGGCATGAGAACTTGGTGAACTTGCTGGAAGTCTGTAAGAAGAAAAAACGATTGTATCTAGTGTTTGAATTTGTAGATCATACAATCCTTGATGATCTTGAGATGTTTCCCAATGGCTTGGATTATAACAGAGTTCGAAAATACTTATTTCAAATTATAAAAGGGGTAGGATTTTGTCATAGTCATAATGTAAGTAAATTGCTGCACTCTATTTTCTTGTTAGGATTTTTGAGAGAGATGCCAGTCTGATATTTCAGAATAAATCTATATTTGTAAGGATTTAAAATTTTCTGATACTGTATTTTCATATTTCTTTTATACAGCTAGGAAACTATATGCTGTCTAATGAAAAATAAACTACCTTCTTTGATTTCTATTTTTTGTGGAAGTGATATGTTTGTTTCATGTTTTCCCTCATTAGTTGGTGATGTAATAGTTGTTTCAGGGTTAGTATGTAAAGCTATTCTTTCAAAGGCAAGAATAGATTATTATGCTTGTCTGAATATTTTCTGAACATTCTGCATGTTTATCACTTGCATGCTCATATAAAGTGAGTAAATGTACATGTTCTCCCTTTGAGATAGCACAATATTTCACAGTTGAGTGAATAGTGAGACAGTTCTTTTCAGACATTTCTCTTCATGTATTTGAAAATCCTATTAATTAAGATTTCTGATTTTTTGGAAAGTGTTACATTGTACATATATGGATTGGGGTAGATACTCTGAAAGGGTCTATTATTTGGGATAGGGTTGATATTTTGTTGGAATTTTTTTTTACTTCTAGAAAAATATTCTTTTTTTACAATACAATTCATTGTGTGGAGATATAACATCACGGACCATCTGTGATTGAGTTTTTGCGATACAGTTTCTCACATAATATTCCATTTGAAAAATAAAGAGAATATGAAGCAGGCTGTCCTCTTTATGTCAGTCTGAAGAACCTAGATGTTTTCTATGGAAGAATTTCCATGATGGGTTTATAATGACTTTGCTAACATAGATATGCATCCTTTTTAAGATCATACACAGGGATATTAAACCTGAGAACATATTGGTCTCCTGTTCGGGAATTATCAAACTCTGTGATTTTGGATTTGCTCGAACTCTGGCAACTCCTGGTGAAGTTTACACAGATTATGTGGCAACACGGTGGTATCGAGCACCTGAGCTATTAATAGGTGATATCAAATATGGCAAGTAAGGAAATTTAGAATTCAATGTTAAAATATTACTAGATTTTTTAAATATTTTTTTTATTTTATTCAGAACAAACTTAAAATGCAAAATAGAAAACTCAATAAAAATCCAAGAAGACATTTAAAAAAAACACAAAACAGTCAGAACTGTTTAATAACTATTATTAAAAAGGGTGTATAAAAAAACCCAACACATTATAAACATATTATCCCCTTTAGTTGAATACTGATTAATATATTATTACAATTAGCTCTTCTTACGAAACAGACCCTCCCAAAGTTCTTAAACTACTAAATTTATTAGCAACTTGTTGAACTGTCTTCTATATATTATATTAGTGACGAAGTAGTTAGCAGGAAAAACAATAATAGTAAAACAGAACAAAATTAAAGTTTCAAATCTTTCTGTTAACAAACTGTTATTGTAATCCACTGGTAGAAAATTTACCACAGCATTTTAACTATATGGGATCATCCCAAAAATTATAAATAGATCGTCCTTGGTCAAAAATCCATGTTTGTTTCCTAATATCCTTTCTTGTCAATTGCTGTTTGATTAAATATAGAAAATTCAGTCTCCAGAATATGTCTATCTTCGAGTCAGAGTGTAAGCAAAGATAATTACTAGTTAATTGTAATAAATCCATCCAGTCTCCTTCTGTCTTTGTAGAGAAAAGGAATTTGTCTCCCTCTCTTCCAGCTGTGGTCGTAATGTTGGAGAAGTATACAGACTTAGACTTTTGAACAAAAAATGAAATCCATTTCTCTGGTTCTTCCGCTGTGAGACTCTCTCTTTGATCTGGAATTAGATCAAAGTCCTTTTGTGTATCTTTATCCAAAGATAAAGCTTCAGGTTGTAACATTCTTTGAAGAATCATTAAAGTTTAATCAAATTAATGTAAGAGAAAACTAGCTATAAGCTGCATATTTTCCCACCCTTCTTTCTTAGATCTCAGACACTGTTCAGCCATTTTAATCGGTGGAACTTAAATCAGGGAACAAAGAATAAAAAAAATATTTTTCTCTATATTTCAATCCAAAATTATAAGAAAAATGTAGTAAAAATAAACTTCAGGTATTTTGCAAATTCAAAAAATATTGTAGCGTTTAATGTCTCTTCACCATCTCCCCGAACATTGCTGTGCTTTCCATACAGAAGGGACAGAAGTTATCCAGAACAACATATATCAGAAAGAAAAGAGAAAAAGCAATTAGAGTCCAGCAAGGGGTTGAAATAAATCAGCATTCAACTGCTGATCAATTTTTAAATGAAAAACAAAATAAAATAATAAAGTCAAAATGAAAGTTAAAATTCTGGCATGCTTAGAAAATGAAACTGCTTGACAGGAAGATGGATATGCCTAGGGACTTTACAATCATTTCTAGAGGGAATTGGAATGTTCAAGACCCCCTTTCCCACTGGGTCACTATTATCCAAAAGTCTTCTTGGGTCACTCCTAAATGCTCCCATTTAAAACCAGGGAACAGCATAAGTATGTTTTATTTGCAGGGCTGTTGATGTTTGGGCCATTGGCTGCCTGGTAACTGAAATGCTTACAGGAGAGCCCCTTTTCCCTGGAGACTCTGATATTGACCAGTTATACCATATTATGAAAAGTCTAGGTAAGAATGCATCCTGTCTTTTTGTCTATGCTTTTTATCTATCTGTATGTCTGCCTGTCTCTGTCTCTCTGTCTGTCTAGCTAGCTAGCTAACTATTCATTTTTTTTGGCAAGGTTATACTTATTATTGATACAAGCAATTATTAATTTTAGGTAACTTAATTCCAAAACACCAGGATTTATTCTACAAAAATCCTCTCTTTGCTGGAGTGAGATTGCCTGAAATCAAAGAGTTAGAACCTCTTGAAAAACGATACTCAAAACTCTCCATTGCAGTCATAGAATTTGCAAAGGTAATTTTGAGGTTTCTTATCTTTCTGTCTGTACCTATTAGCAGAATCATGACTTTTGGAATCTTTAAGTTTCTTTGAAATTGAATATTGATTGAAAAATCAACATTTCAATATTGGTGATCTTTTCCTAAACTCACTTGGCTGCTTTAGAAACTATTTCTAGCTATCTTAGTATGTATGCACATGCCCTCCTATTTTGCTTTTCAGGAAAAAAAAGCAAAATGAAGGATTGGTATATGTATGTATGTATGTATGTATGTATGTATGTATGTACGTACGTACGTATGTATGTACGTACGTACATGGCCTATCTCTTCCCCCATATCTCTCTAAACAAGTTCCTGCTGGCCTTGGATCTGTTTTTCATCTCACCGAGCCTAGAGCCCACCCACCATCAATTGTGCCACTTTGCACCTCAGTAACTCTGCTTGGCTACATTCCAGAAGTGGCCATTATGAAACGGCAATCTAGTTGCTCCTGCTAGTGGTTTCCCTCCCACTGTTTCCCTCCCAGAGAGGAAGCGCTCTCTCTCTCTCTCTCTCTCTCTCTCTCTCTCTCTCTCTCTCTCTCTCTCTCTCTCTCTCTCTCTCTCTCTCTCTCTCTCTCTCTCTCTCTCTCTCTCTCTCTCTCTCTCTCTCTCTCTCTCTCTCTCTTTCTCTCTCTCTCTCTTTCTCTTTCCTGTCTCTGCCTTTCCCTTCCAGAGTGAGGCTGGGCTGGGGTGCTGGGGCTTCCCATTCTAGGGCAGACTGGGTTTCTTTTCCAGTCTCCTTGCATTTGTGCTATACTTCAGCATCCTGTCCAACTCACGCAAGTTCTGTGCTGGCCCTTCCCTGCATCCCCACAGCACTTCATGCTGGGACATTTGCTTAATGACCCATGCATTCAGTTAGTGACTACTATTGGTATGATTGATATTTGGAGTTTTTGAAGAAACAATCTCATTTAACAACTGCCATGTAACCTTAATGGGCAGACTCCATTATAGTTGTAAGTTGAGGACTCCCTGTACACATTTAGAGAAACATATGTCTATTTTCTTTTTAAAAAATATGCTAATGTGCATTCTGAATACTTTATAGAAGACTTGTGCAACCTATTCAGTACCAGTTTCTTGGTTCAAATGACAGCTTCAAATTTTGGAATATCTTGAAACAACTGAGCTATAATGTCTTTGCCTCCTGTTCTTTGAGTATTTGATTGCTCACTTATTTTTTTTTAGATTATATTTTTATCCCATCTTTATTATTTTGATAGGTGGCAAACATACCTAATGTTCCTTTCTCCTCCCATTTCCTCCATCCTCCATAACAGTCCTGTGAGGTGGTTGGGTTGAAGGAAGAATGACTAACCCAAAGTCACCCACCCAGCTTTCCTGCCTTAAGTGGGACTAGAAGTTTCTCAGTTTTTGTACTGTTTCCGATATCAATTTTATATTTTGAGATGTGATGTTCTAATTTCAGATATAGAACTTCTTATTGGCAATAGTGTGATTAGGTTGGTGTGATTACCCTTTGAATATATCCTGTAAAATGTTAGATTGCTTTACTTCATTTAACTACAAAAGTACAAAAAGCTAGTTTAGACTTAAAAGTTTGGAATGCTCAATGGAATTTTTGACATTTTAGCTTCTGACATTGCTCTCTTCCTATTTCCACTTTATTGTATATCTTTTTTTTAAAAAAGAATCCATTATTTGCTATATAATATGAAAGGGATTTCATAAAATCCAGGCTAAATTCTTCTTAAGTATGTAGACTAGATGTACTGATATTGTGTCTTGTTCAATAGAGCTTGGATCATTTTATTTGATTCTATTGTGTTTAACAAGATAAAATTTTAATCTTACTTCAGCAATGTCTGCAAACTAATCCAGAAAAGAGGCCGTCTTGTAATGAACTACTACAGTGCAACCTCTTTAACAAAGATGGGTTTGCTGAAAGGTGAGTTTTCTGATTTTATCAAAATACCTGTTAAAAAGAAAGAATAGTGAGATATTCTCCTTTCAGCATGTACAAAGATGAAACTAGATATTGGTGACTTCTGGAGCTGCAAAAGAGTTGCACTGTCAGTAAGTGAAAATCATGGATGACACTCTTTACCTGTTTACTTACTCCTTTTCTGTTGCTACGTTCTAATGTCAGAAAATTAATGACAGATTTGGTCTGAGAATACAACTGGGAGAACAAATTGGCATAGGACATGATCTGACCCAGCTAATTCTTCATTGCAGAAGAATTTTACTTCTTCTCACTTCCTGTATCAAATGTAAAGTAGTTGTTCCTTGTTTGCTATCAAATGTTTAGTGTCAGTTCTATATGACTAACCAGAATAACCAGAATTTCTTTTAACAGGAAGTGAACTTTACAAATGATACTTCATTCATATTAGACACTGCCCCATCTCACATCTATTTAGCTCACATAGACTGTTTATGAACAATTGAACAATATAAACTCAGTGTTCAGATACAATAGTTTCTCTGTACAGAGAAGATTTTTTTTAATGTTCTTGTTGATTTCTTGGAATGTACTTTTAGTGGAAATCTATATGTGAAAATCTTTATGTTACTCGTGAGTTTATAACTAGCATTAATTAAAAAATAAACGGATATTGGGGAAGAGTGAAAAAGACATGATATTTAAATCCATATAGGTAGATAGTCCTTAAGATATAGCCATAATGTAACTTGCCTATTACAGTCACATGTCATGATAGTCATTAAGAGAAATTGCCTTGCTTAGTGACCTCTGCCCCTTGCTGTCCCCGATGAAGCCTTTAAATGAAGGTGCAGATTGTTAAGAGGAACATGGGTGTCTCGTCTAAGGAAGACCCTGGGAGGCTGAGCAAAAGCCCGCTTGTCTCAAGCATGATGATTCTTTCAGGTGCCAGCTCAAATGATGAGGAAGAGCTGATAGGATCCCTGCAGTCAATTGTAAAGATGAATAATCACTGGCGTACTGCAGCAGCTGTAACTTTGAAATGAAATAGCTTTTGGGAGAGACTGCCATAACTGAATGGCTGTTAAGTGTCCAATTGTTCACTGAGGAGCTACCTATAATTTTTAATCCCTTTTTGTATTATAGTCAATTTATTTATTTCAGTCATTGACCAGCAAATCAAAGCAGCCATCCTGTTGAAAGAATACATGACAAAAATAAACTTTACTGTTAACTTTAGCAAGACATATTTAAACAGAAACACAAAAAGATAACATAGCAAGCAAGATGATAACAAATATCCATTCATCTATCAGGAGCCCCAGGGAAATGACAGCAGAAAAACCCCAAGATGGTCATTGTATACAGCACTCAGCACTAGGTCTGTGTCAAAATTTATAACTCAAAGTGCAATGCCAAGATCTTATCAAACCTGGTATCAAAACCTGATGATGACTCTATACCCACTGTACCCAGGACCTGACTTTGGCTGGATGGTGCATGTATTTCTCATGTAAACTGACAAAATCATGGGATGTAAACAAGAGCTAGAAATATATAGATAAGCCAGTGTTGATCTAAATAATCTTGAGTTCCTCCTATAGCTGTTTAAAGATTCCTTCCTTTTTTTTATCAAACCAGTTTTGAATAGCTTTATATAGTTTTATGAAGTCCTTTATACCCTCTGAGCTTGGTTGTTTGCAGGTTCATTACCTGAATAGGTAAGTTGTTTGCAGGTTCATTACCTGAATAGGTAACACTCATCATTACACACACACTCAGAGAGCATCAAGGACTCCATAGTTCAGCCATGAGTCACATACCTGTGTTTTCCTGAAATTAATATAAGACCTATCCCCAAAATAAACCCTAGTTTTGGGGCAAGTCACGCACCTAAAAATCAAGCTAGGGTGGGGGTATGGAGCTGCCCCACATGCCCTGCACCCATTTACCTTGCAGCCAGGCCTCTCCTCGCCGGCCCACTTCTTCTGTGGTGTCCCCAGGCCTGCATTTTGCAATCAGAGGCATTTCTGAAAGGCCACTACAGCCAAGAACTGAACTATGGATTCAATCCATAACTTGATTCTGCAGGCCTCTGAATTGAATAAAATAGCTCGGTTCTCAGTTGCAGAGACTTTCCGGAAAGGCCTGACTGTGAAATGTAGGCCGGAGTTCCATTCTCAGCTGCAGAATGAAGCCATTCTTCAGCCGCAGAAGTGGGCTGGCTAGCTGGGGCTATCGGTGCCAGAGGTGAATGAAAAAGACACACACCCTTGCCTCTTTTGGAGTGGGGAAAAAAAAAGACCTGATCTTATTTTTGGGAAAACATGGTATATTGTCCTGTATTTTTCCTTAGACTTGTTTAAGCAACAGTTTTATTTGTATCTCATTGTATTTCTAACTATATCTTTGCTTACCAACATGTCTTTACTTACCAACATGGTAAAGATTGCTATAATTTATGTTTTTTTTTAAAAAAAAAATTAATAACAACAAAACATAAGAAGGGGGTTTAAATGTGAATGTGTGATAGGTAAATGCTTTTGTTTATTAATAACAGTTTCATTTTTATGTTTTCATTTTAACATGGAATATAAGATTTGTTCAAGAACTTAAAATCAAGATTCAAAAAGAAAAAGAACACGCTGTACCCAAGAAACCAAAAATAAATAAGAAGGACAAAGTCGATATAGGCGATGAAAGAAAAATGCTTTTAATCCAGGTTTGTAAAACACAGGATTTTTCCTTCTTTAAAATTGTATGTGAATAAATGCTTTTAAAGCAAAGTTTAATCTTGCCTATGAGAAATTACTCTTCATTGTTTGTGATAGGATTGTCAGAATGTTGTAACATTTTAAGAGCTTTCCTATTAGAAATTGTTCAGGTTGTACTTAAGCTATCTGCATACAAACCTGTTTTCTCCCATGAATTACATAGCATCCTATTTTGAATACTATGTTCCTCTGAAACCTTTCCTTCTTTATTTTTAGTTGTATATTTTATTTTGTTCAAGACAAGATTAAAATACAAAGTACAAATTCAAATAAAAAAAATCAAAATAATTCAAAAACCACACAGAAAATAAGCCATAGCCTGATATTTTACCATGCTCCTAATATAAGCCTTATTCAAAAATAAGCCCAAGGGGGTGGGCATGGTCAGCACAGGAGTGCACAGGGGCCGATGGTGTCCGGAAGCAGGCACAGTCCACACTACACAGGCCATTCGGACTTACTGTGCGGCTGCCTGGTTCGCGGGAGGCTTGCACGGCGGCACTGGCAGCAGACAGAGGCACAGGGGAAGGCAGGCAATCTGGACATGCTGCCTACTCCATCCCACCGTCCCTTGGCTTGACCGTGGCCACGCCAGGGCAGGTGGCCGCATAGCGTGTCAGGATCGCTTGCCTCCCTCCTGTGCCTCTGCCTGTTGCCGGTGCTGTCATGTGAGATTCCCGTGAGCCAGGAGGCCACACAGCACATCCAGATCGCCTGCCTCCCCCCCGTATCTCTGCCTTCGCCTGTTGCCGGTGCTGCCACGTGAGCCTCCCACAAGTCAGGCAGCCGCACAGCGCATCCAGATTGCCTGCCTCCCCCCATCGCTGCCTCCGTGCTAAGACTTACCTGTGCTGCGCCAAGGGGCTGCCGGGCTGCAGCTGCTGCCGGACAGTGTCAGCCCCACCCGCTCACTGCCTCTTGTGCACATACTAGGGCTGGGTGCCCGGCCAGGTTGATCACCTTGATACTGTGTTTCCCCAGAAATAAACCCTAATGCATCTTTTGGTGCCAAAAAAATATAAGACCGGGTCTTATTTTCAGGGAAACACGGTATTTATACATACATACATATATATATATATATATAGTCTTGGAGTAGGTTGGTTAATTTGGTTTGGTAGTCAGATGTGTTCATGACCACCGTGGCGTTGCCCTTGTCTGCTGGTAGGATTATTATGCTGGCGTCTTGTTTCAGGTTAAGTAGTGCTGTCTGCTCCTCTTTGGGTAAGTTGCTTTTGGGTGGCTTGCTGGTGCAGAGTATGTTGGTTATTTCAGACAAGGGCAACGCCACGGTGGTCATGAACACATCTGACTACCAAACCAAATTAACCAACCTACTCCAAGACTCCACATACAAACCCCTAAACACAGATCCCACCACCTACCTGGAGAAAACCACCAGATCCAAAATAAAAGCCTCTCCCATCAGCGAAGAGATCCAACAAAGAATCATTCCAAGAGAGAAATCATCCAGATGCCCTAAGCTCTATGGTCTCCCCAAGATACACAAAGAAGGAACCCCACTTAGACCCATAGTCAGCTCCATAGGCTCACCTCTACAAAATCTAGCCAAATTTCTCGCCAAACAACTACAGCCCTATGCAGAATCCATCACCTCACAAGTAACCAACTCATTCCAGTTCATAGAGATCATAAAGAAACAAAACTTACAGCCCAGCGACCTACTCGTGAGCTTCGATGTCATATCCCTCTTCACCCAAGTGCCAATCAAAGAAGCCTTAACAGCTATCCAAAACAAATATAACCCCCCAAACACATCCTAGATCTGACCAACCACTGTCTATCCAACACATACTTCATCTATAACGGACAAAAATACAAACAAATAGAAGGAGCACCCATGGGATCACCTCTCTCACCTGTCATTGCAAACCTCTACATGGAACACTTTGAAACCCAAGCTCTAGAAAAATCTGATCACCAACCCAAACTCTGGCTCAGATACGTAGATGACACCTTCGTAATCTGGCCACATGGGAAAGGAAAACTGGACAACTTCCTTACACACCTCAACAGCCTACACCCCAAAATACAGTTCACCATGGAAACAGAAGCTAATAATCAACTTCCCTTCCTGGATGTCTTAGTCTACAAGAAATCCAATGGCTCCCTAGGACACACCATCTACCAGAAGAAAACACACACAAACCGCTATCTGCACGCACGCTCACACCACCACCCAGCACAGATCAACTCCGTAGCCAAGACACTCATCTCCAGAACCAAATGCCTAGCTGACGAACAACACCTAAAAACCGAACTACACACTCTCACTAATGTACTAACATCCAACGGATTCCCAAGAAATAAGATTTCCAACTTAATCCAAAAAGAAACTCCCACTAAAATCCATGACAGAGAACAAGAAAACGGCAAAGCCCTCCTCCCATACATAAAAGGCACCACAGACAAGATCAGCAAAGTCCTGCACAAATATAACGTCAAAACAGCATTCTGCACAAACAGAAAAATATCCACCATCCTAAGAAACCCTAAAGACAAAATTGAGTTAGAAAATCAAGGAGTATATGAAATCCCATGTACTGCTTGCCCCACTACATACATTGGACAAACCAACAGAAGGATAAATGCACGCATTGAAGAACACAAAAACTCAGTCAAAAGAGAGGAACCAACTTCTTCCCTGGTCCAACACCTTAAAGCCACAGGACATGAAATTGATTTCAAAAAGACCAGAACAATTGCCAAAACTGAACATTTTAATAACAGAATAATCAGAGAAGCCATCGAGATAGAAAAACGCCCCCACAGCATGAACAAACGAGATGATACCTCCCGCCTACCAGCCATTTGGAAACCCGCCCTTATTGACAAACGTATTCCTAACTCAAAGATTGACACCAGAAACACACAGGATGCCACCTCCACACATCCACGCAAAAAGCAAACCCAAACCCACACCAATGATGAGGCAAGACCACAGACCAGGAGCCAGACCAGAGCTGCAACATTGGCCACTTTGAACCTCTCCAGCACAACAAAGCCCCCACCCAAACAGAACACTCCCCCAGCCAATCAGAACACAGCCAACCCCCCAGCCAATCAGAGCACAGCCAAGCCCCTAACCAATCAGAACATAGCCAAGCTCCCAGCCAATCAGTTCAAACCCCCACTGGCAGTTAAAAGGAAAAAACAGCTTAGACCACACATTGCTCCTAGAAGCAGAAGCCAAAAGCACCAGCCTGAAGATGATGAATGAGATTTCATCGAAACGTTGCCAAGACACTTCAAATTCTACGCGGGAGAAAACCCGAAGAACCAAAGACCTACATATATATATATATATATATATATATATATATATATATATATATATATATATATATATATATATATATATATATATATATATATATATATATATATATATATATATATATATATATATATATATATATATATATATATATATATATATATATATATATATATATATATATATATATATATATATATATATATATATATATATATATATATATATATTGTTTAAAATTGTTGACAAAGAAATAAGGGAATTTCTGATATAGCTATTTCGAGTTTCTTAACTCTCTTCAGTCAGAACTCACCCTTCTGGGATTCGAACCTGGGCAGTCTGCATGCTAAGCAGATGCTTTAACCTATTGAGCCACAAGTTCTCTCCCGCTTTGTCAGTAGTCAGGGAGTAAGGATATGTGTCAAGTGTTTATTTTTTAGATTGCACCCTGTAAACCCAAATATGGGAGGAAGGAATCATTCTTTCCTTTTGCTTGTTTCAGCTCAACCCAGAGCCATCTTGCAAGCACAAATATATATATGTTGTTTAAAATTGTTGACAAAGAAATAAGGGAATTTCTGATATAGCTATTTCGAGTTTCTTAACTCTCTTCAGTCAGAACTCACCCTTCTGGGATTCGAACCTGGGCAGTCTGCATGCTAAGCAGATGCTTTAACCTATTGAGCCACAAGTGCTTGCAAGATGGCTCTGGGTTGAGCTGAAACAAGCAAAAGGAAAGAATGATTCCTTCCTCCCATATTTGGGTTTACAGGGTGCAATCTAAAAAATAAACACTTGACACATATCCTTACTCCCTGACTACTGACAAAGCGGGAGAGAACTTGTGGCTCAATAGGTTAAAGCATCTGCTTAGCATGCAGACTGCCCAGGTTCGAATCCCAGAAGGGTGAGTTCTGACTGAAGAGAGTTAAGAAACTCGAAATAGCTATATCAGAAATTCCCTTATTTCTTTGTCAACAATTTTAAACAACATATATATATTTGTGCTTGCAAGATGGCTCTGGGTTGAGCTGAAACAAGCAAAAGGAAAGAATGATTCCTTCCTCCCATATTTGGGTTTACAGGGTGCAATCTAAAAAATAAACACTTGACACATATCCTTACTCCCTGACTACTGACAAAGCGGGAGAGAACTTGTGGCTCAATAGGTTAAAGCATCTGCTTAGCATGCAGACTGCCCAGGTTCGAATCCCAGAAGGGTGAGTTCTGACTGAAGAGAGTTAAGAAACTCGAAATAGCTATATCAGAAATTCCCTTATTTCTTTGTCAACAATTTTAAACAACATATATATATATTTGTGCTTGCAAGATGGCTCTGGGTTGAGCTGAAACAAGCAAAAGGAAAGAATGATTCCTTCCTCCCATATTTGGGTTTACAGGGTGCAATCTAAAAAATAAACACTTGACACATATCCTTACTCCCTGACTACTGACAAAGCGGGAGAGAACTTGTGGCTCAATAGGTTAAAGCATCTGCTTAGCATGCAGACTGCCCAGGTTCGAATCCCAGAAGGGTGAGTTCTGACTGAAGAGAGTTAAGAAACTCGAAATAGCTATATCAGAAATTCCCTTATTTCTTTGTCAACAATTTTAAACAACATATATATATTTGTGCTTGCAAGATGGCTCTGGGTTGAGCTGAAACAAGCAAAAGGAAAGAATGATTCCTTCCTCCCATATTTGGGTTTACAGGGTGCAATCTAAAAAATAAACACTTGACACATATCCTTACTCCCTGACTACTGACAAAGCGGGAGAGAACTTGTGGCTCAATAGGTTAAAGCATCTGCTTAGCATGCAGACTGCCCAGGTTCGAATCCCAGAAGGGTGAGTTCTGACTGAAGAGAGTTAAGAAACTCGAAATAGCTATATCAGAAATTCCCTTATTTCTTTGTCAACAATTTTAAACAACATATATATATATTTGTGCTTGCAAGATGGCTCTGGGTTGAGCTGAAACAAGCAAAAGGAAAGAATGATTCCTTCCTCCCATATTTGGGTTTACAGGGTGCAATCTAAAAAATAAACACTTGACATATATATATATATATATATATATATATATATATATATATATATATATATATATATATATATATATATATATATATATATATATATATATATATATATATATATATATATATATATATATGCTGTATACACGCACGCGTGCACACACACGTATATACATACATACATACATATATGTATTAATCACAGAGCATTTAGAATACATAACGGAAAAAAGTATCTTCAGAATTAACAAGGTTGATATATGGTATAAAGCTATTACTGAATCTAGTTGTTCTGCTTCAGATACCACAAAGCCTCGTCCCAGAAAGTAACAAAGAAAACTAGTCATAAAGGGGATGTGGAGTGCCCCAGACAATACTGTGGACCATGGTCAAGCAATGCTTATATGCTACGGTATGTCCTAAATAGAAGGAAGTGAACGTCCAATAATCTTTTCTGCCATCCTTACCATTCTCTCACAACCTTCCTTTTGAAACAGTAATACCTCCAAATCACAAAGTAATACAATACAACAGGATGCTTTCAATCATCCCTCTATAGAAAGTGGTAAGGAGAGGGGAAAGAAGATGTGCTTTCTCATACAATTTGGAAAATATAGGCACTGCTGTACCCGCTTCACCAGTGTCTCATAAGCTAACCTGTTCATCAGCTGCACACCCAAAAGCTTGATGCTATTAACCACCTCCACAGTTGAATTGTTAATACACAGAGGTGTGTGGCTAAGGCTGCCTTTTCTGAAATCAGCAATGATCTCTTTTGTTTTTCTTATATTTAAAACCAGGCTGTTTTTATTATACTAGTTCATCAAATCCTCTGCCTCCTCCTGTAATCATCTTTGTTATCCTGAATAAGGCCCACCAGAGTTGTATCATCTCCATACGTCACAATATAGTTGGTAGCAAACCTTGCCCAACAGTCATGAGTCAGCAGAGTGAATGACAGCAGACTTAGGTCACAGCCCTGAGGAAAACCTGTACTCAAGAATATGAGCTAAAAATAATAGTTCCCAACTTGCACATATTGTGGCTTATCAGTGAGAAAAATCAAGAACCCAGTTGCACAAAGGAGTATTGAAACCTAAAAGGCCCAATTTATCTACTAAATGCTGAAGAGTGGTTGTAGTAAATGCCAAACTAAAGTCAACAAACAATACTCCTTTAAGTCTGCCAAGCTCAGATGGAAAATATAGGAAGCATTTAGCAGCCTCAATGGAAGGATTTAGACAATAAGCAAACTGAAGTGAGTCAAATGCTGGAGGGAGGCTGGGTACAATAAAGTTCTTTATCAGCCTTTCAAAACATTTCATAATGATGGACGTAATTGCAAACAATGATAATCATTAACACCTTGATTGAAGACTTTTTTGGCACTTGCAAAATAATGACAGTCTTAAAACTGCCTGCTGCAATGAAAGATTGAAAATATTTGTAAGAACTCATCTGCACACTCCCTAAGAACGTGCCCAGGGATATTATCTAGGCCTGCTGATTTATAATGTTAACTTTCCACAATGTCCTCCAGACAGAGCTAACATCAAAGCTAATCACTTTCTCATCAGGATGGGGTATAGCTTTTCTCTCAGGTAATATTTGATGCCTCAAATCTTTTTTAAAAAATGTGTTCAGGTCATTTAAAAATACTGTTATCGTCACAGCACGATGGAGCCAGCTTATAGTCTGTAATGGCCTGGATGCCTTGCCATACACACCTGATGTTCATAGAGTCCTGAAAGAAGTTCTGAACTTTCTGACAATGGGATTGCTTTGCTGTTTTTATGGCATATTTCAAATTGGCTCTGGCAGTTCTAAGCACCAGCATATCCCTGGATTAAAGCCACATTCTGTGCTTTCAATATCTTGTGAACCTCATATGTCATCCATCCATGTTTTTTCATTAACCTGCACCATGATATTTTTAAGGACACAGATATCCTCAATGCACTTCTGAATATATGCAGACACAGTGGTGGCACACTCATCTACATTAATATGTTGGTTAAGTACAGCAGCTTCTTTAAACATGCCCCAATCCGTGTACTCAAAGCAATCTTGTAATACTTCTGTAGATCCCTCCGCCCAAACCCTCACCTGCTTCATAATACAGACTTATATCCTGGGATAAGCAGGACAGAGAGATGGCCAGAAGAGCCAAGATGAGGGTGGGGAATAGCTTTGAATGCATTCATGGTGTTAGAATAAGCAAAATCCAATGTATTCCCACCTCTGATTGTGAAGTTCACATACTGATGGAAACCTGATTAAAATCTCCTACAACAATAACAGTACCCTCTAAGCAAATAGTTGATAACTTACCGGTGGTATGATAGAGAACACTCAGGGCTTTATCTCTGTTTGCATAAGGAGGAATATACACAGCAAAAAGAAGAAATATCATACCAAAAAGAAAAACAAACAATTAGAGTCCAGCAAGGGGTTGAAGTAAGCATTCAACCGCTAATCAATTTTTAAAGCAAAAAACAAAATGAAGCAATACATTCAAAAAGTGAAAGTTAATATTCAGGCATACTTAAGAAACTGCTGACAGGAAAATGTATAGTTCAGTGACTTTGAGAATTGAGGGAATTGGAACCTTCAAGACCCTGCTTTTCCAACTGGGGGCATGATTGTCCAAGAGTCGTCTTGGGTCATTCCTAAGTGCTACCATTTAAAACCAGGGAACAGCACTGCCAAAGAACCAGCTCTGCCAATAAAATCAGCACATCATCAGTAAGAGGGGGGGGGGAGGGAAAGCCCTTACCATGCAGCAGCCATCTTGAGAGGAAGACCTGAAATCCTTCCTTCTTTAGTATGCACAACTATTAATAAATATAGTGTTTTAATTATATTGATACCTTTGTAACAAACATTTACATATATTTTAATTTCCTTTTGTTTTTATATGTATTGGTTTTTTTATTTCTTCATTATCATACCTCTTCCTGCCCACATCTATATTTCTGTGTCTGAGGAGACTCACTAGACTAGAACTTCACTTATTAGGTACACTAACAGCTACTGCACAGACTCAGTAGCACTTTTTTCACATTGGCTGACTGAGTTACCACATGACTCTTCCTGCTCATGAATATTCCAACACTCCTCCCTTCATGACAGGAAGAGACATCAGACCTATTGACTTAATACATTCTCCATAGTGAACATGGTTTAGTCATCATGTCTGCCAAATTATCCTCAGAAGAACAATGATGTAAACTAATCAATTTTCCTTTTACAGCTTCCCTGACATTACAATACTTAATATCTACATGTTTACTTCTGTTCTTCACCCTGTCACCAGTTGCCATTTTTATACCGGCAGCATTGTCTTCAAATACCTTTACAGATTCTTTTACATTAGTATTTAAATCTTGCAAAACCTGTACATACCATGTTACTTCAGAACACAATTCAGATAAAGCAATAAACTCTGCTTCCACTGTTGCAACCCACTTACAACCCACAGCTTTGGTTCCCTGTGGCAAAGTCATTGATTTAAATACTTCATGGTCTCCCATGGATTTCATCTCTTTATCCATGGCCTCCTTCCATCTTTCTTGTTCAGCTTTTGGTAGTGCCAACACCTCTTTATAACTTCTTGGCTCATACCACACATTGCAAACCTTTACCTTGCTGGTAGAATACCTGTCAGGTGGAATTCCTTTATTACATCGTTCTGACCTACATGGTATTAACTGCTCCTGTGTCTCAAGTCTATCTGGCTTCATGTCTTGTTCAGCCTCTCCTACCTGAACATTGACATCTTCAATAATCATTTTTCCATCATTAGATGAGTTATTGTTGTTAAATAGATCACCATCATTAACTGAGACATACCCAGAATTTGCATTAATTCTGTCCCAATTTTGTTCTGCAAAATTAGCAGTTCCTGAAATTATTTTACTTCCATCGCTAAAGCGATATCCTTTTGACCCTGGCTCATAGCCCACAAACCTGAGCTTTCTTGCCTTTTGCTGTCTCTTTCTTCTGATTGCCTTCGGAATATGTACCCATGCAGTACTTCCAAAAATTCTCAAATGTGCCAGTGATGGCTTTCTCCCATATAGACTGGCATATGGAGTATTATTAATGGAGGAATTCCACAGTCTGTTAACTATATAATTGGCAGTCAATATGGCTTCTCTCCAATATGACCTGCTCATACCAGAATCCTCTAATAATGAATCTTTCATTGTTTGCAAAACACCATTCCTTCCTTCAGCTACACCATTCTCTGCTGTTGTGTAAGGATTTGTACGTCTGTGTCTTATCCCCAACTGCCGCAACCATTGTTGGAATTTAGTTGACATAAATTCAGTACCTCTGTCAGTTTGCAACTGACACACTTGTTGTCTGTACCTTCTCTCTACAAAACTTACCCACTCTTTGAATTGTTGTAGCACCTCTGTCTTTCCTCTAAGCAAGTAGCAAAACGAATACCTGCTATAATAATCAACAATTACCAGTGCATATTTTGCTCCTCCCAAACTGGCTTGCATAGGTCCCACCAGATCTGCATGGACCAGCTCTAGAGCTCTTTTTGTTTGTCTTGTGCTGTATTTACTAACTGGGAATGCCTTTGACTTCGATGCTTTGCATACTGCACAGTCCAAATATGTTTTGCATCCCTTCAAATTTAGCCCTTCTGCAAACTCTTGCATTTGCTGCAAAACTTTAAAGCTTGCATGGCCAAGTCTTCTATGTAGAAGATGAACACACGAATCATGCTCTGCAACATTCTTAAATATATGGGAACATTGAACCTTTTGTCCCTGCAATACATATAGATTATCTTCCTTTATGCCTTCTGCACAAATATTCCCATTTCTTTTGATAAGACACTTCCCATTTGCAAAATGGTCTCAAAACCAAAGCCACAGCTTCTTGTGCTACTGGAACAAACATGCAAAATAATTCAGAGTCATTAACAATTGTTTGACTTGCCCCACTATCTATTAGCCACTTGTCTCTGTTGTTGCTCTAGCAAACCTTTGCAACACCAAAATGTTCCTTTTGCAAATCAGTCTTTTTTGCTTGCACAAATGTCCTTTGCTGTAAATTGTTCCTCTGCAAACAGTTCCTTTTCAGATGTGTGTTTGCTCCACAAATGTAACAATTTTTTTCTTGCTGAGCAATCTGCTTGCAAAATCTCTCTTTTGATGCAACTTGGTCCCATCTGCTTGTTTCTTCTCTGGAGACTTGCAGTCTGGACCCCCTCCTCAGGAATTTCACCTCCTCATGGCTGTTCCTAAAATGGAGCTTTTCTTCTTCATTAAGCAAACATGCCTTTAAAGCTTCAAAATTTAAGTCTTGCTCTTTTTTACACTCAAATATCGCAGAAACTGTGTCCCAGGTTTTATCTAAACTGTTTAACACCAATAAAATTTTCTGGGACTCAGGGACTTTAATCCCATGTTGTTTTAAGTCCAAAAATAAACTTTTCATTTTATTTAAATGCTGTTCCACAGATTCACCTGGTTGCAAACAGGCCTTGTAAATTTTTCTTGACAATTGCCCTATATTGCATGCAGAAACATTCACGTGCACAGCTCTCAATTTCAACCAAATCTCCTTTGCAGTCTTTCAGTTTGCAACATTTAGAAATTGTTCATCATCTAAATTCAAGATGAGATAAGCCATTGCTCGATCATGACTTTTCTGATCAGCAGCTGCAAACACTTGTGGTGGGTTATCTACGATATACCACAGCTTCTTAGCCTTGAGCAAACATTCCATTTTTGCAGCCCATATAATATAATTCTTCTGGCCCAAACGAGGCACAGAGATTTCCTTAAATTCCATTGCAGCCATTCTGCTAATTCTGCCTTGTTCTTATACTTTCTAAACATAGGCAATTTCTTCCAGCTTTAAATTACAATGCAGTCCTTAGTAAGCTCTGGGCCCATAACCTGTTAGGAAATTTTAATTTCTCTGTTGGTGAAAAATAAATCAGAAGCTCTCACAGTTGACTGCATTTAGCTGATTCAAATAACCTTTTTATATTCATATCAAAATATTTAGACTTCCGGTTCTGGATCGCAGCACCTCTAGCCACACGGGGAGACTTGTCTCCTCGTTTGGCTAGCTTTCCTCCGCCGGTAGACCCTTGTGTGGGTCTAAAGTCACCCTGGAGGGCACGACTACCGTCGAGGAGGCTGTGCTTGGCTGCGGAGGAACGGTAGCTCCTCCAGCTGTCCGAGCTAACTCTGAGGGCCGATGGAGAAGAAGATCGGCCGTAAAATGGCCGATCACCTAGCTGCACCAACCGCAAGTCAAAAGAACAACTAAGCATGAAGAACCACCGTGGTGAATCCGGGTGAGACCTTTCCTTCTCTCGCTATCCTAACCTTTCCTGCAAAAAGTCTTTATTTCTTTTATTAAGAAAGTGGCGGCTGCCTATACGGAAAGAAGAGCTAAAAAGAAAAAGATTAATTTTGTGTGTGTGTGTGTGTGTGTGTGTGTGTGTGTGTGTTTGTTTTTTTTACTATTGGACTTCTGTTGGGTGAATTTCAGGGGAAAAGAAGAAAAAAGGGACATTGTTACTTTGTTTTTTTTAATTTGATAATGTTGGAGATACTTTTCTTGTTGATTTTTAAAAAAAAAGAAAAGAGAAAACTTTTCTTTTTTTCCCTTTAACTCTATTAACTTGGAAAAAAAGACTTTATAGTCCACTGAGGACATCTGGTGGCGAAAAGCGAAATTTCAACTGTACTTCTCCCTGTTATTTGAAGAGGGATTGGATTTTATGTGATAATAAAAGAGAAAAGATAACTTGACAGCTGGGTGGTGAAGCTGGCTATTAGATCTTTGGAGGTGGACATTTGTGGATCTTTTTCAAGTAGTCTCTAATAAAGGAATAGGCAAATCTACCACCAAAATGACTGAAAGTTATTCACATCTTGACTATGATTTAATACTGGAAAAAATATTAGAATTTACAGAAGATTTCAAAACTTATTGGAAATCTTGGAGAAAATCTAAAGATGCCACCTTGGAACCTCACATCGACCCTCCAATATTGAACCAAGTTGTGGATCAAGGAACAATAGAAGATGAACAGAGTAATCTTGAACAGGCCTACATACAACTTAAAGAGACAGAGACACTATACTTACAACCCAATTGTGAATCTACACTGAGAGAAAATGTGGAAACTACTGAATCAACCAATCTTACACAACGTCACTTACAACTGATGGACAACTTTGATGACCAAGAAATAACTGTAATTGATTCAGTTCAACTACCAAAAATAACAAAGATTGACATTCAGACACAGTCTTTTGGAAATTACAATAAAGCGGAAAGGGAAAGAAAATTTGTTCAGTTTGAACTGATTAGAAATTTTTGTAATCAAATCTTGAGGTTTGATAACCGAAAAGCCTTATTATGGGAACCAAATTGGCATAGAAAGAAAGCTAGAGTCAGGTTTAAATATGACATAAAATGTTACTTGACGGGTTAAAAAGGCTTTAGAAATTTTGTCTGATTTAATAACGAATGAAGGATGTAAATTTACTGTTATCATAGTTGATAATTATTTGAGGGAGTAAATCTTTTTAGAGGACAAAAAGACCTTACAGATGTAGATTGATGAAATGATTGAATATATTCTTTAAAAAAATAGAAATGTATTAGTTTTTTTTCTCTCCTTTTTTCTTTTTTGACTTACATTGTAATTTTAAATATGAGAATTATGTTGTAATAGAGAAAGAGAGTATGTCTGATCTAATTAGGAATGAAAGATGAGAATTTTCTGATATGATAGTTGATAAATATTTGAAGATATAAACTTTATCAACGGCTTAAAAAGATTTTCTATAGATGTAGACTGATGAAATGATAGAATATATTCTTAAAAATAGAACTGTATCTGTTGGACTTATATTATTATTTTAAATATGATAACTATGTTGTAATAGAGAGAGAGGAAGAGCTATTCGTGATAAGGAAGAAAAAAAAATCAGTCTCAGTGAATGATCTTTTATTAAGGATACCTGAAATCCAACTATATACTTACTAAAATGTAATTGGAGTATGACAACTGTAATTAGTAAAGCTTAAAAACAGGATATAGATTATAATTGCATGTGATTGATGATTTTTGTTTGATTGAACTTTATTTAGAACTGTATTAATTTTAATAAGCAATACTATATTTAAGAAACAGAGGAAATTTTTGATAATTAATTTGAGCTATATTTATATGATTTTGTCTTTGAATGATTGGACACCCTGACCACCACGTTGTGTCCTAAGCTTTTGGAAAAAAATGGAAAAAACAAATAAAACTTTTTATAAAAAAAATAAAAAAATTAAAAATATTTACAATACCATACATTCATCTTTACAGCAACATAGCTCAATGAAGACTTCTTACAGAGAGATACAGAGACAAACCTGAGACTGAAAATTCAGCTTCTAACTCAATACCCTTTTGCACAGACTCAGTAGCACTTTCTTCACATTGGCTGACTGAGTTACCACATGACTCTTCCTGCTCATGAATATTCCAACATACGTGATAACGGACTCAGATGATTTATTGCTATCTCTGTTGAATTTTTATTATAGATGTGATGTTTTTTGTGTTTCATTGAGATAAAACAAAACCTTTATTCTTCCATAGTTGGATCACGATAATTGTACATACATAAAGCAATTCTGTGGATTTGAATATGATTGGTTGCCTCTTGCAGATAGAAATAATATTTTTTCCATATAGTTCTCCTAGTATCATTAAATAGTGCAAACATTAACAGAATTACAGGTTTCTGTGACCTTCATATAACATTGCCTATTAATTTTCACTTGTATTCAGTTCATTTGTAGTACTTGGTTTGTGTCTTGTAACAGGATTTAGGTGTGAATTCAAAGCTCAGAGACTTCAAGCTGCTCAGAATGAAAGTATCTAAGGCTGACACACTGAAATCTGAAAGGTCATCACGTACGAGTTTCCTGTATGATAACAGTGCTGGGCAATTTAATACAATTCCAACATATATACAGGATTCAAACAGTAGCCTAGAATATGTGAAGAATCCAAGCATGGTAATTCCTCCCATTGCACAGAATTATTCCACCACACAATCCAGCATCGATGGGACTCCCACAATAGGGACAACATTGGCAAGCCATAATTACAGGTACAAAAATAGAATAAATTATCAAATTGGTATCAGTATTGCAGATTACTTTACACTTTAGCCATTTCTATTTAGAAAGTACATATTTTTGCATATTATCTAATGTTACTTAAGGACTAATTCATACATTATTTCCTAAGTATATAGCTATAGTATACTGATTTCCAAATAGGATGAAGGTCTCATCCTACAAAAAATGAGAATTGCTCCAACAGTGTTTTTCTTAAGTTTAGGTTTCATTGTCAGTATTTAGTTAAAAAAAAACAAAAAACCACTCAATTGTGCTGCAGTAGAATAAAAAACCCGTAACCGAGTAGATATTACAGGGTGGAGGAAGGTTGAAGGAGGGAGAAAACTTTTACCTAGCTATTAGCAAACGTTACTTCCTGTAATCGTTACATAGCATGACAACTTCAATATTAACTCATGTTAGCAGTCTTCTATACAGATACTTACCCAAATGTAGATCTAATTAATTTCTGCAAACTCTCAACATCTTCTGCCTGTAGATCAGTCTGGGACAATTGTATTTTTCAGTTATATAGTCTTAGACCTGGCTTTTAAATTTAAGGATGCCCATTCTGTGTATTTTTATTTTTAGAATTGATGAGAAAAGCAAAATATATTTCAATCCTTGTATCAAGCAAGGCAAACAATCGCCAGCAGGTCACTATAATGTGAACTTATCAGCATCGGTAAGCTCTATTTGAAAATATTTGAACTTTCCTGATATTTGGTATTTATATTCTGGATAATCAAACAATGAATCAGCGAAAATCTAGAGGCAAACAAAGTCATTACTAAAAGCCAATATGGGTTTGTCAAAAACAGATGATGCCAGACAAATCTTATTGCATTCTTTGACCAAGTGACAAAATTAGTGGACCAGAGGATTGCTGTGGGTATAATTTACTTGGACTTCAGTAAGCATTTGATAAAGTAGATCACAACCTACTTCTTGGTAAGCTGCAAATGTGGGATAGACAGCATCACCACCAGATGGGTTCGTAACTGGCTGACCGGCCATACTCAGCATGTGTCCTCAATGGAACCGCATCTACATGCAGGGAAGTGTGTAGTGGGGTGCCCCAGGGCTCTGTTCTAGGCCCAGTGCTCTTCAACATCTTCATCAATGATTTGGACAAGGGGATAGATGGGGAACTCATCAAATTTGTAGACGACCCCAAGCTGGCAGGAATAGCCAACACTTCAGAAGATAAGCTTAAGATACAGGAGGATCTGGACAGACTTGAACATTGGGCACTATTTAACAAAATGAAATTCAATGGTGAAAAAAGTAAGGTTCTACATTTAGGTAAGAAAAACCAAATGTACAGGTATAGTATAGGTGGTTCCTTGCTCAATAGTAGCAACTCTGAGAGGGATCTTGGAGTCCTAGTGGTCAATCACTTAAATATGAGCCAGCAGTGTGCTGCAGCTGCCAAAAAAGCCAACACAGTGCTAGGCTGCATTAACAGAAGGATAGAATCAAGATCATGTGAAGTATTAATACCACTTTACAATGCCTTGGTAAGGCCACACTTGGAATACTGCATCCAGTTTTGGTCACCACGATGTAAAAAAGATGTTGAGACTCTAGATAGAGTACAGAGAAGAGCAACAAAGATGATTAGGGGACTGGGGGCTAAAACATATAAGGAACGGTTGCTGGAATTGGGTATGTCTGGTTTAATGAAAAGAAGGAGTAGGGGTGACATGATAGCAGTATTCCAATATCTCAGGGGCTTCCACAAAGAAGAGGAAGTCAAGCTATTCTCCAAAGCACCTGAAGGCAGGACAAGAAGCAATGGCTGGAAACTAATCAAGGAGATGAGCAACCTAGAACTAAGGAGAAACTTCCTGACAGTTAGCACAATTAACCAGTGGAACAACCTGCCTCTAGAAGCGGTGAATGCTCCAACACTGGAAGTTTTTAAGAAGAGTCTCAACAGCCATTTGTCTGTAATGGTATAGGGTTTCCTGCCTGAGCAGGGGGTTGAACTAAATGACCTCCAAGGTCCCTTCCAACTTTTTTATTATTATTATTACTATTGTTATTATTACTATTGTTATTGTTATTACTGTTGTTATTGTTATTACTGTTGTTATTATTATTATTATGCCACATCTTGTGGGAAGGTGGGAAACCATAGGATGAGCATGCAGACCTTGGAAAGTGGGCAGAGAAGAAAGAAAAGCAAAGTTCCCCATAACTCTTCCATGTGTATCTAGCAAGTAGGGCCTTTCTCTTAACGTTTTATCTTTACTTGTTATTTTGGTATCCTTTTGTTTAGTTCTACTATACTCATCAGCCAAAAATGTTCCCTGGGCAATTTAAATCAAATCAATAAAAATAAAGGAATCCTTCCAGCAAATCTACAGTGAAACATGCACAGCACTGGGAGAAAAACTAGGCATTTTTTCTTAAAGGGGGAGGAAAAAAAGAGAAGAGTTTTTCAATCCTTCTCAAATTTGTAATTAATGCTTTTTTCTTTCTGAAATATGTGTACGTATATGTATGTTTATACCCACATACATATTTCTTCATAACTGTTCCTATCCAAATTACACAAAATATTACCATTTTTGTTATGTGTTTTCATAACTCATTTAGGATCTGCTTTGAAAGTTTATCAAGATATGAGCACAATTTGCATAGATAGTAGGTCTATCTCCTACTATTAGATGTAATTCAAGCTTTATTTTTTTTAAATAGAGAATAGCCCTCATTTAGCTGATTTAACTTTCATCATAGCCTCCTTTCCTCCCCAATATTCCAACAGCTATCACTTCTTTCTGCAGCTTTCTGCAAATTTTGTTGTTTCCCCTCTACCTCCACTCCCTCTATTATGCTGGTTAGTTCTTTTGGTGTTAGAGAATGGGCTCACTATTAATATAGGATGGAGTAGATATTTAATACTGCTTATATAATCTCTATATACGGTGTTTCACTTTAGACTTTATTTTTTTGCAAAACCACCATCACATTTTATTTGCTTGGTAATAGATGTTAAAAGAGAACAATGCTCTTCAGTCCCTCAAAAAAAAATGGGAGTTTTCTAAAGCAGATGTCCATTTGCCAGAGCTTAATTACAGTCATCTTCCTGAACTCAAAGGTGTGGATGGTAAGGGTTTGTGTTTGGTTATAGAATGTTTATGAATAATTTTTATTAAATGAAGATTTTACAAAGATTTTTTAAAAACTACAGAAACATAGAAGGAAAAAATCATTGTGTGTGAGTTGGGCGGCCATATAAATCTATTTAATATGTAAAAAATCGAAAAAAGTGAAGAATATAAAGAGAATAAGAAAAAGAAAAATACCTAAAGAGCAACTTCTTTGCAGCAGTTTGCAGCAGTTAGCATAGCAATTACATCTCCACCATCTCATATTGCACATTATAGCTCCTTTTTCCAATAAACAAACCTTTTAAATCAATAAATCCACAAATCATTTGTTCATTTTATCCATTTTCAGCAAAGGTTCTATAAAAGATTTCAGTCTTTTACATTTCATAGCTCAGAATTAGTTGAATAATCATAACATTCAAAGCTAAAAAGTATAGCTCAATGTATCGTTGCCAGTTACATTTTTCTGAAATGAAAATTTACCCTGTTCTATCTAAACTAGGAACATTAAAATGACAAGGTCAATAGTTAAGATGTTTTTTATTTTTAAAGTGATTTTTGATTTCATTTCTATGAGCGTGAGTTCTGTAAGAAACGGTCCTTGAATGAAGCTGATTATCTGGGCCCTCAGCAGTCCGGGTTCAGGTCCGGTTACAGCACGGAAACTGCTTTGGTCGCGCTTTTTAATAATCTCTGGCGGGCCCGGGATAGAGGCTACTCCACTATCCTGGTGCTTCTTGACCTCTCAGCGGCATTCGATACCATTGACCATGGTATCCTTCTGTGCCGGTTGGAGGGGCTTGGAGTGCGGGGCACCGTTTTACGGTGGTTCACCTCCTACCTCTCTGGCCAGTTGCAGTCGGTGTTCGCAGGAGGTCAGAGATCGGCTCCGAGGTCTCTTCCATGTGGAATCCCTCAGGGGTCTGTTCTCTCACCTCTGCTTTTTAACATCTACATGAAGCCGTTGGGTGAGATCATCCGTCGACACGGGGTGAGTTATCATCAATATGCTGATGATACTCAGCTTTATATCTCTACCCCGTGTCATTACAGTGAAGCAGTGGAAGTGATGAACCGGTGCCTGGAGGCTGTTGGGGTCTGGATGGGTGCCAACAGGCTCAGACTCAATCCCGAAAAGACGGAGTGGCTATGGGCTCTGCCTCCCAAGGACAATTCCAACTGTCCGTCCATTACCCCGGGGGGAGAGGTTTTGTCCCCCTCGGAGAGGGTTCACAACTTGGGTGTCCTCCTCGATCCACAGCTAAGTCTAGAACATCATTTTTCGGCTGTGGTGAGGGGGGCATTCGCCCAGGTTCGCCTGGTGCGCCAGTTGCGGCCCTATTTGGACCAGGAGTCACTCCTCATAGTCACCCATGCCCTTGTCACCTCGAGATTCGACTACTGTAATGCTCTCTACATGGGGCAACCTTTGAAGAATGTCCGGAGACTGCAGGTAGTCCAGAATGCGGCCACGCGAGCCGTCTTGGGTCTCCCAAGACATGCTCATGTCACTCCAGCTCTCCGTGAGCTGCACTGGCTACCAATTGGTCTCCGAACACAATTCAAAGTGTTGGTTATGACCTATAAAGCCCTTTATGGCAATGGGCCAGGTTACTTGCGGGACCGTCTTCTGCCTCATGAATCCCAGCGACCGGTTAGGGCACATAGGGTTGGCCTCCTATGAGTCCCGTCTATTAGGCAATGCCATCTGGCGGGGCCTAGGGCCAGGGCCTTCTCTGTTGCTGCCCCAGCCCTCTGGAACCAGCTTCCCACAGAGGTTCGCACTGCTTCCTCCCTCCTAGTTTTCCGTAAATTATTGAAGACTCATTTATGCCGACAGGCTTGGGGCGTATGAACTATACTCTGCCCCTGGGCCTAGGAAGGTGCCTCCATCAGTGACTGTGTACCGATTGTGATTGTATGCTGTATGAATGTGTTTTGGATTGAATGAATGTGTTTGGATAGGATGGTTGATTGTTATTGTAATTTAATTTTTTATTGTATTATTGTTGTAAGCCGCCCTGGGTCCCAGGAGAAGGGCAGCATAGAAATTTAAATAAAGTCAATAAAAAATAAAATATGTGATAAATCCTAAAATTCATTATGCATATGCTTGTGCACACATGTTCAGCCCATAATAAGCTGTCTTTGCTGCAGGTGTGATTGATGCTAGTTTGCCCATTTGTCTGAAATTATTTTAGTCCATCTTAGTTTTTTAATTAAGGGAATGGAAAATAATTGAGCTAATTATCTCTAACAAACTTGAAAAAAACCTCATTTAAAAGATAAGCTTCTGTTAAGCTTCAATTACCTTCCTACCTAGCCAGCACATGATGTGATGATAATGTGAAGTGCAGTTCAACAGTTGTGGAGGGCCTCAGGTTGTCCACCCTGTTATAAATCAACGACTGGCAAATTAATAGTTGAATCAGTCAAATCAAAAGAAAAAGCAGCTCAAAGTCCTATGTAGCAATGTATGTTTTAGGAAGTCTGATACTTTTACAGAGGGTAATTTCTGTTAAACAAAAAACAAATGTTTTTTTTCCATAAATAGTTTGGAATTCCAGATTTCTAAAGAAAGAAAACAAAATTGTTCCAGAGTCTCGCATGCCATCTCTTGCCACAATAGATCTTCAGAATCCAAACCTGGCTCTGCATCAGGTATTCAGTTCCTTTTATTTGAGGAGTAAAAAAATGCATACACATCTTATGGCAGGGATATCAAACTCAGTTTCATTGAGGGCCGCATCAACATTGTGGTTGCCCTTGGGGCCGGGTGGGTGTGGCCAGGGTGGGTGCGGCCTACTGGGTGGGTGTGGAATGGCTGTGGCCTATTGGGTGGGCATGGCCAGCTCTACATTTTTTGCGTCAAGGGTGCCTGTGGTGGCTTGGGCAGGAGTGGGACAGATCTGAGGGTCTCTGGCAGAAGGGGATTGGACTAGGGCAAGTGCCAAGGATGGTCCACTGGAGGACCTCACTGTTCCTCTCAGGCCATGTGGGGAAGCTGGATGATGGTGTGGGCTGCCCAGAGTCCTGGGCAGCAGAGGTCAAATGCCCAGCCTGGCCCTCAAGCACCCGCGGCACCAAGCCCAGCCCCACTTTCCCAAGGGGGCGCCCAGCTGCACTTATCTCCTCCTCAAGGCTGCTGCTGCTGTGCTTGCTCTCCTTAGTCAGGTTGCTCATGATGGGTACCAGGGCAAAGTCAGAGGGAGGCCTATTCCCTCTCCATGGGAGGAGACCCGGCTTTGTATCCAAAGCTTCCTTAGCAATAGAATGGGAGACCCCAGGATAGGCCAGGAAGAGGGGTCAAGGGGATGGTAAAAGGGCAGCAGGACTGGACTAAAGCAGGACTTACCTCAGACCCTCTCTCTCCTTCTTTCCTTCTTTCCTTTGTTCCTTCCTAAGTACAGAGTGGTGGGAAAATATTTGAGATGAGGGAGGGAGAAAAACAGGCAAGAAAGACAGCCAGGGCCAGGGCCAGGGCCAAGGCAGCAGGGGCAGTTCCTTCACTGTTTCCAGGATGGCTTCGCAGGCCACATGAAACCACTTCGCGGGCCGCATCTGGCCCCCGGGCCTTGTGTTTGACATGTCTGACTTATGTCATTTATTTTTCTTATTATTATTACCTATGAGACATGTATCTTTCCAATATGCATCCTTATCTTCCTTAAAAAAATGCAGGGTATTCCTTAGGAAGAAAAAAACTGCTTTTCACCTTTGTATTTATTAGTAAATGTATTGAAAATAAAGCACAGAAGATCGTAATATTTGGTACAGCTTAAAAGAAATATGAGAGAGCATCTTCAGAGAAAGATAAGAGAAATATTTATGAAGTTGGACTTTTTAGTAGGAGAACATAATAGACGTTCATAAAATTTATCTTAACATGATCAAACATAATAATAGATTCTAGTTATTGTTATTTCTTACTGATATTTTTGGTAACACTGACTGCTGCCCAAACATTAGCTTGCTTGAAATTCAATCAAAATTTACTTGATTTGCAGATATCTGGAAGCTCCTTGCAAGATACATCAGAAGCCACCTTCCCCAAGGTAGAGCATTAGTAACAAGTGGAATTGGCAACTCTTACTTGATTCCCATTGATCACACACCTGCAGCACTTTTACACCCTTATCATAGAGGTGCTTTGAAATTGGGGGAGGAGGAGGAGGCAGGTGCTAGCATTTTGCTGTAGCTAAGATAATGGCAGTAAAAGGAAAAATGATTTTATGTTAACTAGAATTATGGTACTAAGACTGCTACTTCTTTTATAACATGATGAAGAAAGTAATCTACAATTAATCATTTCAGTGATCTTGAAAACTGATGTAATTTGGTAGAAAATTGTGGGAAGAGATTTCTAACAGTTGAAGATAACAATTAAACAGATTTAACCGTTTAAATGAAATTCTCCCATTTCTTTAATGCTGATTCACATTTTCTATAGAAAAGCTATCTGCCATTATTCAGTAAGTCAGTGTTTTAAAGAAGTTTTTTTACTGGCTGTTCACATATTATGGTAAATGGCAAACAAATCAAACATAGGTATCTATGGAGCCAGACAGGGTGAGTGACGAAACATATATTGCAACACAAATTTCATCCCTTACATACTTTCATTCACTACTGCAATATAAATATGAAAGAACAGACAACTCTACACACATTTCATAATTTTGACATAATCATGGCTATTTGTATATGCCTGTGAAATTATATATTACTTAGTATGAAGTATGAGGTCAAGAATAGATGGGGGAGGCAGATTTTAGAGCATTGTCTTACATTAATTGGTACTTTATGAGCATTATGTTTTCACTTTTTTATTTCAAACTCCTTGCTATGCAATTTGCAAATTGAACTAAAGTCATAAAGAAATCAGGACATGATATTTTGTTCTTTAACTTTCTTTTAAGAATCAAATTCAGTCCTGTGGAAATCAGAATTTTGAGCTAAAAACCCTTAGCTCTGATCTAGTAGGGAGAAGGAGATGGTGGTCCAGAAATGCATAATATAAATAAATATAAATAAATACAATGTTTTGTAAATTCCTAAAACAAAATAAAATGAGTATACGTTTCCATTGAAATAAACCAACTGTGAATTCATATCAGTGAAATTATGGATTGATTCTGACAATCTACAGCCATAAGCTTAGCATATTGTATGAACCCTGCCAGTGATGGTTTGTTCAAGAGAGCTTGGTTATGTTAACTGTGACTGAACTTAGTATGCAAATAGACCTAGTAATGGTATTTAGGAAAAAGAGAAGATAATGCTTTGATAAAAGATAAAACTATTATTTAATATTATTTTTATGTTTTTGGTTAAAATTTAAAAGTTACAGCTTATATTTGCAATGTCTATGTCAAATACTTTCCTCCTATAATTAATTGGATGAATTAGAAAAAAATCTAAGCAGGATGTGACCTGATTAGTACTTGGATAAAAGATCACCAAGAAATTTCAAATTTGTAGACCCTGGAAAGTTGGAAATAATTAACCACCAGTCAAAGCCAATGATGAAGTCACCGGGAGTCAAACTCAACTCAAGGGGTACTTTTCTTTGTATAAGCTTTCTATCAAGACTGAGATAATGCTTGCAGCTATGCATAGCTCTATGATTTTCTATTCATTTCCTGATTTTCACTGAATTCATGTAGTTACAAGCATGCACTCAAGGAAAATCCACACTCCTAAACATTATGTTTGAAAACTGGCTTTCTATGAACTAGCTTTGATCTCCATTTACCCGTTAGTTACCCTTGATTCATGGATCTCACTAAATGATATGTTTCTAATTCTTTAATACTATGACACTTGTACAAAAATTGAAGTTTATGTTATTTGAGTAGTACTTTTTTACTATCACTGCACCCAAATAATGGAATTGATTATTTGTAAAGCATTCTTGTATAAGACATGTTATTGAAGATGCTTAAAAAGTGTGTTGTGAATATCAGTGTTTGTACGTATTTGCCCTTATAACTCTTCAACACATTTGGAAATTTTAGGTATTGTTACTGTTTTGAGTAAACAGATATCTGACTGATTCCTTCTCTCCAGGAAATACCAGAAACAGATTCACTACATTTCTGCATATTTAGGACTCCACAAACTAGAGTTAATTTTTAAAAAGGCGCTTAAATTTGATTTGTAGATGTGTCCTTTGGGTTTGCTATTGTAATTGTAATGGCATCATGAGAAATACAAATTTATTTTCTGTGATATTGAATATGCTGATTTGGAAGCTGATGACAATGTGAAGTTTCCTTTACTTGACACTAGAAGCTTTGTAAAACATAACGAAGGAGGGAGGCTCTGCAATTATGGCAAAGCACTTGATGTTCGGATGCTGATTGCTGGAATTTGCATAAGGAAGTGTTATCTTCTTTGGCCTCAGCATTTTAATGAAAACAAATCAATTCTTTCATAAAAAAGTACTTTTAAAAATATGGATGGATATAAAGATAAAGGTTTCCTCTGTCCAGTCATGTCCTATTCTAGGGGACAATGCTCATCTCTGTTTCTTAGCAGAGGGAGCCAATGTCCAAAGACATTTCCATGGTCATGTAGCCAGCATGACTATATATCAGGGCACATGGAACACTGTTACATTCCCACCAAAGTGGTATCTATTCATCCACTCACATTTGCATACTTTCTAACTCTAGGGAGTTCAGGCAAGGAGTTCACCCTGGGCTGTTAGTTTTCTAGCTCAGGGCTTTTCAACCAGTGGTACGGGTACTACCTGTGGTACATTGGCACCTGGTAGGTGGTATGCAACCATCCTAGAAAAGAGGTAGCAGGAGAGGGGAATGAGCTGACTTGATGGCAGCACTGCACAAACCTGAGTGAGAGATGGCTGGAACTGCAGGGCTGTCAGGGCTCAGCAGAAGCACCAGGATCAGTGCTTCTTCGGGGCTGTCAGGGCTCAGTGGAAGTGCCAAGATCAGCGCCAGGCTCCAGCTGGAGCTCGGTGCTGATCCTGGCACTTATGCTGAGCCCAGAAGAAGCACCGATCAGCTGGAATGTTGCAGCATCTCCAGGATCTTGTGATTTACATTCAGATGCTTGGCAACTGATTCATATTTATGACGGTCACAGTGTCCCAGGGTCATGTGAAGTGACCAAAACCTGCTGCAACCACCCAGAAGACGGGGGGAACAAAAACCAAACATCCCCCACCCTACCCCCGCTGCCAATCCTCAACAGAAATGCTCACAACAATGAAAACCTCAGACAGGAGGAAGAGTGCAGCCGGGCGGGCAGGCAGGTGTCTTGCTCGGCTATGGCTTGGGGGGCACTTTTTTCAGTGCCATTGTAACTTCGAATAGTCACTAAGCAAACTGTTGTAAGTCAAGGACTACCTGTACTTTATCACTTTTTTCCTTTTGGAGGAGGGTCATCAAGTTTTTGACACCTTGCTAGGTGACTGGTGGTACTTGGAGCTTTCTCTCTTTGGAGCCATACATTTCATTATGCAAGTGTTACAGTATTTTTTAATTCCACATAAACTGCAAATGGTTTCCATAAAAAGAGAAATAAATGTATGTGTTATGTATTGAGGTTAATTACTTGGAAACTGTTGAAAATGGTCAAACGACTGCACCTGTTTAAGCTCCAGACTGACTGTCTACATGTTAATTATCTTGTCTTTAAGTGGAAAATACTGCTTTAATTCTATTGGTTGCCCCTAGTGGGTGAGCTGTATAAATAGTGGTTAAGCAGCAGTTTGGGCTGCTTCTGTTGTTAACTGAATAAAGAGTTGTTGTTTGCACCATTCACCTCATCAATGTCTCATCGAACTAGAAACATAACAGTGGCGATGAAGGTGGGATGTGCTGCTAAACAAGAAAGAGCCAGAAATCATTAGGGGTAGATCAGGCCTCAGCACCCTGGTAGGAACTACATTCCCCCCTCTGCCTGCCAGCATGCAACACTGGAGGCCAACGCCCTGAGGGACCCATCCCTAGGGTAACAACAGAAGCCTTAGCAGCACAAGGCATTGTGAGGTCGGAGACAACTCACCATGGCCAAGCTTGGAAAATTGTCGGAGTTCGATGTGTCGCATCCTGAGAGGTGGAGCTCTTACATTTCACATGTTGAGAACTACCTGAGAGCTAATCAAGTTAGCGAAGACAGCTTAAAGACTGCAATGCTGCTGTGCATGTGCGGCCAGGCGATGTTCGATATCGCCAAAAACCTGGTCACTTGAATCGGTCACCTATGCTGAGCTCAAGAAAATGCTCAAGGATCATTTCGAACCAAAGCTCTCAGTCATTGCCTGGAGATACACCTTCGAACAAAGGGAGCAACAACCAGGCGAGTCTGCCATCGAGTTCATAGCTGCCCTACGACAGGCGTCCTGGCTCTGCAATTTCTAAGACCTCGAAGAGAGACTGAGAGACCGTTTAGTTTACGGGTTGAGGAACAGGGATCTTCAGTAGAAGTTGTTCGTGAAAGAGACCTTGTCGTTGCAAGATGCCCTAAAGGAAATCATGGCTGAAGAAGCTGCCGGGGGAGCCATAAAAGCCTTATGGCCCTCCAAGAACACTTCCAGCCCGAAACCGTCCACTACGAGGAAGTGGAAAGAGGCGAGGATCACGAAATCAATCTGCTGCAGAAACCACCAGCAAGAGTTCAATGGCCACTTGACAAGGAAGTTCCCTTCACTCAATGAATGGGCTGTGGAGGCCGACATAGACGCTCAGAGTGCAAATTCCGCGCAGCAACATGGCGGGTGTGTGGCAAGCAAGGCCACATCGCTGCCATCTGTAAGGGTCACCAGAGGGACATTCCACAAGAAGAATTTCCCAGGAAAGGTACTGGGGCTTCGGGGCAACACAGAGTGGGTTTTTGTGCTAGCAGAAGCAGTGTGTTTAGAACAAGTGCCCATTGCCCCATGAAGGAGAAGCTGAGACTCAAAGTCAAACTTCATGGAGTCCCATGTAACATGGAACTAGACATGGGGTCAGCCCTGTCTATAATTTCCCAGGGAACCTTTAACCACATTTGCAATCGCAGCAGCAAACGAGTCAAACTCAAGCCATCGAATCTCCTGTTAACTGATTTCCAAAACCCCCGTGTAGCGGTTAAAGGAGAAGCCACACTCAAAGTGCAGTTCAAAGAGTTTGAGGATCCCCTGGACGTCATTGTAGTTGAGGGCCACCAGACAAGCCTCATCGGGCTAGACTGGTTTGATGCCTTGGGCATCCACGTGACTGGCATACACAAAACGCGAGTAGCGGACCTGTCGTTAGTTTGCCAAGAGTTTGCTGATGTGTTCAGCCATGACTTAGGGAAGTACAAGGGTCCTCCAATTACCCTCTACCTCGATCCTACCATAACCCCAGAAAGTGCCTCGTAGAGTGCCTTTTGCCCTCAAAACCAAAATCAATGCAGAGTTGGACAAGCTGGTACAACAAGGTGTGTTACAGCCAGTAGACAGCAGTAGGTGGGAAACCCCCATAGTTATGCCACTTAAGGCCAACAGGGAGGTGCGCATATGCGCGGATTATAAGTGCACTATTAATAGAGCGCTTCAACAACATTCATATCTGGTGCCTGTAGTCAGTCATATTTTGGCATCACTACAGGGAAGTTGCATATTCGCCATATTGGATTTGGCTCAAGCGTACCAGCAACTGCCCATGGACGATGCCATGACAGAAGCTCAAACTATAGTTACCCACAGAGGAGCTTTCAGGGTGAAGTGCCTACAATTCGGGGTCAGTGTCACCCCAGGACTTTTCCAGGATGTGATGGAGCGCATGCTCAAAGGCGTGTGTCCGTATTTCAATGATGTCCTCATAGCTGGGGAGTCAGTTGAGAAATTGGCAGAATGGCTCAGGGCCGTCCTTCAGTGTTTCCGCAAAGCGAGCCTGAAACTGAAAAGGGAGAAATGTAAAATTGGGGTAGCTTTGACCAAATTCCTCAGTTTTCGCATAGATGCCGAGAGCATTCACTCTGCTGAATCCAAGCTCAAAGCAATTCAGCTGGCTCCCCGCCCTAAGAGGTGCTCCAGGCATTTTTAGGTCTGCTCAATTTGATCATACATTCCTTCCAAACAAGACCGCAGTGGCAGAGCCGTTACACCAGCTCTTGGACAAACATGCATAGTGGCAGTGGACCAGCGTCCATGAGAAAAGTTTTTCAACAGTCAAATCACTGTTTTCTTCAAACTCGATACTGGTGCATTTCAATGAACAGCTACTCATTTGCATTGCCTGTGATTCATCTCCATACGGAGTAGGGGCTGTGTTGAGCCATTTAATGGCTGACAGGAGCCAAGCTCCCATAGCTTATTATTCAAAGACTCTGTCCTCGGCAGAACGCAACTATGCCCAAATAGATAAAGTGGCATTGGCAATCTTGGCTGGTGTCAAGAAATTTCATGATTATTTGTATGGTCATCCATTCATGGTCCTTACGGACCACAAGCCACTTCTGGGTCTGTTCACAACGGACAAACAAACACCTCAGATCCTATCTCCAAGAATGCTGAGGTGGTCCATTTTTCTCTCAGCTTATAATTACAGTCTGATTCACAAACCGGGCAGAGAAATGGGTCACGCAGACAGCCTTAGCAGACTGCCCCTGCTGCACTTAGAGCCAGACCCCGCTCCAGCGGCTCACATTCTGGCTATCCATGATTTGTCGGAGTATCCCCTTAACACAAGGGATGTGGCTGCTAAAACAGCTTTGATCAAGACACTGAGCTGCATGTTGAATTGGGTGCTTACAGGATGGCTGGACATAAGTCCAGGACCTAGCTTTCAGCGCTTCAGTAAGAGGAAGGATGAGCTTTCAGCTCACAAAGTCTGCATTTTGTGGGGGAGTCGGATCATAGTCCTGCACTCCTCGAGGCCCAGGGTACTAGAGTCTCTGCATGAGAGACATCCAGGAATAGTCCTGATGAAGGCACTCATGAGAAGCTACCTGTGGTGGCCAGGGTTAGATAAAGATACTGAGGGCCAAGTACACAGCTGCTACATTTGCCAGCAATCCCGGCCAGAAATGCCGCAAGCCCCTGTCCATCGATGGGAAACCACACAAGCCCCGTAGTCAAGAATCTACATCGATTTTGCAGGCAGCTGTTCCTTATTGTGGTGGACAGTCACTCTAAGTGGTTAGAGGTCGCACCTGTCCCAACTATGATTACTGCTGGGACCATCCAGGAACTGCGCAGGATCTTTGCAATGCATGGGTTACCTGACGTGATAGTCTCAGACAATGGGGCTTAATTTGCCGCTGCAGAATTCCAGTCCTTTTTAAGGGCTAATATGATCAGGCATGCCACTTCAGCACCTTTTCACCCAGCCTGTGATGGCCAAGTGGAACGCATGGTCTGAACGACCAAAGAATCCTTAAAAAGGATTGTAACCATCAACTGGCAGCATAGACTGGCAGACTTCTTACTCTGCCGACACGTGACTCCCTGCACTTCCACAGGCAGAAGCCCAGCAGAATTAAGATGGGGCCGTCGCTTAATCACTAAGCTGGACGTCTGCATCCAGACAGAGTTGCATCGGAATCAGCACAGCCAATGCCACCAAGGATATTGCAAGTTGGCGACCTGGTTTGGGCTTGAAACTATGGGCAAGGGGTACTGTGGGTGATAGCTGTGGTTGGTAAGGTGTCAGGGCCACTCTCTTACAAAGTGGTCCTGGAAAATGGTCAAGTGATACACAGGCACATCGACCAACTGCGCAGGAGGCTAGCGAACCAGCCGCTAGCTCATGACTCTCGCAAAAGCCAAATCCAGGGGGAGCCCAACAGCAGCTGTGCATCAGAGTCTTCGAGCGAGGGCAAGACTCCCAGGAGAGGGGCAGTAGTGGACAGCAAGTTGGCCCCGAACACAGAGACTGCACCCACTGAGCAATTCCAGCAGTCAGCTCCAATTCCTAGCCTGGTGGAAACCGTTCTACCTATGGACACTGGCTCGGGTCTACCCGGACAGACCACCCACAGAGACTCAGGGCTACCCGTAGTAAATGGGTCCCAAAGCCCCGGTCTATCCAACCTGGCAGGTGAGCTATTAGACCGGAGGCCTACAGTGGTACCGAGGCGCTCGGAATGGTCAACAGGACTAATTATTGTGAATAAGACAATTAAGAGATTAGAAAAATAATATATATTTTTAAATGCATCTGCTGTCCAGAGACATTTTTCTGTTAAATCTTGTTTTTATTAATTCACTGAAGGCACTGTTTTCATATGTGAACCTTGTATACGTGATACTGCTATTATAGTTTATGGCAAATGAACATGACTCTGATTGTATAAGAAATAACTAGCCTTTGAAAAATCTGTCCTTATTGGGTAGAGCGTAGGCCAATATTTATGTTTGAATTTTCATATGAATGAAAACATGCTATCATTTTATGCAAATACTGACCTCTTTCTTACGTTACCAGAAAATATTATTCTGATTTCAACACTTAAATAACCTATAATTTCTAAGCTCTGTGGCTTTGCAATGTTCAAACATGTATTTCTCATTGTGTAAGTAAAATGTTAATTAAATGTCTCATATCTGAACAGTGATTTAAAAATCTGTAAAGCAGAAACAAGTGACTTAAGAGGGTGAATTAATGCCTTAAAATAAGTGAGAGGCAGCATTGTACCATGTTTTTTAGGTTTCCTATACAGCAATTCCGCTGCACCTACTTTTCTTAAATATGACTAAAAATGGGGAGCATCTGCATTTAATCGGGGAAAGAACTGAAATGAGTGGGCCATTCATCCACTCTCCTGCTCTGTCCTTCTGCTAATGGCCATTTATAAAGGCTCACCAAGTGAATTCAAAATGGGGTAAATCAGTATTCTGAAGGAACAATTCCTTTTCTATATGCAGTTCTCCAGGGAAGGGGATAGCTTATCACAATTTCCCACCCTTGCATGAGGCGTTACTGCCACTTTTACTAATATCTGAACAGATCTGCCTGAATATATCTTCTGTCATTAATGTGCTTGTTCCAACTTATCTGTCACTTAATATTTTTAAGAATCTTTGTTACTCATTTAAATATGTGTCTGCATTCTCATACATCTTTCTGCTTTTAGTCTTCATATAAGCAAGCAAATGGCTGAAAATGGCTTCAGTTGTGAATGCTTTACCATTTGTTAATCAACCAAAACAGCAATAGAGTGCAATCGAGTGGGAGTGGAAGGAGATGTTTGACTTTTACCTTGGAAGATCTTTCCACTCAGTATTGTTCTCCACTCTCCCTAAGCATCAACTTAAACTATATTCTTCTTCCTAGAGCAATAGTTACATGGAAATTAAATCAAATTGTTAGGCAAACTCATATTATATGGAGAAGCATATAAGCATATAACTCCATCATTTTATAATTCCAGCATAAGTGATAGCTAATCGTTTATAACATAACACACACACAAATGCCATCTCATAAGTTAATTGCACCAACTTGATTTCAGGATGAAACCAGAGGCCTGAATTTTACTAAATACCTATTAATAGTCTAAAATTATTCAAAACTTGCTACCATTTTATAAAATTGTATCTGTATGGACAATCTGTAATTCTATATATCTAAATGTGTTAGCATTAGTATTTAATAAGGAAATCTTTAACCAGCCTTTAACCTTGAAAGAAGTTGGGGAAAAAATATTCATAAGGACATTATTGTACACCTTCAACAATACAGGGGGCAAAAAAAATCAACATATGTATTAAGATAGCTTCAAGAGACCGACCTTTTCTTGTTTTCATGGATAAAATATATTATTTCCTAAAAAATGAAATATGCAACTAGAAACACTGCTTGATCTCATATGTTTGGAAAAGCTATAGCATTTTAAAAATGATTAATTTCAGCCTCAGTAATCTTTGACTATTATAAAAGTGAATATGAAAATCAAAAAGCAGATGTATTAAACGGAACCATTAGATAGCACTCCTGATTGTTGGAAATAAATGTTATTGTATCTTTACTGTTTCAGCTCACAGTTCTTACTCCCGTTATCTATGCTTCACATGATTTGTTGAGTGTTCTGTATTCAAGGCATAGGTTTCAATCAGTAGATTTGTTAGAGAATTTTAATTTCTCTGTTGGTGAAAAAATAAATCAGAAGCTCTCACAGTTGACTGCATTTAGCTGATTCAAATAAATTTCTTTATATTCATATCAAAATATTTACAATACCATACATTCTTCTTTACAGCAACATAGCTCAATGAAGACTTCTTACAGAGAGATACAGAGACAAAACTGAGTCTGGAAAAATCCAGCTCCTAACTCAATACCCTTTTGCACAGATTCAGTAGCACTTTCTTCACATTGGCTGACTGAGTTACCACATGACTCTTCCTGCTCATGAATATTCCAACACTCCTCCCTTCATGACAGGAAGAGACATCAGACCTATTGACTTAATACATTCTCCATAGTGAACTCCACCCAATGGTTTAGTCATCATGTCTGCCAAATTATCCTCAGAAGAACAATGATGCAAACTAATCAATTTTCCTTTTACAGCTTCCCTGACATTACAGTACTTAATGTCTACATGTTTACTTCTGTTCTTCACCCTGTCACCAGTTGCCATTTTTATACCGGTAGCATTGTCTTCAAATACCTTTACAGATTCTTTTACATTAATATTTAAATCTTGCAACAATTGTACATACCATGTTACTTCAGAACACAATTCAGATAAAGCAATAAATTCTGCTTCTGCTGTTGAAATAGCAACAGTTGTTTGTTTTCTGGATTTCCATCCAATCAGAGTCCCTCCTTGTAACTGTACAGTATATGTACAATTATCAGCTTTGCAACTCTTAAATCCAAGACCCTTTAAAGCAGTATCTAAACAGATATTCCAGTTTCTGGCTGACTGCTTCAGCTCATAAATAGCCTTTATATACTATGTTAGGCTTTGCAATTTCATATCCTGGTGGTTGGATCATATAAATTTCTTCCTCTAACTCAGCATTGAGGAATGCAGTTGTGATATCAAAGTGCCAGATTTTACGCTTATATGTCGCTGCCAACGCCAGTGCTAATCTTATACTCTCACTTTTCACAGTTGGCGCAAATACTTCATCGTAGTGCACATTCTTTAATTGTGAAAAACCTTGTGCCACTAACCTGGCCTTATACTGTACATCATTATTTGGCAATACCTTTTTCTTATATACCCACTTACAATCCACAGTTGCATTAATTCTGTCCCAATTTTGTTCTGCAAAACTAGCAGACTTTGAAATTACAATTCTTTTACTTCCATCGCTAAAGCGATATCCTTTTGACCCTGGCTCATAGCCCACAAACCTGAGCTTTCTTGCCTTTTGCTGTCCCTTTCTTCTGATTGCCTTTGGAATATGTACCCATGCAGTACTTCCAAAAATTCTCAAATGTGCCAGTGATGGGTTTCTCCCATATAGAATGGCATATGGAATATTATTAATGGAGGAACTCCACAGCCTGTTAACTACATAATTGGTAGTCAATATGGCTTCTCCCCAATATGACCTGCTCATACCAGAATCCTCTAATAATGAATCTTTCATTTTGTTTGCAAAACACCATTCCTTTTTTCAGCTACACCGTTCTCTGCTGCTGTGTAAGGATTTGTACATCTGTGTCTTATCCCCAACTGCCCTAACCATTGTTAAAATTTAGTTGACATAAATTCAGTACCTCTGTCAGTTTGCAACTGACACACTTGTTGTCTGTACCTTCTCTCTACAAAACTTACCCACTCTTTGAATTGTTGTAGCACCTCTGTCTTACCTCTAAGCAAGTAGCAAAACGAATACCTGCTATAATCATCAACAATTACCAGTGCATATTTTGCTCCTCCAAACTGACTTGCATAGGTCCCTCCAGATCTGCATGGACCAGCTCTAGAGCTTTTTTTGTTTGTCTTGTGCTATATTTACTAACTGGGAATGCCTTTGACTTTGATGCTTTGCATACTGCACAGTCTAAATATGTTTTGCATCCCTTCAAATTTAGCCCTTCTGCAAACTCTTGCATTTGCTGCCAAACTTTAAAGCTTGCATGGCCAAGTCTTCTATGTAGAAGATGAACACACAAATCGTGCTCTGCAACATTCTTAAATATATGGGAACATTGAACCTTTTGTCCCTGCAATACATATAGATTATCTTCCTTTATGCCTTCTGCACAAATATTCCCATTCCTTTTGATGAGACACTTCCCATTTACAAAAATGGTCTCAAAACCTTGTTTGTCTAAATTAGACACACTTAACAAATTATGTTTCATCTCAGGTACACAAAGCACATTTTATTTATTTTATTTCTTAAATTGGTAAACTTATTTTATTTCTTACATTGGTAAACTTTGATTCCAAATATGGAATTTTTACATCACCTCTTCCGATGACTTTTGCTTTCTGGCCATTTGCCAACGCCACAGCTTCTTGTGCTACTGGAACAAATCTGCAAAATAATTCAGAGTTATTAACAATTGTTTGACTTGCCCCACTATCTATTAGCCACTTGTCTCTGTTGTTGCTCTAGCAAACCTTTGCAACACCAAAATGTTCCTTTTGCAAATCAGTCTTTTTTGCTTGCACAAATGTCCTTCGCTACAAATTGTTCCTCTGCAAACAGTTCCTTTTCAGATGTGTGTTTGCTCCACAAATGTAGCAATTCTTTTCGTGCTGAGCCCTCTGCTTGCAAAATCTCTCTTTTGATGGAATTTGGTCCCATCTGCTTGTTCTCCAGAGACTTGCAGTCTGGACCCCCTCCTCAGGAATTTCACCTCCTCATGGCTGTTCCTAAAATGGAGCTTCTTCATTAAGCAAACATGCCTTTAAAGCTTCAAAATTTAAATCTTGCTCTTTTTTACACTCAAATATCGCAGAAATTGTGTCCCAGGTTTTATCTAAACTGTTTAACACCAATAAAACCTTCTGGGACTCAGGGACTTTAATCCCACGTTGTTCTAAGTCCAAAAATAAACTTTGCATTTTATTTAAATGCTGTTCCACAGATTCACCTGGTTGCAAACAGGCCCTGTAAAGTTTTCTTGACAATTGCACTATATTGCATGCAGAAACATTCACGTGCACAGCTCTCAACTTCAACCAAATCTCCTTTGCAGTCTTTCAATTTGCAACATTTAGAAATTGTTCATCATCTAAATTCAAGATGAGATAAGCCATTGCTTGATCATGACTTTTCTGATCAGCAACTGCAAACACTTGTGGTGGATTTTCTACGATATACCACAGCTCTTTTGCTTTGAGCAAACATTCCATTTTAGCAGCCCACATAATGTAATTCTTCTGGCCCAAACGAGGCACAGAGCTTTTCTTAAATTCCATTGCAGCCATTCTGCTAATTCTGCCTTGTTCTTATACTTTCTAAACACAGGCATTTTCTTCCAGCTTTAAATTACAATGCAGTCCTTAGTAAGCTCTGGGCCCATAACCTGTTAGAGAATTTTAATTTCTCTGTTGGTGAAAAATAAATCAGAAGCTCTCACAGTTGACTGCATTTAGCTGATTCAAATAACCTTTTTATATTCATATCAAAATATTTACAATACCATACATTCTTCTTTACAGCAACATAGCTCAATAAAGACTTCTTACAGAGAGATACAGAGACAAACCAGAGACTGAAAATTCAGCTTCTAACTCAATATCCTTTTGCACAGACTCAGTAGCACTTTCTTCACATTGGCTGACTGCGTTATCACATGACTCTTCCTGCTCATGAATATTCCAACAAGATTCAATCAGTGCATATAAAGTCAAAGGTTCCTTAGCAGAACTGTTTCCTATTTTTCACTTTGATCTCTTTCCTCCAGTCCCATAATGGAGGCAATGGAAGGGAATGCTTGAGTGATCCACTTTGGACCGTTCTTTCCTCTTACCATTGCTTTCCACTTTCCTTCAGGAAAAAGAACCAGGCTGGCCATCCAGTATAATTTGTCCTCAATATCTTGCACCTTGCAGAACCAAGTAAGTATTGTAATTCAAGGATCAGTAGAAGATTTACAACTAAATGCTGGCTAACAGATATGTTCATCTCCAAGATACAGCAAGAATTGAGCCAGTCAAACCCAGCTTTGCCCAGGAATGGATGAATGTTGGGTTACTTGAACCAAAGCCATTTGCAAAGATAACTGCATGAGTAATCCATGAATTAATCTGTTTTCTTCTGCAGTTTGTTTCCAATACAAATGCAGGGGGTATATTAAGCAGCAGGTTCAAGATTGTTGCAGTCTGAATAATTATAAACTTCAGAAGCAGAAGCTTCACTCAGCACCTCTTTGATGTGGGTTTTGTTGCTGAATAAGATTTTGGAAGGAATAGAGCTCTGTTATTCAGGCAGTAGTTAACATTTTCCCCCAATCATAAATTGTAACTTTTACCTGATAGTGGTATTGAGTTACTTATCTAGCACACTTTGAAAACAAATTTCAAATTGTTGGGTCTCTGGAACAAGTATTCCTATTTTTTAAAATATTTAGAAATACAAATATTTTGTCAAACATTTATGATATAGTTGCCATTACCAAGCCTTGGTGGGATGAAACTCATGCCTGGAATGTACTTTTGGAAGAATATAAACTGTTCAAAAGAGGAGATGGAATTGTATTATATGTAAGAAATCACTATCTCTTTAGAAATGCACAAAAACAAGAATGAAAACTTCCTAGAATGTATATGTATCAATATAAAAGGAAAAAACATTGCCATGGGGAAATTCAACAGCCACCCAACCAAGAAAAAGATGAAATTTTGCTAACCAGTTAACAAATGTAGGTCGGAAACAGACCACAGTAGTAATGCGGGATTTTTAACTACCTGACATCAACTGGGAGGCAAACTCTGCATCAAGTGGGAGATTGAACAGGTTCTTGACCAATCTAGCTGACAACTTTGTTATCCAAAAGATAGAGGAGGGAACTAGAGAGACAGCTATACTGAATCTAATTCTTACTAACAGAGAAGAAATGATAGAGAGGGTTGAAGTTGTCAGAACTTTGGGGGAGAGTGACCATGTCATATTGGAATTCAATATAATGCAAACAGAAACAATAGAACATAAAGCAGATTCTTAGATCAGCGCCCCCAACCTTTTCCAGTTTGGTGGTCTGGCCCGGTGCAGGGGAGAGGGGATGGTTCCGTGTGAATGGCAGTTGCATGTGTGGTCCTGCGCACAGCTCCATTTGTGTGAGCGGCGGACACACATGTCTGCCACTCATATGAGTGGAGCTTCATGAGCAAGGTGCTGCCGCTTACACAAGTGGAGCTTCACACATGAGGGAAAGCGCCTGCTGCTCATGTAAGTGAAGCTTTGTGCTTGAGCTTGCCCACCACCTCTTGTGCAGCCTGGTTCTGAACAGGCCATGGCCCAGGGGTTCGGGACCCCTCTCTTAGACTTTGAAAGAGCTGGTTTTAACAAACTTAGAGAGAGCTTGGGAAGGATTCCAATCATGAAAATCTTAAAGAGGAAATCAACTTAGGAACTTGGGAAACTCTGAAGATTATGATTATAAAAACCTAGTCCAGTTCAATATCACTGAGGAAAAAAAACAATAAATCCAACAAGAAAACAGCATGGTAAAATAATCTCTGATAAACTGGGGAAAAAAGGATAAGTACAAAAAATATAAACATAAAAGACATACTAGGAATACAAATAAAAATAATCAAGAAAATGGTAATAGAACACTGTCCACTCTAGTTCAAATCACCGGAACTTGATGGATTACATCCCACAGTTCTGAAGGAGCTGGCAGATGTGATCTTGGAACCATTGAACCATATCTTTCAAAGATCCTGGAGTACTGGGGAACTACCAGAGGACTCCAAAAAAGTTGATGTAGTTACCATCTTCAAAAAGAAAAAAAACGATCCAAAAACAAATCCAGGAAACTATAAACCAGTCAGGATGACATACAGTAAATACCTGAGAAGATATTAGAAAAGTTAATTAAGCAACAGATCTGCAAACACCTAGAAGCAAGCACAGTTATAACTAGAAGCCAACGTGAGTTTACCAAAAACAACATGTCAGACAAATCCTATTTCATTCTTTGACAAAGTGTTTGAATTAGTGGACCAGTGAAATGCAGTGGATATAGTATACTTGGATTTCAGTAAAGCACTTGCCAAAATAGATAGTATAGACCGCCTCACCACCAGGTGGATGTATAACTGGCTGAAAAACCACACTAAACATGTAATTCTTAATGGAATTACATCTACATGGAAGGAAGGAAGCAATAGTGTACCTCAAGGTTCTGTTTTATGCTCAATACTCTTCAACATCTTCATAATTTAGATGAGGGAATAGAAGAGAGAACTCATCAAATTTACAGATAAGACTAGCAGGAATAGCCAACTAGCAGGAATAGCCAACATTGCAAAAGATAAGCTTAAAATCCAGATGGAAGTCAACACTTGGCCCTATCTAGTAAAATGAAATTTAATGTAAAGAAAAGTAACGTTTTACACTTAGACAAGAAAAATCAATATTAAGGTACAGATTAGATGAAACCTGACTTAATAGCACTAACTGTGTGTGGGAACTTGGAGTCCTAGTGGACAATCACTTAAATATGAACCAGCAGTGTGCAGCAGCAGCAGCCAAAAAAGCCAACACATTGCTAGGCTGCATTAACAGATAGAATCAAGATCATATGAAGTATTACCACCACTTTATAAAGCCTTATTAACATCACACTTGGAATACTGCATCCACTTTTGGTCACCATATTATAGAAAAGAGGTTGAGTCTTTGGAAAGTGTGCAAAAAAGGAACTGGAGGCTAAAACATGAAGAATGGTTGCAAGAATCTACTTTAAGAAATCAATGAATAAAATTAAAATACAAAGAAGATTAAGGGGCTGGAAAAGAAGGACTAGGGGTGACATGATAGTAGTGTTCCAATATTTGACGGGCTGCTACAAATAAGAGGGGGGTCAATCTATTTTCCAAAGCACCAGAAGGCAAGACAAGAAACAATGGCTGGAAATCAATCAAGGAGAGAAGCACCCTAGAACTAAGGAGAAATTTCATAACAGGACAATTAACCAGTGGAATGGTTTGCCTTCAGAGGTTGTGTATGCTCCATCATTGGAGGCTTTTAAGAAGAGACTGGACAGTCATTTGTCTGAAATGGTATAGGGACTTCAGCTTGAATAGAGGGTTAGACTAGACGACCTCCAAGATCCCTTCCAACTCCGTTATTCTGCTACATAGCACTATTTTGCCCAAACATACATGATCAGATTTCACAAATGTTTAGTGTTTTTCATTTATGGGCCCCTTACATCAGTGGTTCTCAACCTTTTTCAGGCCGCGACCCCGACCTGTCAAGCACTGCGCATGCGTGGTGCTGCCCCCTGCGCCAGCCGAGGTGTAGGTCGCCGCCCATTTGGGGCGGCGGCAGGCAGGCCCAGATGCTCCTGGGCGGCCGCAGCGGAGACGGCGCAGGGCGACCATGGGCTGGGCCACCAGCTGGCCCAGCCCAAAGGAGGTAAGACACCCGCCGGGCCCCACGCGTGCCAAAAACCCTCTCTGCACCCTGCACCCACCGCTGCCCCGCTACCCTTACCTTCGCTGCTGCCCATTTGGGGCGGCGGCAGGCAGGCCCAGGCACTCCTGGGTGGCCGCGGCAGCGATGGCACACGGTGACCACGGGCTGGGCCACCAGTTGGCCCAGCCCAAGGGAGGTAAAAAACCCGCCGGGCCCCACACGTGCCAAAAACCTTCCCTGTGCCTGCCAGCCTCCCCCCTTCCACCCCTGGCCCTCTTTTATTTACAGTTTTAGTAGTTGCTCAGCAGGGAGGGGTGGAAACTTCTGGAGAGCTCGCCTTTGCTGCAGACAACTTGCAGCACCGTTTGCAGACTGGGACTTTTGGCGGGCTCAGCAGGGCGGAGACAGCCTGGACAATTCCTATTGGCTTTTGAAAGCCAATAGAATTAGACTCTATTCAAGAGAGTCTATTCTATTGGCTTTCAAAAGCCAATAGAATAAGAAGAAGTAGCACAGCTAAGGAAAAGGAAAAAATGGCGGACTGCGTTGTTTGGCGACCCCCGTGAAATGGTCGTTCGACCCCAAATGGGGTCATGACCCACAGGTTGAGAACCGCTGCCTTACATCATTGATATTTTCCCCCTAATTCCTCTCAGAGGTCTGATTCATAAATTGTCACCAAGAACTTCCACAGTGGGATTTGTTTGGGTGTCAAAAATAAATCAAGATGATGGTTGTAACCACAAAATGAAAGCCCTGTGCCAACAGATGTAAAGAGGATGGGGCTTCAAAAACAAAGGTTGCTGGTAGAATTTATGCAAATATCAGGAACATAGTCTATGTATAGCTTGGATTTACCAGATCACCTCTATCAGTAGTGCATTTTGCTGCCAAACAGGAAAGATTGGAGACCTCTGTTATTAAGGACATTCTCAATAATAGCTGCTTAGGATAACTATTGCAGTAGTGCACCACAGTATCTTAATCTGCTAGCTTGGTGATCTTGGTGCCTTAATATGTTGATACAGAATTAATGTCATATCCATTTTCAGGGATGTTTGTCATGTTTTCTTTGGATTGCATAGGAAAAAAATCCCAAATCCTATACAGTAGTAACAAATTACACGTACAGTTCCAATAATAATTGAATGGATATTGTGGATGGAAAGACAAGCGATTGATTTGATCAAATGTTAATCTTACTTACAAAAACCTGTTCAGCAATTATGGTCTGAATACTGTTGAATCCCCAAATATAACGCTTAGGTAAAGGATGTGGTGAAAAAAGGGTATATTATTAACTGTATCATTTACATTACATCTGTTTTTGAAGAGGTTTGGAGCTAATTAGAACTCATGCAAATGATTCACGCTAATGTAATCTATGTAGAGTTTTGATTATTGTAATAATAATAACAATAAAGTTGGAAGGGATCTGTACCATTTCAGATAAATGGCTGTCCAATCTCTCTTAAAAACTTCCAGTGTTGGAGCATTCACCGCTTCTGGAGGCAGGCTGTTCCGCTGATTGTTCTAACTGTCAGGAAATTTCTCCTTAGTTCTAGGTTGCTTCTCTCTTTGATTTGTTTCCATCCATTGCTCCCTCTTCTTTTTGGCAGCCCCTGACATATTGGAACACTGTTGTCATGTCACCCCTCATCTTTCTCTTCATTAAACTAGACATACCCACAGTGGTGGGATTCAAATATGTGAACAACAGGTTCTCTATGTGGATGCCGCTTCCAGAAGTCCATTCTTGGCCTGGGCAACAAAAAATTAGCTACCAGTTCTGCCAAAGTGGTGCGAACTGGCTGAATCCCACCACTGCATACCCAGTTCCAGCAACCGTTACTTATATGTTTTAGTCTCCAGTCCCCTAATCATCTTTGTTGCTCTTCTCTGTACTCTTTCTAGAGTTTCAACACCTTTTTTACATTGTAGTGACCAAAACTGCATGCAGTATTCCAAGTGTGGCTTTACCAAGGCATTGTAAAGTGGTATTAATACTTCATGTAATCTTGATTCTATCCCTCTGTTAATGCAGCCCAGCACTGTGTTAGCTTTTTTGGCAGCTGCAGCACACTGCTGGCTCATATTTAAGTGATGGTCCACTAGGACTCTGAGATCCCTCTCACAGTTACTACTATTGAGCAAGAAACCACCTATACTATACTTGTGTATTTGGTTTTTCTTGCCTAAAAGTAGAACCTTACTATTTTCACCATTTAATTTCATTTTGTTAGATAGCACCTTATGTTCAAGTCTGTCAAGATCCCTCTGTATCTTAAGCCTATCTTCTGGAGTGTTGGCTATTCTTGCCAGCTTGGTGTCATCTGCAAATTTGATGAGTTCCCCATTTATCCCCTCATCCGAATCATTGATAAAGATGTTGAAGAGCACTGGGCCCAGAACAGAGCACTGGGGCACCCCACTAGCACTTCCCTCCATGTAAATGTAGTTCCATTGAGGATCACACACTGAGGACGGCTGGTCAGCCAGCTACGAATCCATCTGGTGATGATGCTGTCTAACCGACATTTTTCTATCTTATCAAGTAATAGGTTGTGGTCTACTTTATCAAATGTCTTACTGAAGTCCAAGTAAATTATATCCACTAATTTTGTCACCTGATCAAAGAATGCAATAAGAGTTGCCTGGCATGATTTGTTTTTGATAAATGCATGTTGGCTTTTGGTAATGACTTTATTTGCCTGTAGGTGTTCACTGATTCATTGCTAGATTATCTTTTCCAGCATCTTCCAGGTATTGAGGTCAGGCTGATAGGTCTGTAGTTTCCTGGATCCATTTTTTTCCTTTTTTGAAAATGGGAACTATATCAACTCTTTCCCAGTCCTCTGGTAGTTCCCCAGTGCTCCAGGATCTATAAAAAATATACTTCAGGTTTTCTGAGATCACATCTGCCAGTTCCTTCAGAACCTTGAGGTGTAGTCCATCTGGTCCTGGTGATTTGAACTCATCTAGAATGGACAGGTGCTCACTTACCATTTTCTTGCCTATCTTAACTTGTGTTTCTAATCTGTTTTTTAAGGTACTGGTTTTGATAGGTTGGTCTGTTTTTTCCCTTTGTGTAAAGACAGATGCAAAAAACAAGTTAAATAGTTCTGCTTTCTCCCTGTTTCTTGTCACCTTTTTGCTACTTTCTCCCAGTAATGGTCTAATAATTTTCTTAACTTTTTTCTTGTTTTTTACATGTTGAAAGACGCTTTTTTTTGTTACTTTTGACTTTTGTCGCAAGCCTTAGCTCATTTTGAGTCTTAGCTTTCCCCACTTCATCTTTGCAGGCTCAGACTATTTGCTGGTATTCTGCCTTAGTTATGTGCCCCTCTTTCATATTTTGCCCCCCTTTTCTTTGTACTCTTCCTTGTATGCCCAAATTGCTGTAGGGGACACATACTCCAAATCTACAGTTGTTAGTTAACAGTGATTCCTTTTCCTAGATTTCCTTTCTTCTTATTGAAGAAGGCTTAATTGGTTTGGTTCTTGTATAACATTCCAAAATTTAGCCAAAATCAACAAATCACTGAAGAATTAGAACATTATATGTTGTGTGAAATCTTTCCCCACAAGAATCCTGGAAATTGTAGTTTAATGAGCAGTCTGTAAGGTTATTGGTCCCTAATTCCTTGATCCCTAACCACAGAATATGGTTGTGACATTTGCTAAGGAAGGGAGAGGAGACCTATAGCCTTCTTTCTCATTTCATTCTTTGCCAAAAGCCATCTAAGTAGAGAAAGTCAGAAAGAGACAATCAGCGAGGACCAACCATTACATTTTCAGGTTACTCAGGCCTTATATCACTTCTGGAAAGTAATCTAAGTCTATCAGATGAACTGCAAAAATCTGATGACTACTAGAGATGGCAAAGAATTCCAATACGTGTCTTAGTGTTTTACTAAATTCTATTGTGTAAAAGAAAATATAGTAGGTTTCGGTTTTTCCTCTAAAAGCTTAAAAAAAAATCAGGGTATAATACTCTTTAGACCTATTCTCATGACAGACATAAATAGATTGGGGAAGACAGATATAAATATGTTGTAAACAGTGCTTTTTTTCTAAAAAAAAAGAAAGAAAAAGAAAAGGTGTCAGAACTCACACATATCATACAACCCGCCTTGCCTACCCTACAAGGTTCCATCCAAAAAAGGTGCCGGAACTCCGTTCTATGAGAAAAAAAAAGCCCTGGTTGTAAACCATCTGTTGATCCAGATGGACTAACTCCCCCTTACTCCTGCGCAGTTATGCATTGGCCCATTTGAAAATGAATTGACCCAAAGAGATAGAAAAGATAGAAAAAGCCATGGTTAGCATTTTGTAAGGTAGTAGTGGAACACAAAAGGCACTGAATAGGTCCTGCATGCTTGTATAAGAACCAATCTATCTTTTCCATCAGGATACTTAAAAATCATATCTGAAAGCTCATGCAGTAATGAAAGCAAATAAAGGAGAAAAAATAAAAATAGCATCCCTAACTTAAGTTATTCTCACACACTTCCAAAGTTAACTAAAGAATATTTGAATATGGATACAATCATGGGACTCTAGATCCCAACTATTCCCAAGTGAAAATAAAATCTTTCTTATGTGGCAAGATCACTCTGCCCCATAATAGTTATAACTAAAAGGAAACAACCAGGAAATAGTCTTCTTGCTATCAAATCTCATAGCACAATAGTAAAACATTCCACTTTACTCTTCCCACCCCATCTGGCAGCTTGCTTTCACCTAGAGCACCATGAAGAATGGAGTGGAGTACCTACTTCTCATAGTCTAAATCCATGCACATAAGAAATGGAAGAAGACCTGAGACATTGTAATCGTCTGTCACAGCTCTCAAAATTTGGCAACTTTAAAACTTGTACACTTCAACTCTCAGAATTCCCCAACCAGAAATCCATGCTGCAGCTTAGACCATATGAAAAAAACGAATAAAAAAGCTTTTCTACTAACATCATGTTTTTGGAGCAGATGTCCTGAGGCAGGGGGTTGTACTATTGGATAATATCCCTGGGTTGCCTTTTAAGGGTGCCATGCATGATGCCATTCTGATGGATGAAGAGCACAAGGAATTACTCCCAAGTACCCTTGTCTCATAGTACCAACTGTTTGATATAATTGGTAGAGGAGATATTTCTTATTAGCTGTCTGCAATCCTGACTGTACGTTATGGTTACCAGGGATGTCTCCAATCCCTTGGATGTATTCCTTTATTTCTTGTCTTCCCTCCTGAGTTGTCTTGTGTTCTCTATTGAAATTGTAGTTTGGCAATGGTTGTCTTCCATGTAGTTACTATTCTTTCTCATTAACAGCTTTGAATTCCTTGCAAGATGTATAATTGTTTTTCTATGGGCCATTTCTGGAATGCTGAAAAAAGAGTGGTAGCAGGAAGGGGTTAGGGAGCAAATGCAATGTGTAGGTGTGGGTCTGGGGAGGGGAGTGTATTTGCTTGGAAGGAAGATACAGAAAGGGATGGGAGAATGAGTAGGAAATGTAAATCCTACACCAGCATTTGGAATGGTGCTGCCTTTAATGGGTTTTTCTCCCCCAAATTAATCTCCTTTTCTGTTTTATATCCACTGCTTCCTGCCTAACTGGTAGAAAAGAGACTGCTAAGGCAAAATATATTCCTGTTATTTGTTCATACTGAACACTAGACATTTTTGTCTCCAGTCTCTGATTACTGTTGTCTGAAAATGGTGAGTTTTGATCCAGTTAAGGTTGTTGTGTCCTGGTAGAACTACCGTAGTAGTAAGGAAAATTAACTGGTCCCTTCATATGATGACAAAGGATTGTAGAATTCTATTCATTATCAATGAGAAAACTTTTCTCAACTCCTTATTTTAAATTGTTCATAAGTAAAATTTGTTTTGCTTATTTAAAAATTCAAAAATTGATATGTCCAATAGTTGATTCACTCTTGGCTGTTGATTCACTCTTAGTTTCAGTCTTGGTTATAAAATCATTGTTTAATGTCTTTTTTGTGATTGCCAAAAGGAAAAAAAGAAAAGAAAAGTGAGCATTGTAAAGAATCATCTTGTCACTTCATAGAGGTCTTGCTTTTTCCTTAACCATTAGTGTGTCTCTTTTCCTTCTCTTTTCTTCAGAAGAGTCATCTCTCAATGATTTGTTATTCCAGATAGTGTTATAACCAGTGGCACCTTTATTGAAAGGAAATATAATATTAAAGACAGCATGTGATGGACGTGGAAAATAGGGCAGAAAATATAAAACTTGAGGTCTATCTTTTGATGATTCTGTTTCAATTGTGTGAGTTGTCTTCTTCATATCTTTGGTTGTAGTTTGTGCCTTGGTGACTGGAGGTATTGTAGTTGTTACTGGGACAATCTGACAGTTGGTTTCTTGGCTATCTGTGCCTCTAAACTGTGATAAACCAAAGGAAGTGGACCGCTTTGCCATTTCTGTAATAAATACAATTAATTTTATTTAGAACACTTTCTATTGGACTGCCTAGTAATATTTGGCATATTATTTGACATAATGCCTAAAACATTTTAGGTGAATTGTACTGATTATTTAGTACAATAACTTGTTGAACCAAGTTGAGCCAAGTACATGCAAAAACCCTTTTAGTTTTCATAGCATATTAAAATTCCAAGAATATTGTACTCTTTCCAGTAATCCCAAATAATTCTGTAAATCAAAAGTGCACCACCCTCTTCATGGACATTATTCCCCCCCCCGCAGTGACTTCCATTGTGAACTTTAGGATTCTTTTTGATTTCTTAATCCTATCTACCACCTATAAATATCCTGGTGGTATTAATCAGGGTTAATTCTGCTTTTCAAGCTTAGGCAATGTACCACAGCTAGTTCTAGGTGTACACTTTTTTAAAAAATCAACAACATAACTTCATGATTTGGGCTTTCTAGTATTTATGCTATTTCTTTCACACTTACTTCTTGTGATGCATCCAGCTGGAAACTCAGTGTAGTCATCAACAGGTTCAGTGTCTGTCTCGGTCAGCTCCACATTGACATCTCTCTTTTCTTCTCTTTGGAAAAGGTTTAAGTCTTTTCCTACAAAGGTTAATGATAGAACCAGTCTAACAGTTCATGCAACCTGCTCTCTCCCCTCCCCTCCCCCCCATGTTCAGTATGTATTGCTTTGAACTTGCCTTGCATTTCCCATCAGACAGAAGCCCCATGCTTCTCACATATAAAAGCAAGCAATGGATTATTGAAGATAAGAACTGAGATGTATCAGAAGGGACTGTAAGCAGGAAACCTTCAAAGACACACCCCATTTTAAACCTTGAGAACAATCCCAGCCTGTATTGCTGAAATATGGAAATTTTCAATATAGCTTTTAGCCAATTTTCACTAAAACTAAGGCAAAGGTGCATATTTGTCCTACCCTGATTCTAACCACTACCGGTATATTCATCCTTCTACAACAGCCAGAAGTCCTGGCTCTGCTGGTTGGCCTGGTGACTAAATGGGGGAGTTCCACACTGAAAGTGGCTGCTGGATTAATGGCAGACTCCCCCTCCCCTTCCCTTTGTTCTCTGCACTCCATGCACCCATCCTTTTGTTTATCATATTGATGCATTCTTATTGTGCTCCTATGTCATTGTTTATTTTAATCTATTACTTTATTTCTGTTCTGTTTGCACTCCTTTCCTTTTTTTTGTAAGCCAGGTGGAGTAGCTCTATGGCGAGATAGGCAGCAAATAAATTTAACAAATAATAATGAAATAATAATTCAGAATATATATAATTTTTCCAGCCTCAAAATGTCACTATATATTTTAGACAACATATGCATGGTGTTGCCTCAGTTCTCTGAAAAGATAAGAATGTCCCTAACAAGGTGAGGGTCTGGACTCTGAATTAAGTCTACAGACAGCTAAATATTTTATCATATTGGAACAATCTATCTTACAATTACAATGTTACAGAATATTGTCCCAGGCTCACTTTTAAGCTCCTTCTATCTTCTCTGCTGGAAGACAGAATTACCACAAAAGGTGTATTTGATAGGATAACTCAAGGGTGATCAAAGCCAGTATTTTACTAATGTGAATTTTATAGGAATAAATTCACGTATAGGCAATAAATACACTTGTTATGTCCTCTTAATATATTTTTCATGTCAGCCAGATGAACTCTTTCTCATCAATTTAATGCAACAAATTTTAGTGCAAATGCATATAGTGCAATGTTTCCCTACTTAGATAACTATAAAATGTGGCAACTTCAACTCCCAGAATTCCCCAGCCAGCAGGTCCATACAGTACATCTTAAAGTTGCCAAGGTTGAGAAACATTGATATAGATTATGGAAATAGATAATGAAGGGATGGTGGTTAAACTGGAAATCTGGAACTCCTTCCAGTTATCTCATCTCCTATTGTTTCTATGTTATTCTGTTTTATTATACAGATAGTCAACTTATGACTAGTTGCTTAGTGGCTGTTCAGAGTTATGATGGAGCTATTTGGGGTGGGGACTTATAACCCACATTCAAAGTTCCAGTGGTCACCCTCCCTCCTGTGGCCATGTGACCACACTTTAGATGCTCAGCAACCAGACTGCATTTATAGCCATGTACAGCATCTGACAATCACATGACCTCATTTTATGATGGTTTTGCTGAAAACCAGCATTTACCTCTGTTTAGTGAACCATTGATTTGTTTAATGATTGTGGCAGTTGCTTTACAACCATGACTTTTTATTAATGATTGCTACTAAAAAGGTCATAAAATTCTCAGCAGTTGTTTTACAACTGAGACATTGTCTTTTATTTATCACGAGTTATGACCCTGATGGGCAGGCTCCATCACGGTCATAACTTGAGAACTACCTGTATTATTGTATTATTGTCTGGGCATTTGATTCCTGAGAACTGTTTTATGCTGCTAGTTTTGGGTCAAATAAAGAATTAATTAATTCATTCAAATTAAGAATGCATATATTTCTCTTTCATCTCAGAGCCATCTATAGGAGCTACTTGTCCATTCAATAAAGGTTGTATTTGGCAGTGAATGAGTAAAATTGGGCTTCAGGTTAATTTGGAACATTCAGATCTAATTCAAATAATAGTTGAAAGAAGTTGCTATTCGAGAATAAGTCTGAAGACCATTTTTTAAGCCATTAGGTCCCAAATCAGTGCCTAATAAAACCACATCTACATTTTATCTCTGAATGCAACTATTGGTAAAGAACATTTATGCACTAGGAAGATTCATACTTGCCTAACTCAGGAACATGAAGAATAATTTTTTGAGAAAGACCAAAATGATCCCCGTTATCAAACCTGATATGAATTATTTTGGCATCTATTTCTTTCATATGATCTCCTTGACATTAAAAGGAGACATTAAATGCAGACACAGAACTGTAATAGATAACAGGGTATAACTCGCTGTTTGTCATCTCAGGGAAGTGATGCTCAGTTAATAAAGACATCAAACAAATTATAAAGTGCACCTTGTGATAAAATGGGTAGCCAATAAAATTTTATAAATAAATGAAATAACTATCTACTTGAAACAAATTCATTTCAGATATAGTAAATACTGTTCATTTGCCTGGAATATAATATGATTTGAAACTGTTTGCAGAATAAATTGCAATACAGAATCAGTGCCAAGAGAACATACTAATTATGATTATAATAAGAGAGTAGCATTATGATCCTGAATGGCACCTGTAGCTGATCTGGGAACCCATGAGGCCAAGTGCAAAAAATACCTCTCTTTTTATGTGCCAGTTATGCTCTAATCTAGGAAATTGTAGAATCCCAAAATACAATTCTGAAAACACTTAGAGCCATCATGGCAGGACATTAATGGTAGGATTGCAGTGTCTGAACATTTTTGATTTTCTGAACAGCAGTTTGGAAGATGGAAATAATCTTTTGACTATGGGATGGGGAAGAGATGTCTTTCTTTTTGACACTGTAATGATAAAAACAGTGTCTCTGAAGTTGTTCTCCTGTATCTTATGCTTTGAGAAGGTCTTCAAGTGTCACCCCCTTTCATGGTCAAAAGGTCTCTTGGGCATATTTTATTTATTGTGAGTACATGTACATATATGTGGTTGGCATGTTCCCCAATAAAAACATTTATGCAGCGGATACTACAATTTGTTGGTATTAACTTAGATATTATAATAATAAACAATTTTGGGATCAACAAAGTAATATTCAATACACTCCCCCCTTCCCCCAATACTGCAATTGACCTTGGATTTGATTGCCAAAACTTCTTTGTCAATCAATCAAAGATACCAGATGCTTGCAAAGACTCCCCAAAAGAAAATTAGGTCAGAGAGAGAGCTGCCTTTCACTTGCCAGATTAAGAACCACAACAGAGAAAGTTGTTCCAAGTCCTCCTTTCCCATAGCTCTCTCATCTAAATTAAGACCAAGCTAGACAGGTTCCTAATGCCTATTCCCTGCTTTTCCTATTGAGTTGTACCCATTAGATTGTGCATCTAAGAAGGGCTGCCTCCTCTTTCAATAACTCTACTGTTTTTACTACTTTAAAATAAATAAGTGGTAAACATATTACCACTTGTTTATTGGTATTATTAAAATATTAAGCATATTAGAGCCAGTTTGTGATGATGAGATGAGTTGGCTGTGAATTTTGCTCAAACATGCCACTGGCTGCTAAGTGAATTTGTTCCAGAGACAAGTTTTTAAGCCTAATTGATCTTATACATTTATTGCAAGGATAAAATCAGATAAACACAAGGAAACTGATCTAAACTCTATAAAAGGAGTCAGCATTAATTCATCATTGAAATTGCTTAATATTTGCAACATGAACTGTTGGAATATTTTTCACCATAAGAACTAGTAGAAAAAAATATTACAATTGCTTAGGGAGTAAGCTTGTTTTAAAAATAGGTTAGCTATAAAGACATTCTGGAAGAGCCTTTTAATATTAATTGCACCAAATAGCCATATTACCAAGCAGTGGCCCTAACATGGATTAGAGATTGGATAACCTTAGAAAATAAAAGATGTTTACATTTAGAGGGTTATGATCTCCAGCAGGGTTGGCATGCTCACATATGGATGGGGCAAAGGAGACACCACCAATATTTTTTAAGACATAAGGTTCAGCAAGAATTAATAAAAAGCTGGAATATAGTTAAATGTCAATATTACACAAAGATTCCAGCTTGGCTATCGCTGTCACATATCCCAATTTGTATAGGAAAGACAAGGCTATTATATATAAAGACATCTTGACAGAAGAAGGTTATTTAAAACAAAAACAAGAGCTAAAACAACAAGGAATAGACATGGAGTGATGGTCTTATCTCCAGATACAAGCAAAATACATGAAGGATAAGCAAGAATGGGGTATTAACAGACAAGATACGGGATTAGATAAAATACTGCTAGGCCCGGAGAAAAAGCAAATAAAGAATATTTATATACACCTGTTGGAACATAAGCTATATGAGGAGCAGGTTAAAGAAACAATAGTGACGTGGGCAATAGATTTAGGATATAATATAAATATGGATCAATGGCAGCAAGTATGGGAGCGAAATAACAAAATCACATTTGGCGACATCATATAAAGAAAACCTGTATAAGATGGTTTACAGATGGCATCTCCCTCCGGCCAGATTAGCCAAAATGTATAATGGATATTCTTCTATGTGTTGGAAATGTAAAAAAGAAAAGGGCACCTTTTTTCATGTATGGTGGACATGTAGAGAAGCACAGGTGTATTGGCGTTTGGTCTGGGAATGGGCAATAGAAATGACTAGGCAAAACATTCTATACAAAGCTGAGGCATTACTATTAGGAATACTAGAGAAAAATGTAAATAAAGAGGACATATATTTAATTATTCACGTGGTTATGGCAGCAAGGATACTATTTGCTCAAAAGTGGAAAGCAATGGAAGTACTGAGTGAGGAAGAATTAATAAAGAAAATTATATATTGCGCAGAACTAGATAGGATAACTAAAAGATTAAAAAATCAGGAAGAAACAGAATTTTATCGAATATGGAATAAATTTTATAGATGGAGGAAAAAAATGGAGGTCATAAATAAAGAGATAAGTTAAGATAGAGATCAGAATTGTATAGTTTGTATATAGATATATTATATTTAATTAATGTACAATATGGACTGAGATGTCAGTCAAAGACGATTTACCATGTTCAATGGTTTTAATTCTTTTTTTTCTTTGTATTCAATAAAAACTTTTTAAAAATATTAAAATAAATATTAATTGCACCAAATTATCCCTTTCTCAAATTACAACCAGTATATTGATAATGACCTTAAAGTGAAGAGTTTAACATCTCACATTTATAATCCTGCATTCTTCCATATGAACATATACATAAGCTCTGTATTAACTTGAAAAATATAATGAAGTCAGAGAGCCTTACCTTCTACAGTGGACAGAGCCAGCCAGAGCACCAGCCACCTAAAGCAAAAACCAGCAGTTTGCTCAAAAAACATTTTCTATACTCTGAGCAACCAAAAGAAGCCTACCTTTGCCAAGAGCTTAGAACTATCATGACTTTGAGATTTTTTGAAAAAATGTGTTTAGAAAGTGGACTACAACTTAAAAAAATAGGATGTCTGATGTAAATTTCCACCCTGGTCAATTTATTAAACAGCAAACCCTATTTCTTGTCTGGAAACAAAAACCACCAGCCAAACCAAAAGGTTTGAACAGAAACAAAGATATGAATATTTCTGATTTCCATCTTGAGATCAGAGAAACCTGGTGCTCTCTCCAAGAAGACTGTGCTGATTGGAGGCACCTCAAGCACAATGGGAACAAGGTGGCAAGTAAGCAAGAAAAGAACTCTGTTTAGCAGGCAAGTCTATCCCTGTGTACAGAATGTATGTGCAAGCAAGCAAGTCTGTCTAGCTCCCACACCTGGGGTCAGAACTGTATAACTATGCAGGATTGTAGACTGAGGTTCATCCAGCTACCCATATAATCATGCCCTCCCTTCACAAAGTCTGCAAGAAATTTTCTGAGATGGAACAGGGTGGGGTAGAGGTGAAGTGTATGTATAAAGTCCAAATTTAAACTCAGGATATAAGAAGAAATCTAAACACACACACATTTTATATTATATTGGAGAGATGGGCTGCATATAATTTTAATAAATAAATTTTGAGGAAGGGGAGAATGCAATTCCTTTCAAGCTGCTTGATTCTTTCTTTTCTTCCAAATGTCAAAATTACCTGTTAGGAGTCTAGGCCAGACAGCACTTGGTCAGTTTCCAGGCATAGGGAATATGGTTTGGTTGGAGTGAATCGTAGAATAATAGGGCTGGAAGTCTTCTAGTCCAATTCCCTGGTCAAGGCAGGAGTCCTTATACCACCCAGATCAAATAGTCCAGTCTATTCTTGAAACTCTCCAATGATGGAGCACCACAACTCTGCAAGGCAAGTTGCTTCGTGATTAATTGTTCTCAAAATCAGGAATTTTTTTCCTTATTTCTAGGTTGGATCTTCCTTTAATGAGCATCCATCCATTGCTTCTTGTCCTAGCCTCAGATGCTTTGAGAATAATGGTACTAATGTACTATGTATCAATATCAACAACTTTAAGTCATGGCAAGCTAATTCTGACAGTTAAAGTCCACATGTGTTAAAGTGCTAAGTTGACAAACATTGCCCTAATCTCTCTCTCTCTCTCTCTCTCTCTCTCTCTCTCTCTCTCTCTCTCTCTCTCTCTCTCTCTCTCTCTCTCTCTCTCTCTCTCTCTCTCTCTCTCTCTCTCTCTCTCTCTCTCTCTCTCTCTCTCTGCATGTGCGTGCAAATTTTACCATACTGTTATATTTTTAAATAAACAATATTTATAATAATAATAATAAAGTTGGAATGGATCTTGGAGGTCATCTAGTCCAACCCCCTGCTCAGGCAGGAAACCCTATACCATTTCGCACAAATGGCTGTCCAGTCTCTTCTTAAAAACTTCCAGTGTTGGAAGTTTTCTCCTTAGATTGTCTGAATTATAGTTTTTGTTTATTAGAAAGTGAATTCTAATAAAAGAAAAGTAAAGTGAATTCTATTCCTAATTATTATTTGTTCATCTTTGGGCTTTATTGTATACATAGTTATAGTAAAAGTAAGCTTGCTTCATTGAAATTACTGGGATTTGAGAGTAAACCAGCATTCTACAATTTCTATCCACAAACCCTCAAACTTAGGGAAACTTGACGTCTTGATTTGGTGTAGCTTAACAATAATTGTTATGATTATAAATACATTCATAATAGTTATTGTAAACTAAATGCAACTAAAAATCCATTTCACAAAAAATAAGTTGGTGATGCTATAAAACAACTTACCTGTTCAGAAATATTGTTTGATCATAGGCCAGATTCATGTATTCTACTAAGCCAGAGTTTAATATGATTTGTTGAGTACACTATAATCATTAGGTTTGCATAAGATGCAGAGACAGTGACAAAGCACTTTCTCTGTCAAACACACCCACACACCAAAGCTTTAAACAATGCAGTGATATCACAGGGGTAGAATCTTTTTTTTCCTTTTTTTTCTTTTTTGTTTTTCTATGTGATTTTGCAGTGTAACAACCAGGGTGCTTAGAAATGGGATATTAAGAATACCACTGTAAGGATTTAAAGTCACCAGTAGATATAGTAGGAAGTCTATGAAACCCAAAGGTAGCACATTGTTTCCTCATTTTTTCAATAAAAAGCCAAACACACCTTGGCAGTGGGCATGACAGTTGATAGTTGCTCAGCACCTTGGTTTATCTTCTAAGTGCTGAGAATTATGATGCCAGGAAGAGAAAGGTGTTCAATGGAAAATGTATAGCTCAACCTACTCACTCATCAAGGTTCCTCTTTAAGCTGGTTGCATCATAGTGTTGATGACAAAGTATGACTGATGGTGGCAAGGAATTGATTTGACTTACAAATCTGCACATATTTATCCCTATGTTCTCTTTCTTTCATTTTGTTTTGTTAGAATGAGTACAGTATTCTTTATTTTTTCTTTGAATTTTCCTCTTAGACCTTAAAATGAATGTAGCTGCTATAATAAGAGGGTTTTCATTCTTGCTTTTAAACAGTACCTCAAACAATAATCACAGCTCAGTAGCATGTAATTTCCTAATTCTCCAGTTATCTCAACTGAGAAAATGCTGGATATGTCACTGGCCGATTGTGACTCAGCAACCCACCAATACTTAAGTTCTTAAGCCAATGAATGATGTATGAGTATTATTTTCCACAATTTTGCTGCTACTGAATGTAATAGTATATTACAAAGAATGTTTGTAGAAAGCCAGGCTACAGGGCTACATTGCTTGAAAAGAACAGTGATATGAACAGCAGTTTTTTTTTAATAAAAGCAAACATAATGCTCAAAGTATGCTGAGTACTTGAATTATCTTAATTCCCCTGAGGATTTCTGAATTAAAAATATGTTGGTTTATTTTCCAAGCCCTGAAATTCATTTCCTTTCCAACTTACTTCATACAACATCTGTAGCATTAATTAGCCCTGAAACTCCCTTTCCCTTGAACTATTATTTGGGGTAATAAAAGCTAGCCAGGTAGTCATTTCATTACAGTTGTATACCAGTACAAGAAATGTGTTGATAAATGATCTGTAAGAAATCAGTAACTAAAATCTGACACAAAATTAAAATACAAACAAAGAAGATTAGGAGGTTGGAAGTTATAACACATGAAGAATGTTGCAGGAATTGGGAATGTCTAGTCTAGTGAAAAGAAGGACTAGGGGTTCCAGTATCTGAGGGGCTGCCAGAAAGAAGAGGGGGTCAACCTATTTTCCAAAGCACCAGAAGGCAAGACAAGAAACAATAGATGGAAATAAATCAAAGAGAGAAGTAGTTCCCCTAGAACTAAGGAGAAATTTCCTAACGATGAGAATAACTAACTAGTAGAACTGTTTGCTTTCAGAAGTTGTGGATAATCCATCACTGGAGGCTTTTAAGAAGAGACTGGACAGCTACATGTCTGGAAAGGAATAGAGTCTCCTGCTTGAGCAAGGGATTGGACTAGAAAACTTCCAAGGTCTCTCCAACTCTATTATTCTATTCTGTTCTGATGTGTCTGATTTTATATGATTCAACACCTCTCTGGCTGCCCTGGTATTCGCAATACACCAGCACCACAGTTCAAACATATCAATTCTTCTTCGATCAGCCATTCTTAATCTTGAACTCTCACACGCACAGATCATTATAGGGAAGACTATTGCTCTAACTAGCCTGAATTTTGTATTTATATCAATATCTCTGCTTTTCCAGATCTTATTAATATTAACTATTGCAGCACCACCTAAGGTTATCCTGCATTTAACTTCACAGGGTAGAACTGCCATTGTGAACAATTTTGGATCCAAGGAAGATAAAATTCTCAAATTAATTCAAAGACAGATTAGACCAGGGGTGTCAAACTGCCGGCCCGCAGGCCAGTCACATCACAAGGAAACCGTGCCCACCACATTGCTGGCAATAGGGAAAAAGTTCCAATACGTTGCGCAATGTCACATGATGTTGCAAGTTTGACATGTCAGGATTAGACTAAAAACTTAATGGTAAGTATAGAATAAGAGCAAGGGGCAGGGGGGAATATAGAAGAAGGTTGCCTTTTATTTGCACCTTTGTAATTGATTTACTTTCACTGTGGTGACCACCAGAAAAGCTGCAAAGTGTGGTGTGGGAAAAAGAGGATCATTAGAGCAACTGACAGAAAGAATAATTACTCCAGAAAATATTACCAAAAAATGAAGATAAGATCTCTATCTAATGCCTTTTAAATAACCCTTTTGCTTTTACTTCATCTCATCTCATTTTATTTTATTTTGTTTTGATCTCTTTTATTTTTCTGCTAGATACCTGTATTTTTATTATTTTACTGTTTTTACCGGAGACTGATATTTTTATCATCTCTGCCATGGGGAAAAGAAAGAAGAGGGAGAGTTCACATTCTGCCTCTCTGATTTCACCCAAGCCTACTAAACATTTCAAAGTTGACAGATATCTAAAAAGTTAACAGCCATGTGCTATAAATAACAAACTGTTCCTATTTTTCTTGATAGGGTCTCAAATTGGGAGTTCTAATCTCTGCTTGTAGATGACCTGGAATGTGATCTACAAGCAGAGATTAGAACTCCCAATTTTTATATTTTTCTGCTTCTATTGCTGAAGAAACATTCCCTTCTCAGATCACAGTCTTTTGTCTTTATGCAATAAGGGGATGAGGACTTAAAAGAACAAAATATTACTGATAATGCCTACTGACAGCACAAACATTCTTGTCAATTTTTTAGCTTGTGACCATAGTTAACAACAAAGTAAATGCTCTAAAAGAGACTTTTATTAAGCTCATTAAACACTGCTGCTGTGTCAGTTAAAACAAACTCATGCAGAAAAAAATGTGATTCAAAATCAGATAATATTGGTGGAAAGGCAATCTTAATTTAGAACTTTAAAAGAGAATGAGGAATAAGCTAAGAGATTTAGCCTACTAATAATTCATCTTGGCAATAAGAGTGCTTCTACTTTAAAGTTTATTTGTAGCAACAGAAAAGCTGGTAACTCCAAGGATCTTCTATGCCATTGCCCTTGAAAAGAGAGAGCTTGAATAACAACCTGTGACTCCCACAGCAAGTCAGTTCTCTGAAAGATAAGCTTGATTAACTCTGCCAGATACTGAAAAAGGGTATTATAAAAAGGCTTGATGATCTGTGGAAATTATTGGCAACAACATGTAAAGCTGCTAAACCTTTAATAGAGCTGAATATTCCCAAATGCCCAAGAAAACAATGACTATTTTAAGAAACCATTTGCTGGTTCATCCCCTATTTCAGCATGGAATATATACATGGAAGAGAAAAATAAATAATCCTTGATAGTAATTTCCATCTTATCTCTCTATTCCCTGCTAAAACAGAAAATGTAAGTAACAGAAATAAAACAGGTTGACAGACAAGAGAAAGTAAAATGCATCCCAAATCTTGGTGATATTCTAATCAAAGATGGTCTTGGAGCAGGATTGAATTATAAAGAGGTCATCCTTAGCTCAATGCTTCCAAAAATAGATATGAGCCCAAAATCACAAGCTAGGCTAGGGTTATAGCTCATGAAGCAGTTGAAAATGTGCTAAGAAGACAATCTGAGCCTAGAAAATCATCCTTATCTAGAAGTAAGCTATCCCTCCTGGACTTTGGTACTATTTTGAGCTGCCAACCTGCAAAGATACCACACCCAAATTACTGCTCATTTCAAAATCTGCCAGAACTTACACCACAGCAAGAGAATGGTGAAAGTAGACATATTTCAAGACCACTGGTTTGTTTTTGACACAGAGGAATTTTGGATAACTTCATTTCCATTAAATGACTGAAAAAAAATCTATGTATTTCAACCCCAAATTCCAATATCTCACTTATATCCCAATCATCCTCACTAATATTAAGCAAAGGGTTCTGTCCAGTTATTGACTTGTAATATTGCTGGCTAGAAGAATAGATGGGGACCTGATGGTGTTCCTCTCTAAATTTGTTTTCATAGCACTCCAACGGACTTGACTGACTACAGATGAGAAGATTCTTCTATGAGGCCTTGGATCCTGGACTATTCCTACAAGGAAATATGAGACTAAAGGGTGGGCATCAGGAGGACTGTCTACACTTGCCAAGGCAGAGCTGGGTTTGCAAGGACAGGAATTAGTTTTGGAATTAGGAATTAGATGACTCTCTCCACTATTTAGATATAACATTTGCATATAAATTCTCTAAACTGGTTCTACTGAATACACATTTACCACCACACACACTGTCCTACTATTCCCTTAATAGGTAGTTGGGTGAACCTGCAAAAGCTAAAGCTAAATTCAAATCACCCTAAAGCTACTGTAATTCTAGCAGGAAACTTTAATGCCAAGGTGGGGTCCTCCTTACAAGAGTTTGTACACCTGAGTGTTATCCAAGGATTATCTCATAAGTAATCCTTCCTGATTCTAGAGATCCCAAAAGAAATACCACAGGCTCACAACTAGTCTCTTTGATTTATAAATATAAGCTCCATATTATACAAATAGAATAATAGGATAGAATAATAACTTTATTGTCATTTTGAATGTACACTAATTGGCATACATTAAAATGAAATTTTGTTGCATTCAGCTTTCAAAGGGTCATCACCTCCAATATACACTACATAAATAAGACAAAAATAAATAAATACAGAATTATGCATATACCCACATATATGACACAGAGAAACAACACAGTTTGGTTCAGGTTATGTATAAATGTGCATAGTGAGAAAAACGAATCTTGAGAGTTTACCAGACGGATGGCATAGGGAATAAATCTATTACAGAATTGGGTAGTCCTGCTAGAAATACTTTGAAATCTCCTCCCAGAGGGAGCAACAGAAACAGACCATAAAGTGGGTGTGTGGGGTCTCTAACAATGCTTTGAGTGCTTATAAGCAGCACCCTGAATACCAGGGAGCGAGCTTCCTATGATCTTCTCAGCTGTCCTTACCATTGTTTGTATGGATTTTCTATCTGAGGCACTGCTGTCACCAAACCAGACAGTGATGCAGTTTGTTAAAATGCTTTCAATTGTGCCTCTGTAAAAAGTGGCCAGGACAGAGGGCTTCCGGTGGCTCCGCCGGCGCCGCTAGAGTCTCCACTGTGAGGCTCCGTTCTCTGGATCAGTAAAAGCCGCTAAAACAGCGCTCATCAGCTGTTTGTAGCGGCGGGAAAACCCCTCTTCGGGCGAAGAAGAGGAGTAGAGCAGCAAGAGTAAGGTTGAGCCCTTCTAAGATCTCTGGAATCAATTTTCAGAGACGGAGAAGGTGTGCTCCCTAGGCACTTGGAATGCTCCTGCCCAGAGACGCTTCTGTCGGCTGACAGAAACAGACGCCGCGACCGCCTCTGCTTTTAAGAAATACATAATAAGGACTTTATACAGACGGAGTGAATACAGGAGTTTTCTGAGTAACGCAAGTATTTTGTTACTTTGTTTCTGCCTATGTAACTATTATTCTTTTAAATCAACATAATCCTTTCAAGATGGCGATAGTTCTTTGTTCTAAGTGAAAGTGCTTGAAAGTGAAACTGAACTTTCTCTTCTTTTGCGGAAGTGAAGTTTGAGAAACCATTTTGACTTGAATTTTTTATTGAATCACAACGTAACTGGACTTTAAAATAATTTAAAATAAATTAAGAAGGGAGGAAAATTTGGTAACTTAAGGGAAAAAAAATGACGACGAGATTGAAGACAGCTGCAGCGAAGGCGGCTATACCATCCCCTGGGCAGCTAGCAAAATCACAATCTGCCCCTTTAGCCCCTGTAGCGCAGACATCGACAGAACCTCAAGTTTCTACACAACCCCCTCCAGAAATGCTTACAATGAAAGATTTGCAGACTGCACTGGCTTCTGCATTATCAACAGCATTATCTACAGTAAATGAAAAGTTGGATAAACTGGAGGAAAAGATAGAAGAACAGAAAAAAGATTTTAAAGTTATGATAGAAGCTCATAACTCAGAGATAAGAGAAGATATTGTTGAAGCTATTAAAGGAGTATGGGACTATGCTGTGGGAGTTGAAGGAAAGTTGGAAGGTGTAGAGCAACAGATGGAAGAAAAATTAGAGGAAATTAGAAGTGATCTACAGGATCAAAATGTCTTGACACAATATCACCAGATGCAGATGCTGTCAGAATCAGAGGCTTTAGAGAAATATCAAAGGAGACTCAAGAAGATTTAAGGAAAATTTTTGTTGAAGCTTTAGCAACCTTTTTGGAGGATACGGTTGAAAATGTGGCCTGGCAGTTGGAACGTATATTCAGGATGAACTCTCGTATTGCAGCACAAAGAAATTTGCCCAGAGACATTGTGATATATTTCAGTACAAGAAAATTTAGAAACTGGGTTCTTACTAAAGCTTATAATAAACAATTAAGTATCGCTGGCCAAGAAGTACAGGTTTTGAAAGAGATACCCCCCAAAATGTTGAGAGCAAGGAAAGACTATGCCTTTTTGACAGATGAGCTCAAAAAAAGAGAGATACAATACAGGTGGGAGGTTCCTTCTGGACTTTCTTTATTTTTTCAGAATAACAGGTATCGTTTAACTTCAGTTGCTAAAGCGAAGGACTTTTTTGAGAATATATTGTTAAGTGGTAAATTTGCATCTCCAAGACCCAAGAGGGCAGCTCCTGAAAAAGATATGGAATCATCTCAACTTATGGATCTTCAACTAACTTCAACACCAGATAAGGATAAAGAATTAGCAGAGGCTCAACCAGTGCAGAGTACTGACATTTTTCAACCTTTGGTTGCTGAGAGGCCCAAGGAACAAAGATATACACGTGAGGCTATCAATATTATAGATCAAAGAGAAATAGCAAAGCCAATTTATTCAAAACAAGTAGCATCGACATCTTCGGAAGCCATGGGAGCAAGGCCTAAGAGGAGGGAGGAAGTGGTTTTGGCTTTGCAGAAGCTTTCACAAAAAGGTCATGTCAAATAAATATTTGACATGGAATGTGAATGGTTTAAATTCTCCACAGAAGAGGAAGAAGATATTTCACTATTTGAAGCAATGTAAAAATGATGTAATCTGTCTACAAGAAACTCATATTAGAATTTCTGATCAGAAATATTTGATAAATAATAGGTTGGGTACGCATTTTGTGGCAGCATCTTTAGAGAAGAAAAATGGAATTGTTATTTATGTTAAAAATCATATAAAAGCTAAATTAATAGAAGCAGATACTAAAGGTAGATTTTTAGCTATTGAAATTTTACAAGATGGGAAGAAAGTTCTCTTGATGGGTGTATATGCTCCAAACCAGCAACAAGGTACATTTTATAAGTTATTATATAAAAAACTAATACAATTGGATTATAGATCTTGTATTTTGATGGGAGATTGGAATGGTATTCTTGATGTTGGTTTGGATAAGAAAAAGATTTCATCCGTTCCCCAATTGCGTTCTATTTTGCCTAAATCTTTTTTTGATATTAAAGATGACTTTAATCTGTCAGATATATGGAGAGAAAGACATGGTAGGGATCAAGAGTTTACTTTCTTTTCTGATAGACACCAATCATTTTCTAGAATTGATTTTATTTTAATTACTAGTGATTTTATATTAAGTTTAAAGAAGGTAAAAATTTTACCTAATGTGTTGTCAGATCATAACCTGGTTATGATGGAATTAAAGACTGGTCAGTTTACTAGAAGATCTTGGAGAATTAATGAAAATTTGTTTAAATATGAGGCAAATGTGGAAGAATGTAAAAAGGCTATGAAGGAATTTTTTATGTTAAATATGAATAGGGAAACGGCAATAGAAACTGTGTGGGACTCTAGTAAGGCTCATATGCGCGGAATTTTAATTGAATTAAATACAAGGCATAGACGTAAACAAGAGGAAAAAAGGAGAGTGTTAGAAGCGGAAATAAAGAAAAAGGAGTTATTATTAATAAAGAAACCAGATGATAGTAATATTAAAGAAGGGTTAAAGATTTTACGGAAACAATTTGATATGTTGATGGCTGACCAAGTTGCCAGGAATTTGCAATATGTTAAACACAATACATTTTTTAACGCTAATAAACCTGGCAGATGGTTGGCTTACACATTAAGGAAAAAACAAAAATCCCGTATAATTGAGAAGGTAGAATATAAGGGGCAAGAAGTATTTCAACAAGAAATTATTAAAAAAGCTTTCCTAGAGTTCTACACTAAATTATATTCTGAAGAGAAGGTTCAAGAGAAAGAGATAGATGCCTTTTTAGAAAATCAAAATGTTTTGAAAGTTACACTGGATCAAAGAGACAGATTAAATGCACTGATCACATCAGAAGAAATTATTGCTGCAATTAAGCAACTGAAAATGGGAAAATCTCCTGGAACTGATGGTTTTACAGCGATTTATTATAAGTCTTTACAGGAAGAAATGGTTAAACCTATGAGAGAGTTATTTGTAAATATTCAAGAGGGGGGTCGGGTACCACCTTCATGGAAAACGGCTTATGTCTCCTTGATTCCTAAAGAGGGTAAAGACAATGTTAAAGTGGAGAATTTTAGACCTATTTCTCTGTTGAATACTGACTACAAGATTTTTGCAAAAATTTTGGCTAATAGATTAATGACAGTTTTAACTCAAATAATTCATCCGGACCAAACTGGTTTTCTACAAGGGCGACAGATGAAAACCAATGTTAGACAACTTGTTAATATATTGGAACATCTGGATAAACATATTCAAGTGCCGGCTGTTCTTATGTTTTTGGATGCCGAAAAAGCCTTTGATAGATTGAACTGGTTATTTTTGAAAAGACTTGTAGTCAAGATGGGAATGGGGGACCAGTTTATCAACTCTATATCAGCAGTATATCAGAAGCAAACAGGGCAGATTATTGTGAATGGTCAACTAACAGATTCATTTAATATAGAGAAAGGTACCAGACAGGGTTGTCCTCTATCCCCTTTATTGTTTGTGTTAACCTTAGAGGTTCTATTGAACAAGATCAGAGCTTCAGATGAATTAAAAGGAGTTCAGATTAGGCAACATGATTATAGATTATGCGCTTTTGCAGATGATTTACTTGTGACATTAACGCAACCAATACAGTCAGCTCAGAGGTTGATGGAAATTATACAAAGCTATGGAAGAGTATCAGGTTTTAAACTAAACATATCTAAGACAAAAATGCTGGTTAAAAATTTAGGTGATAAATTAAAACAGGATTTGGAAAGAATAACGGGGTGTGAGATAGTTAAGAAAGTTAAATATTTAGGAATTTATATTGAAGCGTCAAATGGGAAATTGTATAAGAATAATTATGAATTTTTATGGAATAAAGTACAATTAGAGTTGGAGAACTGGAAAAAATTACAATTATCAATGTTGGGAAGGATAGCTGCAGTTAAAATGAATGTATTGCCGAAATTTTTATTTCTATTTCAAATGTTACCAATACTTAAAAAGGATGGGAATTTGGAGGAGTGGCAGAAAGGTATTAATAGATTTATTTGGAATGGCAAGAAACCAAGGGTTAAATTAAAAATTATTCAAGATATAAGAGAAAGAGGTGGTTTGAAAGTGCCTAATTTTAAGCTATATTATTATGCAGCAGTTTTAGTAGTAATAAGTGATTGGATTAATGTAACTAATGAAAGAATATTGAATATAGAAGGGTACGGACTATTGTATGGGTTTCATGCGTATTTAGTTTATGAAAAAAAGTTGGATAGGGGTTTTAAAGAACATTTATTGAGAAATTCACTGTTGCGTGTCTGGAAAAAGTATTCTTATAAGTTAAATGGTAAAATTCCTTTATGGACAGTTCCCAGGCATGCAATAGAGAGTATAAATAGACAGCAAATCCAGGATGTGGTACCCTATGAGAAGCTTTTAATTAAAGAAGGGAATAGCTTAGAACTGAAATCATTAGATAGATTAAGGGAAGAAGGAATAGCTCATAACTGGTATTCACACATGCAACTTCAGGCTAGATGGCAAAAAGATATTAAAATGGGTTTTTCTTTAAAGGATGGAAAACTAATTCAACAAGTTAGAGATCAAAGAAGTATGCATATTAAAAGAATATATGATGTTTTAATTGAAATTGATTCTGGAAATGAATTAGTTAAAGATTGTATGATTAAATGGAAGGTAACTTTGGACATCCAATTACGATGGAAATCTGGAAAAGGATATGGGTGAAAAATGTAAAATTTACACAAGCTCAGCATTTAAGAGAAAATTTTTATAAAATGTTTTATAGATGGCATTTAGACCCAAAAAAATTATCACTTATGTATCCAAATATGCAACCTAAATGTTGGAGATGTGACTTTATGGACGCTACTTATTTTCATATTTGGTGGACTTGTAAAAAAATTAAGGCTTTTTGGATAAAAATATGGTGGATTCTTCAAAATATATTGAAAAAGCGTATTGAATTTTCACCACAGTTATTTTTATTAGGTATTATAAAAGACTGTACCACCATAGAGACTAAATTGATTTTGAATTTGATTACGGCGGCAAGACTGTTGGTGGGTCAATATTGGAAGACATCGGAAACACCATCTATTGAAGAATGGACATTAAAAGTCATGAACTTGGCTGAAATGGCTAAGATATCTGCATATTTGAAAAACCACTCAAATGAACAATTTTTGATGGACTGGAAAAAATGGATAGATTATATACAGAAGAAATATCAATTGAAGGAATTATACTTGTTTTATAGTTAAATAATTACGTATAAGTAGTTTAGTGGGGTTTCTTGCATTTTTACCCTGTATTCACTCTGGGAAGCCTGGGGGGGAGGGGGGAGGGTTTTAATAATAGTTATTTTATATTTTTTCAACTGTTCTGGGGATTTTTTTTCTCTTTTTAGGTGGCAAGGGGTTGCTCGGGTGGCCTCTGGGCACCACATTGGTTGGAAGAAGAAGGAGGAGTGAAGGTTAGGTAGGTAGGAAGAAGGTATGAGGGAGAGGATGTAGGTGGGAGGAGAGGATGGAATTGGAGAGAGGTTTAAGTAGGTTGTTAGAGGGAAGAAGAGGGGGTTAGTTTTGTCTTAGGAGGATGTGGTGGGGAGGGGGTACTGAGCAGTTTTGTTTGATTGTTTGCGAATTGTATATGTATATAATTGTTTACAGTTGAATTGTTATTTTATTTTCTGTTAAAAACCTTATAAAAATCAATAAAAATATTTATTAAAAAAAAAAAAAGTGGCCAGGACAGAAGGAGAAAGATTTGCTCTCCTCATCCGATGCAGAAAATACAGACGCTGGTTTGCACGCTTCACTAAGGATGATGTGTGGAGAGACCAATTCAGATTGTTAGTTATCTGCACCCCCAGATACTTAATACTGTTGACCAGCTACAGCTGTATCTTTGATACTGAGTGGAATATGACTATGCTGGCTCTTTCTAAATTCTACAATGATCTCCTTTGTTTCATCAACATTTAGAACTGGGTTACTTTTATTGCACCAGTCCACCACAGCCTTCACTTCTTCCCTACAAGCATCTTCATTGTCATCCCGGAAAAGACACGCTGCCTGTTGTCTGCATACTTCACAATATGATTCGTAGCAGATTTGGCACAGCAATCATGGGTCATCAAGGGGAACAGTAGGGGACTCAGGGGACAGCCCTGTGGGGAAAACCGTACTCAAGGGGATGGGATTGGAAACTTTCTTTCCAACTCACACAACCTGGAGCCTATCAATAAGGAAATCAAGTATCCAGTTACATAAAGGAGTATTAAAATGTAATAGGTCCAGTTTGTTCACCAATGAGGTAAAGAACTTGGTTTTATATATCCTTTTACATACCATTCAGAATAACAGAGTTGGAAGAGACCTTGGAGGTTTTCTAGTCCAACCCTCTGCTCAAGCAGGAAACTATACCATTTCAGACAAATGGTTGTCCAATATTCAGAAAAATCTAGCAGTGTTTTAGATTTCATAAAAAAAATCGGCTGTTTTCAGACATCCAAGCCTACATGAGGAAGGATAGCAATCACCAACCAGTCTCAGACAATTTCTAAGGAGTTCTGATACTAGATTATCCATGCCTCACAATAACAGACTATTAGCAATCTCAAAGTGAGGCAGAATAGAAAGATCAATTGGGCCAGATCTGGAATTTTCAGCAAAAGGGACAGACCCAATTTTCTTCTGAAATATTATATCTGATATATTGAAGGAATTCCAATTCAATATTCTTATTCCAGCTTCAGTTTGGGAGGGTTTTATTGCAAAACTATTTATTAATCTTAACCAGGACTCTCACTTAAGCAATTTATTGATAACCCGGCCTTTGAAAACCTTCCTCCCTAGTATCAGATATCAATTTTTTTATCCAATCTCTGAAATCAAAGTGCCTGAAGAAGATTTTTTTACCTTCAGAATTCTTCAAAGCACATATTGATTAGTGGACCCCATTGTTAGCAGGGCTTTTGTCTCACATAAATAATATAGGTTGGATCCCAGTCAGATGGGAAGACACAATTATAGTTCCTCTACATAAAAAAGGAGTCAAAGGTTTACCTCAAAAATTATAGATTGAAAAGCTGGTGGAATTGTGGCTAAAACATGTGCCAAACACCTTTTGAGTAAAATAGAAGACTGGGTAATGGAAAGAAATGTCTCAATGGAGGAACTGGATTTAGATTTCACAATAAACATTTGTTTTATTTTACACCATCTCTTAACAAAACAATTAACTAATGACAAGAAACTCTTTGCTGTCTTTATAGATCTCAATGCAACTTTTGACTGTATAAACAGAAACATGGAATTCAGGCTACTAACTTCTTGGTTAAGGCCCTCTACTTAAACACTCATTTGAAACTCCATTTGGATATAAATGGTTCTCATACTAAAAATATAACTACTCATAATGGTATTAGATAGGGTTGTATCCTAACCCTAATGCTTTTTAACCTTTATATCAGTGATATTCTACAATTCATGTATGCTTCAGACACTTATATGCCAAAGATCCATGATAAATTCATCAATATGCTTCTATATGTTGATAATATAATTCTAATGATACACTCTCATAAATAGACTAAGACTAAGTGAATTCTTTTATTTATTAGGAATGATTTTTATTAACCCAAGCTAATGAGTAAATGATTAAAAAAAAAAAAAGCTCAGAAGAGCCAAGGCAAGTACTAAAAGGCGTATCAATTATAATTATTCCTGTACCTTGTCTCCTATACTGAAAGTATTCAAAACAAAAATAGTTCTGTGCTGATGTGCTGATGTGGAATTGCAAAAGCCATCTCATCCAAACAAGTTCAGGCCCACTTTTCAAAAAGCCGACTGGGAATTGATAAGAACACAAATAGATTCCTTCTCCATACATAGGCAATAATTAAAGTTTTCACACATACTGGCGAAAGATCCGTTCAACGAACTCTGATAGGCTACCCAAAATATATTTGGCAGAAGACATAATGGCTCAGCCCAATTCTTGCATAACCCGATTTACCAAATGGCTATGGAGATCCTCAGTCATCAAGGTCATAGTTGTCCCAAAGGTGCTTTTTCAAAAGGCAACCAGACTTTGTTTTTCCTTGAAGACGTTTTGCTTTTCATCCAAGAAACTTCTTCAGTTCTGACTTTTGAAAAAGCACTTTGAGCCCAACTTACCAAAATTATTTCGCAGCATGCATTTTCCACCCAATATTTATTTTTAACTGCCTCCCAGGCAAGGGAAATTTTAAGACCAGTGCACAGACATGGAGTTATTGGCCATATATTGAGCTTTAAGTTTATTTATTATTTGTTATATTTATTTGCTCCCTATCTTGCCATGAGGCTGCTCTAGGCAGCTTACAATAATAAAAAGGGAAAAATGAAAAGAACAGAAGTAAAATAATAGAACCCTTGAAATAATGAACACAATGAAAATACATCAATATGATAACCAAAAAAGTGGATGGGTAGAGAGCAGAGAAAAAGGTGGAGTCAGCCATGGAGCCTATATTACCCCCAGCCCACTCCTGCCAGAGATCATCCATGAGTGCAACCAAAGGTGTCCCATAGGCAGGCCTGAATTCTGACTGAAAAGAGTCAAGGAAATCTGTTTCATTCATTTATCCATGATCCCCTGAGCTGCCAAGCAACCACTTTTTCCACCATCTTCCCAAAAAAGGGATAGAGACATCTTTGGTCACAAGCTTTGGTTAAAAAAAGGGAAGGTGGGAAACTGGATGAAAAGATGTCCAGAAAGGTGGGGTCAAGTTAAGATTTTTAAGGGGAGGACAAACCAGACCTCCTTAAAAGGTCTTGATAATGTCCTCTCATGCAGTGAGGAATTTATTACTGTGTGTATTCATCTGGTGGCCATCCTGGAGGCCTTCACTAACCAGGAGGGACAAAGGTCTAATTTATAGGTGGTTGAGTTGACAGGCCAATCTGTTCACTTCCTTAGATCCAGTAGGATCAAAGTGTTCCCAAATTGCTGGGCAAGACATCTCTCTAAGCAGCTCATAAGGACTAACATCATATAAGGGCTGTAATTGGGAACAAATCCGAGTGATTTTATCCAACCAGTGTTCAACAAATTCTTTGCATGGCCCTGAAGATGATTGTCTTCCCTGGGCTAGGAAGGATTGGGCAGTCTGAAACAGAGTTGAAAGGTGATACACTGTGGATGCAGTAAGAACTGAGAAATAGTTTTGTTTTGCTGCTTTTATCACCATGAGATAGGCTTAATAGTAGTTCTATTGATGTGTCCAATTGGAGTCATCCTTCAGTTTCCTTCAGCAGCATTCTAGATGTCTCTTAAGCCATTTCAGAATCCTCAGTTCCTCCGTGTATGATGGCCGCAAAGAGTTGTGAGAGGTCGCATAGATGCAATCCTGTCCAGAGCATCAGCAGCCTTTTGGTTCCAGGCCATTACTAAGGCTTTGGCAGGACTGTGCAGCAAACCCTTTAGGATATTCCCTCAGTTCTTTCTGGAACCCATTTGGGTCCATTAGTCTCCAGTTGTCAAGTTATTAATTTAATATATTTAATACTAATTTATTAAGGTTGTCTCAGTCAAGTTCATTGACTAAAAAGAAAACTATTTTTCAATTTGGAAAATACATGACAATTCTCAAGACGGGCCTATACAATACCAGAGCCAGATTTGAATTGTTGGATTCCATGGTCAAATATGGGCAGTTTTCCCCACTTGCCCTATCACGAGAGGACATGCCTGTGCGACGGCCCAGCGATCAGACATTGCCTATATTTTGTTTGATTATCAATTATTTGCCTCTATTAGGCTTAGACACTTAATATCCTTACTTGAAAGAATAGACCACAGGGATTTGAATTACAGATTGTCCTATTTCCTCTTAAATTCTAATCTATATATCTTGAACAGAACCACTAAAGCAGTTGAACAAAGGACCTGTTATATCAAACAGATTGGGGTGTTCTATAAAGAAGATGTGTTTATTTGAATATTGATTCTTTGTATTTAACCCATATGTACCGGTATTTCATCACTATTATTTTCTTTTTATCTATTTTGCCCTGGATTTATATTCTGTATTTTATTTTTTTTAATTTGATATGGTCATAAGACTAATCAATACATAAACTATCTATTACAAAAATATTTGAAGAAAAGATGAGAAAACAGATACCTGAATCTGTCAAATATGTTAGTGAGCTTTTGAAAAATTATTTCAGTGGGAGTCAAAAAGACAAATGGAATTGTTTATAAACTTTTTTTAAAAGTTTTTTATTTATAATACAGTTAAAAAAGAAAATATTGGACATGATGTAACAATCCAGTATAAACATTTCTATCAAATTATTTCTCTTCTTACATTTAGTTCTTTATCTCTATATATACATGTGAGTTTTTTATACAATACTTAATTCATTTCTCTATTTGCTAACCTAAGATTATATACATTTCCATCTTAATCTATGAACCCAACAGTCCTCCTCGATTCCCACCAATAGTAAAATTTGTCCCAGATTTCAAAGTATTCTGATCCACTTTTATCCTTCAGTTCCATCGTAAGCCTGTCCATTTCAGCACAAGATAATATTTTATATAATATCTCTTCCTCTGTGGGAGTTTCTTTGTTCTTCCATTTTTGTGCAAACACCAGTCTAGCAGCAGTCAAGATGTGCAACATCTAATAGACTATCCCCTTGTTATATTTCTCTGTAGTTATGCCCAGTAAAAAAAAGTTCAGGTTTTAGCTCTATCTCCAACATTAATATTTATTCCAACCATTTTCTTGTCCTATTCCAATAATCACAGGCTTTAGGACATATGGTAATAGATTCCTATTGCTAATTTGCATTTCCAACATATGGGTGAGAGATTTGGGCCCATTTTGGCTAACCTTGTGGGTGGGAAATGCCATCTGTAAAACATCTTGTAGAGATTTTCCTTATAAGGAGTAGCTAAGGTGAGTTTCCTGTTTGTTTCCCACAGGAATTGTTTATAAGCTTTCAATTACAATCAAAACTGATATTGACAACCACAGCAAAAAAAAAAAAAGATTGCAAAATTACAATCATTGTGACATGTCTGTAACTGTGGGGCTCAATTATGGTTGTAATTCGAGGACTGCCTATATCTTAAGAATCAGCTACTAATATCCATAAAGTGGACATTCTGCCAAAGGCCTTTTCTGACCATAACTCAGTAATAAGTAGCATTTAAATGAAAAATCAGTTCCTTCAGATGGAAATTAATTAAGTAAAACATGGTTGCAGAAAGAAGCAGTAATGGAAGACTGCAAAAAAAAGTTGATTTTTTTAGGAACAATCTTTATCTTAGTAAAGATAAATTTTGTTTATTTAAATATTTATTCAAGCCTTACAAGGAAACCGTCTGTTTTTTATAGTTTAGAATAATATTGTTGAACATTTTTGTGCATCTTTAAATTATCTATATTATAATATTTCTACCCTGTAATTTTAACCTTATCTTCCCTCAGTTTACATGTCAACCATTTCCCTGTCTTATTTGCAAAGTCAACATTCTTTGGTTTTGCATAGCTTATTTTACCAAAGAACACAGAAAAACAGAAACAATTAATGAATGGACCTTTAACAATAAGGGAAGTTTGTGAAGCCATAAAATCGGTAAAATGGAGAAGTACAAGAACCAGATAGTTTACCATCTTCTTATTCTAAATTATTAGAACTTGCAAAAAATGATGAATTATATTTTACAGACTGAAAAAGACATTGTAGATGCTAATATAGCAATAACTAAATAAGGTCATGATTTGACTTCATGAAAAAATTGGTAATATTGAATAATTACTATTGGTTATTTACTATAGCTTTAGCCAAGTGAATGAAAATAGCCTTACTGGACTTTATTCATGAAAATCAATGTGAATGTTTAGCCACAAGACAGTTGAGAGACAATATTAGAAATCTACTGGATATTTTGGAATATCTTGAACAACATACCGGTAGTAAAAAAACAAGCTGTGTTGAACTTTCTAAATTAAGAAAAAAAACTTTTGACAATTTAAACCAGATTTTTTTTTGTTTAAAACTTTGGAAGATATGGACTTTGGCAATGATTTTATTAAATGGTTACAATCTATTTATACCTCACAAAAGGCCCAGAATTAACAAAATAAAAGAAATAATGGAGAATAAACAAAACCTTATGAGATACAGAACAGGATAACATAAGGATGTCCTCCCTCCACTGTTATTTGTATTAGTTTTAGAAAAATTGAACAGAGATATAAGAGGAGAAAATTGCTAAACTGAGGATTAAAAGTGAAATATATAAATTATGGGCATTTGCTAATGATCTGATCATAATTTCAGATGGTCCTTTGGAAGGAATCGAAACATTAATGTAAAACTAAGATTTTGATGCTTTAACCATTTTGCGGGGGTCGCCGGGCACCGCCGGCCGCCATTTTGTTTTTTTTATTTTTATTTTTTTTAAATTTTTTTAAATTTTTTTAATTTTTTTTAATTTTTTTTATTTTTTTGGCGCACGCGCGCCGCGCACACTCAGATCCGCCCGCCGCGCCGGAAATTTTTTTTTTAATAAAATAAAATAAAATAAAATAAAATAAAAACAAAATGGCGGACCGCAATGGGCGGATCTGCGCATGCGTGGCGCGTGTGATGGGCCGATCCGCGCAGGTGCAGATCTGCCCATCACAGCCGCCATTTTGTTTTTTTTATTTTTTTTAAAAAAAATTTTAAATAAAAAAATAAAAAAAACAAAATGGCCCGCGATGGGCGGATGTGCGCATGCGTGGCATGTGCGACGGGCCAATCCACGCATGCGCAGATCTGCCCATCATGGCTGCCATTTTGTTTTTTTTATTTTATTTTTTTAAAAAATTTTTTAAAAAAATATATAAAAAAAACAAAATGGTGGCCCGCAACGGGTGGATGCGCGCATGCGTGGCGCATGCGATGAGCCAATCCGCACATGCAGAGATCCGCCCGTCCCGGCCGCCATTTTTTTTTTTTTTTTTTACAAAAAATTTTAAAAAATTTTTTTTGCGCACACGCGCGCACCCCCGTGTCGGGGTCGCGGTGCGCATGGGCGGGGCAAGTGGGGTCTCAAACTCAGAAAGGTTGAGAACCACTGCTTTAAATCATTTTAATATTAATAATCAGAGCATTAGGAACAGAAGACAGAATTTAAAACTGAATTATGTATCGATGAACTTCTAATGATCAAAATGTATATAGTCTTTCTGAAATCTGATATGGAGCATGAACAAGTGAAATAGTTTATGATAAAACAGGCTAAGAATTTTAGATATAACTTATTATTGAAAAAGTGGGAAATCCTGTAGTTGAAAGGATTGAAATCCACAGTTTTTATAAAAGGATGTACTGATATACAGAAAAATTATTAGAATATATAAAGGTATTTCAAATTTATGTCAGAAATGTGGACACCATGAAGCGTCTTTTATTATGCTTGGTGGACTTGAGAAAAGCTGGAAAATTTTGGGTTTGAATACATTCAAGGATTTTTAAAAACATGGATTCAACTGAAATCAGAACATTTTTTGTTAGAATCAATGGGCAGACAAATAGAAAAAAAAAGCCAAAGCAGATTGTTTTATTATGATCAATGCTGCGACAGTTATATGCACAAAAATGGAAAGATTCTGAAATACCCACAACAGAGGAATGATTGGTGAATGGATCTAGTAGAGATGGTAAAATTAACCTATTTACTTAAAGAAAGTTCAATTATTACATTTATTAGCAACTGGAATCTCCTAATGGACTGTTTACTAAAAAAAAATGAATTAATGATTTCTGGCAGCTTATGGAAAAAAAGAAACTTTGATGTAAATTTAGATACTGTAAATAGGGTAAAATATAAATGAGCTTTATTCTTCTTTTCTTTTTATTTCTTTTTCTATACTTTTTACTTTTCTACTACTTTTCTCGGTTTCTGTTAGTTCCAACTCAACATTTTGTATTGTTTTACTCTGTGAAAAACTTTTTAGCATACACACACACACACACACGCACACATGCACAAACATAATAGTAAGTCCCTCCTCCCTCTATGTATGATTTATTAATGCTGCCTCCATTTGGCAATGGAAGTATCTTTGTGGATTGGGATCAGATCCATTACTTTTGCCCTGAGATAGAGCAAGTTGTAGGAACAACTTATAAAACACTCATTCCTTGTGATCTATTTACTGGAAAGTTGGGTGACTGTCAATGGATTTATTAATGTTTGAGTCCTATATTGTCCTGGGGATAAAATTACATGATAAAGACTGGCATAGTTCAAGATAAAGATTGGCAGTAGAACTCCAGTTGTCCTGTTTTGGGATATTCCCACCTTAGACACAAAGCCAGCTGGATGATTTGGGGCTACTCACTTTTGCTCAGGAAGGAGGCAATGTCAAACCACTTCTGAAAAACCTTGCCAAGGAAACTACTGGGGCTTCTTGAGGTAGTCCCTGAGAATTAAACATGATTGAATGTAAGGGGGAAAACCCTTCATCTAATAGTATAATATATAGAATATTTTAAGAACATATTGTTTTTTAATCTGCCTTAATGATTTGAGCCTCCTTTACCCTTTCTTTTTTGTTAAAAGAAGATTTTAACAAATCTGTTTGTAATATCTTCAGCTGTAATATCTTCAGTCATCAGCTGGTGTTGCTCAAGACTCAGCACTGGTAACACATATCTACCGGTATTAGGCTGCGCAGTTGCAGTTGTTTCAGTCAGCTGCTTTCATTTGGCTATATACTTCTTAAACCTGCCTATGAATTCTGGGCATATTCAGGATCGTACCCTATTGTTTTCAGCATTTTATTATCACAATTGCCATACTGTGAGCATACCCCAAAGTTTTTACTCTGTGATTAGCATTGCTTGTACCATCATGAAATATTTTTGTAGAATAAATATTCAGACATCATTGCCTTTTTATATTTGTAAGCCTTCCATGCTTTCCTTTGGCTTCTTCAATCTTTTTCTTATAATTCAAAGGGCATCAAAGTTGAAAAGATATGCTGATATGCTTGGTAAGACTAGCAGTTCTTGATCAGAAAAAAATGATGTGGAAAAAAAATAAAGAGTCATACCTCAAATCAGGCCTGCAGAAGGATATGGCAAACCCTCTATAGTTTCTTGGACTGTAAAGATGAGGGGGCAGAGATGTACTTAGGGACTTGCAAGATTGATGTCACTCCTTCAGGGTAATTCAGACAAGAAGCACCAATCATGAGACCTTTCACTATTTTACTGTAAAGACAGTAACACAAAAACATTTGAGAAAGTGGAGGTGGGATGGAAGAAAGAAGGAAGGAAGATTTCCAATGTTCCCTACCAGCTTCCCACAAGGAAACTCAATGGGGGAAGCTGTCAGGGATGCAGTAATACCAAGACCTAATCTTAGCTTCTGAATCCTGGCAAGATTAGCCAAAGGGTGCTGACTGCTAAGAAATCATGAGCTATGAACCACAGTGAGTACAATTCATAAATGTTAAAGCAAAATTGAACCACATATTGGGTTAGCATGATGTACGAATCCAACTAGCATATCCTGCTTTTCTGATTGTTTTAAACTGTTTTTATTATGGTGGTTCCATTGATCATTTTTGCAATTGTCCAGAATTTTAATTAGCCACAGTTGCATCCTCTCCATTTTTTTTTATTTTAATGACCCTGTAATCCCTTGAATCAGGGTGGATGTTATGTATTAAGCAATTCAAAGGGTCTGTTATAAAGAACGGTTAACTGATTGCTTTAATTGAACCATAGACTGTCTGTCTGTATAACTTTAAGCCTTGTGTTTTAGGCGGGAATGAGTACTTTAAACTGATTGGCCGCCGCCTAGTTGCGGTCCGTATAAATATAAATCAAGCAGCTGCTAGAGCTTTGCTTCTGTGAGAACCTAATAAAGAGCTATTAATTCAATTCTGTGTCTTCAATGTCTCACTGTTCCCACTACACAACAGTGGTGACGAAGGTGGGATTATGCTGCTAGGAAGAAGAGAGCTAAGTCACTAAAGGGGTAAGAGCAGGCATCAGCCTCCTGGTTGGAACCGTGTTCCCCCCTTCTGCCTGTCAGTACGCAAACGCTAGAGGTAGCACATTCTTTGGGACCCGTCCCTAGGAACCTCACAGAAGCCCTAGCAGCATAAGACATTGGAGACCCAGCAACATCCAAACCATGGCCAAAGTCGGCAAGCTTTCAGAGTTTGACGTAACACACCCTGAACGATGAAGTTCGTATGTCTCAAGAATAGAAAACTACTTCAGAGCTAACCAGGTCAGAGAAGATAATTTAAAAGCTGCAACCTTGTTGTGCGTGTGTGGCAAGCCACCTTGGATATAGCGGAGAACTTAGTCGCTCCTGCTTCCTTGGAGTCAGTCACCTTTGCTGACTTGAAATGAAGATTCACGGAGCACTTTGAATTGAAACTGTCCATTATCGCATACAGACACACATTCAAGCAGAGAGAACAGCAGCCAGGTGAAACCATTGCTGAATTTGTGGCCACCCTATGCCAAGCGTCCTGGCTCTGCGAGTTTCCCGACTTAGAGGACAGGCTCTGGAACCGACTGGTATGTGGCCTGAGAAGCAGAGACTTACAGCAAAGGCTGTTCGCTAAAGAGACCCTGACATTCCAGGACGCACTGAAAGAAGTGATGGCAGAAGAGGCCGCAGGTGGAGCTGTCAAGGCTTTACATCCCTCAAAGAATTTCCCCAGCCAGACGACTGTGCATCATGAAGAGTCAGAGAGAACAGAAGACCCAGATGTTGACAGTGAGATCGACTGGGTGCAGAAGATCCCAGAAAGAAGGCAGCGGCCATTTGACAAGGCCCCCTAAAAGAAAAGCTTAGACTAAAAGTCAAGCTGCAAGGAGTTCCATGCTCCATGGAACTGGACACTGGATCAGCTGTGTCTATAATCTCCTATAAGACTTTTAACTTCATCTGCAGAAATGGCGAAAAACGAGTTAGACTCAAGCCGTCAGATTTAGTTTTGACAGATTTTCAAAACTCCTGCGTAGCAGTTAAAGGAGAAGCTACGATAAAAGTGACATTCAAAGAGTTTGCGGGTCCCCTCAACATCGTGATGGTGGAAGGCCAGTGAACGAGCCTAATTGGCTTAGACTGGTTTGATGCCCTGGGCATCTATGTGACTGGCATCAACAGAACCCAAACAGTGTATTTGGCAGCTGTCTGCCGGGAGTTTGTGGGCGTATTCAGTCCCAATTTAGGGAAGTACAAAGGAGCACCAATTGCTCTCCACCTTGATCCAACCATAGCCCCAATCAGAGTAAAGCCTCGTAGAGTGCCTTTTGCCCTTAAGCCCAAGATTGATATAGAGTTAGATAAGCTCGTTCAACAGGGAGTCTTGCAACCCGTTGACAGCTGTGTGTGGGGAAACCCCATGGTTACACCAATCAAGCCTAATGGAGAGGTGCGCATCTGCACTGATTATAAATGCACTATTAATAAGGCACTTCAGCAGCATGCGTATCCGGTACCTGTAGTTGGCCACATTCTGGCATCTTTACAAGGAGGTCGCTTATTTGGAAAGGTGGACCTGGCACAGGCTTATCAGCAATTGCCTGTGGATGATGCCTCTGCCGAGGCTCAAACAATAGTTACCAATAGAGGGACATACAAGGTTTGTTGCTTGCAGTTTAGGGTCAGTGTAGCCCCAGGGCTCTTTGAGAGTGTGATGGAACGCATGTTAAAAAACATTGCAGGTATGTGTCTTATTTCGATGACATTTTAATTGCTGGGGAGTCAGCAGAGATACTTGCAGAATGTTTAAGGGCTGTTCTTCAGCGCTTCGGCGAAGCGGGGCTGAAGCTCAAAAGGGAAAAATGTCAAATAGGAATCAATTCCACAGAATTCCTGGGTTTCTGGATCGACGCTGCCGGAATACACCCAGCTGATTCAAAGCTCAAAGCTATTTTACAGGCTCTCAGACCAAAGTCAAAGAGAGAGCTGCAGGCATTCCTAGGGCTACTTAACTTTTATCATGCCTTTCTACCTCACAAGGCTGCATTAGCAGAGCCTCCTCACAGGCCCTTATATAAAAGGCTACCGTGGCAATGGACTAGCACCCACGAAAACAGTTTCAAAGCAGTCAAATCACTGCTATCGTCAGACTCTGTGTTAACACATTTTAACAAAAAGCTGCCTATCAGTATTGCATGTGATGCATCATCATACAGGATAGGAGCAGTTTTGAGCCATATAATGGCAAATGGGCAGCATGCACCCATAGCTTATTACTCAAGGACATTTTCCCCCACGGAAAGAAATTACGTTCAAATTGATAAAGAAGCTTTAGCTATAGTTCAGGAATAAAGAAATTCCATAATTTCCTTTATGGTCGCCCATTCACGGTCTTTACAGACCACAAGCCTCTTTTAAGTCTGTTTACTGCAGACAAGCAAACCCCTCAGATCCTTTCTCTAAGGATGCTGAGGTGGTCAATCTTTATGGCAGCCTACAATTACAGGCTAGTCCATAAGCCTGGTAAGGAAATGGATCACGCTGACGCACTCAGCAGACTGCCCCTGCCTAATTTAGAACCAGACCCCGCACCTGCTACACACATCCTGTCAATTCAGGATTTGCCTGAATCTCCCCTTCCTGTTGGGGATGTGGCTGCTGAGACAGCCTCCGACAAAACTCTCAGCTGAGTTTTGAATTGGGTGCTGAGGGGGTGGCCAGGAACCAGTCCTGGAACAGAGTTTCAGAGCTTTATTAGAAGACAGGACGAGCAGTCTGCACACAAGGGATGTATTCTATGGGGGAGTAGGGTTGTAGTCTCACATATGCTAAGGGAAAGAGTCTTAGAATCTCTGCATGAGAGTCATCCTGGAATAGTCAAGATGAAGGCACTCGCGAGAAGCTACCTGTGGTGGCCAGGGTTGGATAAGGATATTGAGGCTCAAGTTAAAGTATGCCAGGTTTGCGAAGAGTCCAGACCTGAAATGCCTCAAGCCCCAGTACATCGCTGGGAAACTATGCAAACTTCCTGGTCTAGGATTCACATAGACTACGTAGGACCCTTCCATGGACAGGTGTTCCTCATTGTAGTGGACAGTCACTCAAAATGGCTGGAGGTAGCACCTGTCCCTTCTATGACTACTGCCAGGACCACCCAGGAACTGCGCAGAATCTTCTCCACACATGGCTTACCTGATATAATCGTATCAGATAATGGGGCACAATTTACTGCTGCAGAATTTCAGTCATTTTTAAGGCCTAATATGATTAGACACACCACCTCTGCCCCGTTTCACCCGGCCTCTAATGGCCAAGTGGAAAGGATGGTCAGGACAACCAAAGAAGCACTTAAAAGACTAACCAGGGGTGATTGGCATCACAGGTTGGCAGACTTTTTGCTCTGTCAACAGACAACTCCATGCACTTCAACGGGTCGTAGCCCAGTGGAGCTGAGATGGGGACGTTGGCTGACTACAAAGCTGGACCATCTCCATCCAGACAGAATCGCAACAGAGACAGCGCAGCCCAAGCCACCAAGGAACTTGCAAGTCAGTGACCGAGTTTGGGCAAGGAACTACAGTCAAGGGGCACTGTGAGTGATAGCTGTGGTTTGTAAGGTGTCAGGACCACTCTCATACGAAGTGATCCTGGAAGAGGGGCGTGTCTTGCATCGCCACATCGATCAGCTGTGTCAGTGGCAGGCGAGACAAACCCTCGCCGCTGACCAAGAGAAGAGCCAAGGGCTGCCTGACAGCTCCAGTGCGTCTGAGCTGCCGGAATCCTGCGCAACTCTAGGAGACATGCTGGATGACTCAGTTGTAATTGAGTTGCTACCAACAGAAGGAACAGTGCCCGAGGACCAGAGTATGCTGGAAGACTCATTCCCCAGCCTGTCAGAGACTGCTCCGCTCACAGACATGTGTACCGGTCTACCCGGCCAGACCAACCAAGCAGAGACCAGTCTACCCGGCCAGAAAGGACAAACAGAGACTGGTCTACCTGGCCAGTCAAGGCAAATAGAGACTGGTCAAAAGGACTCCGGTCTACCCAGTCAGCCGAGGGTAGATCGGGAGCTGTAGGCAGAAATGCGGCGATCGTGAAAGCAGCCTACTTATCTAAATGACTATGTACAGTTTATGAATATGTATTGATTTAGGGGGAAGGGGTGTTACATATTAAGCAATTCAAAGGGTCTGTAATAAAGAACGGTTAACTGATTGCTTTATTTGAATCATAGACTGTCTGTATAACTTTAAGCCTTGTGTTTTAGGCGGGAATGAGTACTTTAAACTGATTGGCCACCGTCTAGTGGTGGTCCATATAAATATAAGTCAAGCAGCTGCTAGAGCTTTGCTTCTGTGAGAACCTAATAAAGAGCTGTTAATTCAACTCTGTGTCTTCAATGTCTCACTGTTCCCACTACACAACATTTGAGTTGGGGCGACTGATTGGAGCTGAGCATTTACTGGTCAGATGCCCTTCCTGACATCTATGCAGAGCTCATGGCAGATATTTTCTCTTTCTGCTGCTACCTTGAACTGAACTCACAGCCTCCTGATTGTGAGGAGATCACCTCTAGGCCACTCAGTCACATCCTCTCCATTTATTTATTTATTATTAGTAAGTATAACAATAAAGGATATGATGAAATACAGCCAAAAATATAACAACTGTAATAAAATCAGATAAGGATTTACAGAATGATGATTACATGAATAACATTTGTGGAAACTAAAAATATATCCATAAAACTTTAATATAAAGCTACATCATAGCTCTAAAATATTATTAAATCTAACCATATTGACTATCTAATGCTCCATCTTCTCAGTTTTAGTAAGCCACAGTCTCCTTTTTATCCCCCTCCCATATATAATGGCCTTTAAGATAACTGATTTTTTTTCATAGTTTTATATTTTAATAACTTGCTTTGTACTGTTCAGTGAAAGACTTGTAGCCTGTAATAGCAACAGCTGAGGTGTTATGTGTGGTCTGCTATTTTCTAAGAGCCATTGTTGATTTGTTCTGGTCTGCTCATGTAACAATATCCCCATGCTCAATCGCATTAGTCTCCATTCAGCTGCTTTTGGAAAAGTGCATCCAGCCTATGTATCTACTATTTATAGTTGCTTTTTTGTTGAAATCAATTTCGCTAGGAAGACGTGTATGTATTCATAAAATATACCTAGCAATTTTAAAATTTTTATTTCTATATTTAGAGGTACTATTGAACTGTAGAAAGATGTATGATTAGTCTGTTTGGGAAGAAAATGGAATAGAGCCACTTTTGAAACTTTGTTTTTGTTATTCAAATAGAATAGCAATAAGAAAAGTGGAGAATTCAGAGGACTACCCAGAACATATGGAAAAGAGTATTTTTATCTGGTCCAAGCGAAGAAGCAATGTCATATAAAATGGCAGACCTCTTCCTTTAATCTCTAGAATTAGGCATGTTCCTGTCCAGCCGTTTGTGTCTTTTATATCCTCCAAAGATATGGCTGTGAATCTTTGAGAACTTAGAATTAATTTCAATCATTCTTGATAGCAGCCTATTATGAGGGGCCCCTGTTGGAACCCAAATTGGGGGAACAGGGAGTAATTCTTCAAAAATGAAAGTCAGCTGTCCCCATCAACCCCTGAGGAGAGCTTGTAAGTATCCTTTTCAGCTGGCTGACAGCCAGTTTGCATATTTCAAGAACCAGCTGTATCCCCTCCAGCCTTATGAAAATCCTGAAACTATAGGTGGAACCTTATAATGGATATTAGGTCAGTGTTTTTTAACCTCAACATTAAGATGCCAATTCTGAGGTTGAAGCCAATTCTGGGAGCTGAAGTCTACACATCTTAAAATTGCTGAGGTTAACAAAAACTGATCTAGATTCCATCTTTGTAATTCTATCTTTATGGAAAAATAGTTCCATAACACTATATTTAATGTGTGCAGGCCCCTATTTATTAAAAAAAAATTCTGTAGTTTAGTGGCTCATAAAAGAAGAGTTCTCCACTTCCAGTTCAAACCTTTTGGTGACCTAGTTTGAAATAGTTTAATTATAAAGTACAAACTCATAGTTAAGACTGAAATCCTATACATAGAGCTGTTCCTTGTAACATTCCTCCAGGGCTTCAGTCAGCAGGAAAATATAGCAGTGTAATATGTGCTACTCTGTTGGCTAAACTTCATTCATTTGTTTCATTAACCAAGTTCACAGTAGTTCTCTCTTGCTGCGTTATTATGCAAATTTAAAGATGGCGATTATCTATCCCCTGGCTTTCTATCCCCCCTAATTGTAGAGTGAGAAAAGATGAAGGCTATTGTCATTTTTCAAGTTGCCCAAATCACTGCTTCTCACTGGCAATCTGTCATTTGGGGTATTTCTGAAGATGAGCGAATGGGAGAAAGACCAGTATACCTGTGTCCAAAAATAACCCATGTGACAGGTTGTTGGGATAGAAGAGGGTGTGGGATGAAGAGGGAAGGAACCTATGGGATATATTGAGGGGCACTTTCTGGCATTATCACAACCTCTCCTTCATCCCATCCACACATCAGTTGGACTAACTGGGGTACAGAAGACTGATGGACAGATCTACCAGTCTTCCTGTCACTTTCCTTCTCCACCCTCCTCCTTTTTTACTCATAGATTGTAGCTCTTCCCAGCAAGCTCTGGGCAGTTTAAATGCAATGGAGGTCCAATCAGCAGGGCCTCAGCTACTTTCCTGCTCCACCTTCCTCCTTTTTAACTCACAGATTAAGAGCTGATAGAAGCCAATCTCCGAATGCTTTATTATCAAGATTTTGAATGACATGACTACAAATTATTCTACAACAAGGTTTTTATCAGGAGAAAATGGAAAACACTGTTAAAACTAAAACAGCTAAAGATGAATTTAGGCTGCCACTATGGCAGCTGGAGATCAGATAAAGGCTGTCTTATGAAGCTGTGCCCTTCAAATACAGTTAGTGGAGATTTTCCAACTACTGAAGTATCTCTAGTTATTTAGGCATAGATCCCAATAAACTCAGTGGGACTCCTATATGTGGGATGTATTGAATACATTACAAATTCACTAGGAAATTATATAAGAATATTCCATTGTACGGTAGGCATTTAATGTGAAGATATTTGGGATACTAGCAGCAAACCCTCACAGACTGCTATTTTTATGGAATACTGTTTGAATCTTCTGAGAGAGATTCGCACTTATTCACTGAACATCTGAGAACCTTGCCAAGATTAAATAAATAATGGTTAATGGTGGTCATAGTTTGGTAATGTGTAAGACTCATCTAATGTAATTGAAGTGCCAAATTCAGTTTTAAAAATTAAGGAAATACTGAAATAGTATCAGTTTAGCTGTCTAAATACTAATGGGATAGAACATTTTCCAGATAATTCCCTTAAATACTTACTTTCTAAATATTAATATGATCACTGATGTAATTGTAAAAAATACTGGTGTCTTAGTCAATTTTTATTTTGGAGTGACTGCAATTCAATTGGGCCTGAGGCACTTAGCATAGCTTGATACGTGCAGCATGTGGATTGAATCCATAGCTCGGTACTCAGCTTCACAGGCCTTCTGGAGAGGCCTCTGACTGCAAAATGCAGGCTGGAGCTCCATTCCCAGCTGTAGAATGAAGCTGCCCCTTTGGCCACAGAAAACGTGGGCCGGCTGGGCAGGACTGTCAGTGCCAGAGATGTGTGGAAAAGACACCTCCCCAAAATAAGACCTGGTGTCTCTTTTGGAGGCAAAAAAAAAAAAAAAAGACCGGGTAAGTAGTCCTCGACTTACAACCACAATTGAGCCCAAAATTTATGTTGCTATACAAGACATTTGTTAAGTGAGTTTTGCGTCATTTGACGACTTCTTGCCAGTTGTTAAGTGAATCACTGCTATTAATTTAGTTACACAATTGTTAAGTGAATCTGGCTTCCCTATAGACTTTGTCAGAAGGTCGCAAAAGATGATCATGTGGGACAGTGCAACTGTCAAAAATATGAGCCAAATTGCCAAGCATCCATATGGCCATGGGGATGCTGTAATGGTTGTTAAATGTGAAAAATGGTCATAAATCACTTTTTCCAATGATGTAAGTTTGAATGGTCAGTAAACAAACTGCTATAAGTTGAGGACTACTTATACAGGCTACTTTGTGGCTGCTAAGAACTCTTTCAGGTAACAATTCTTCTGGGAAGGAGCCAATTTCTGGAAGGTTTATGTGAAATCTGTTGTATTTAATGTGTTTTGTTTCCTTATAGGTTCTTAATGTAGTTGAGAAGCACTTGATTAAATGTCTACTAGATTATGTGACATAGTGTATTTACTCAGCAAACATACAGATAACTATTTTTTGCTATTTAGAACAATGAAACTTTATGGATATAATGGAGTCATGAATTGAATCAGTTTAAGAAATCCAGTGGAAGTATATTATCTTTGGGGAATACTCTATTGGACTGGTTTACAAATAGTTGAATGTACTACCTCATTAGAATCAGATATATGTCCTATGTAAGACTGTTTCCATTGGACTTTGATGGAAAAAGCTAGTGTCTATTTGGCAATCTTCCAGTGGGATCAGAACAGATGCAAGACCAAGAGATAAATAATAGCCTCTATTACAATTCTCCAAAGCTACTTTGATACATTATGCTTCCTTATGCATTTCAGAGTCCTGCTTCCAATTTTTCATGTAAAACATTCTGGTACATGGCTAGAACTAAAACTTAAATTATGAGTACATATATTTTTTAATCTTGTAGTGATGATCAATAGGCTAGGTTTTCCAAATGTGAAGAGTTAGGAAATTCAATATCAATTCAATTACTTTATGGACTCGATATATAAGCAAAGTTAGGTTAAACATAGCAAGATAAAGTTACAAGAGTAAACACAAGAAAAAAAGAGAAAAATATCATATAACAAATTAGGGTAAAATAATATAATGTTTTAGTGCTTTATGCAATAATCAAGTCTACATAGTACAGTCAAAAATAGTCCAAAATTAAAGTAGAAAATGGTATTTATTTATTGAGCGGTGACATAAACTTTATGTGGCTGTGCAGCTCAGCACTGAATTCAGAATTCCCCAATAACAACATTCCTTCCTTCCTCCCACTCACCCTTTCCTTCCTTCCTTCCTTCCTTCCTTCCTTCCTTCCTTCCTTCCTTCCTTCCTTCCTTCCTTCCTTCCTTCCTTCCTTCCTTCCTTCCTTCCTTCCTTCCTTCCCGTTTTATCTGGTTTAACCAGAAGAGCAAAATATTCAAAACAAGACTTAATTAAATGAAAACAAAACAGGCAAAAGTACAAAATGTGGCTCCATAACCACTTTCTCCTTAGGTCCTGGGAAAATAACCAGATCCAATAGTTTTTTCAATGACTAAAGATGGGAGCCAGATGAATCTCTGGTGGGGATCATTCCAAAGGCCAGGAATTGGTGCAGCATGTCTCTTGAGATGATAACTAATGGGACCCAGTGTGCATCCATCCTGCTAGTTTGTACCAGATAGGTAAAAACAACTGGAGATAGGTAGTCCCTAGGTAGCCAGGCCTTTCCCTTGAATGGCTTTAAAGATGATAACCAGTACCTTAAATTTCACTTGGAAGCCAACTAGTTATCAATGCAGTTTGCAAAACAGCAAGGTGTTAATAATGTGCAGCATGTGGAGCAGCTGTAGTTTCTGAATAATCTTCAAGGGAGAGCCCCAAGTACAGTGCATTATAGTAATCCAGTTGTGAGGTAATTAAATTATGAGTTTGAAGGAACTCTTGATCCACAAAAGGGTGCAATTTAGCAGAAGCTGAAAGTTCAAGAGGAACCATAGACTGTATGCAAGTCTCAAATGGAAAAGAACACATGAATCAGTAATGAAATACAGTTGGATCCAAAAGATTCAAACAATTAGAGCCACTTAGTCTTGTCACAATTGAATATGAATCTGTTCTTCCTCATCCAGACCTATGCAGACTCCAGGTGCTAGACAGGTATTTCAACTTTCCTGCCCAGCCAAGGACATCCATTGGCAGATGACATCATCCAGTGGTTTCATGTAGATGTTAAGTAAAAGAAAATGTTGAGCCTTGCAGCAGTCCACACATAAAAAACTGTAGGCAAGATCTTTCTTCACCTGTCAATACTAATTGAACCAGAAATGTAAAAAGGAGGAAAATCATTGTAAAAGGGTCCCTCCCATTCCCACCCATGTTTTGCCAATATCTAAAGCTGCCAAGAGATTAAGGAACACAAGGATGGATGCAACAACAATCCAACAACCAACAATGCTATATCCATATTAATCTTTGGTCTGAAGTTAATTGAATCAAGTCCTGTTAATCCTCTTTTTACAAGGCTTTCTGGAGTTTTAGCCCAACCATCATCTCTATCATCTTCCCAAAAAAGGGATGGTTGGAAACTGGACTGTAATCCTCCAGGGCCTTTCAGTCCAGAGATGGCTTCTTGAAGACAGGGTATATTACAGTCTCTCTTATGGCCAATGAAATCACCCTTCACACAAAGTAGCTGACTTCACCATTGGCAATAGGCCCAACCTCAAGTCAGTCTCTGGGCATCATTAACCATCCAGGAGAATCTGAATCTAGAAAGTAGGTAGGCCAAATTGGAGAAACCTCTCCACTTTCCAGGAATAGAATCAAACTCACTCCAAATAACAAAACAGGACACTATCCTGAGCATGTTAACTGGAAGTTAGCAGCTGGCGACCATCTTGGAATAGATCTGAATGTTTTCATCTGCCAAATAGCAAGAATATTCCTCAAAGAAAGCCTGGAGATGATCTTGTGGCCCATCCCTTTCCAAATAAGGACCAGATTTTCCCAATATACCTGCCCTTCAGCTACCAGCACAATAAAGGCAATGTTTTGCTACCCTTATCAACATGATGTAACCCCTAATGTGGGTTCTTACACATGCTTGTATGATCTACTTTTTGTCTTCCTTGAATATCTTCCAGATGCAGAGATAGAGAAAGAACAATAACTAGTTTTATAAATGACTTTGTGGACTTTCTGCTGAAAATCAATAAAAATGAACTGGTGATTTCTGGATTTGCCAATTAAAAAGGACTGTAAAGAGGCAGAAGGAAATAATGTTTTGTAACTATGAATTGAAGAAATGGCATTATGTATATTTATAACTGCTGTGATGAAGATTGGAACTTACATTAAATATCTTTTTTTCTTGCTTTCAATAATTTTTAATCTTTTCCTTTTCTTCTATATTTTTTATGCTTGTTTTTTAACTTTGCAAAAGTTTCTGCCTATCTACTTATGCATGTTTCTGGCCTCTGTTAACATACTTCATTTCCTAGAACACTCAATGAACATTCTGGGATTGACACAGGGAGAGAGGGAGACCGCATAAGGGCAATCTCATTAATGCTCAGCCACATGCCCATCCCAGGCCATGATCAGCCTCAGCTGAACAGCTCTCCAGTCCCTTGGGGCAAACCCTAAGCTCTCTCTGGAATTCTACCAGCTCTATTGTCACCTGGGGTGAACTGCTCTAACAGGTGAGGTGGATGGTTACAAAACTCATACATACATACATACCTGCTGTCAAAGCACATTAGATTTGCAACTATTTAATATAAACCAATCTACCATGCTTTTCCAAGAAGGCATAGACCAATACTTTATATCAGTCATAGAAAAAGATAAAGTAACAATGCCATTTGTTTCACCTTTTACAGCAAACAGCAATCTTTCACAGGAAATGCCCTTTCTACATACATACATATATAACAAAAAGGATCACTCGGAGGCTTCTGTAGAACATAAAACAAGTCAGGAGAGAATTGGTATCACCCGAACAGGCCAATCACATTTGAATGCCTCAAGAACCACAGTTCCCTGGCCTTGGACTACTGGCCAGAGGCCATACTCTAAAGTGGCTATCTAGATAAATATTAACTTGATCTGATTTACATTTAACACATCTAACGTCAAGCCAACACAGAGTAGTGATGGAACCGATGGCTCTAGTGAGACCCAGTTTAAAGTCCACCTTCAATCTCTGAGTGATTTTTGACCAATCTCTCTCAAGCTAGGCTATCCGATAGGGGCATTGTAAGGAAAAGTGAGTAGATGGAGCATGGTGTATACCACCTTTAGTTCTTGAAGGAAAGGCAGGATGTAAAGCTATAAATTTAATAGATAAATCAATAAAAGTTACATATAGTTAATGATTACTCTTCCATCATTATTTTCCCTATTCCCCCCATTCAAACTCGTTTGCTGAAAACTGCAAGAATTTTGGGATCTATTGCCATGGCTTTCAGTGCACACAGGAGGCTCTGTTGATGTATAGGTAGTCCTCGAGTTATGACCCTTAATAATTATTTAGAATTACAATTCAGAATTACAATTACTCCCCAGAGCTACTCACCACTTGTTTTCAAAGTTCTGGCTGTATTCCCTCCCTGCAGTCACATGACTACATTTTAGGTGCTTGGCGATTGACTCACCTTTACAGTGCTTTTTGCTGGTTTCTGATGTTTACTTCAGGTTTCAGGCAAAAAACAGTGATTGCTTAATGCCTGTGGTGTTTGCTTAATGACTACCTCAAAAAATTATTTTTAAAAAATTGGATCGACACATGATTTTATTTATTTATTTATTTTACGATTTTTTTTTTGATGCCTTAACTTATGACCATAATGACATACTACCATAATTCTGGGCTCATAAATGCCTGCATGGATAACTCAGAGCTGATTTAACAGGAAGTTGAAACATCAGGTATATTTGGCAAACATGACTACACTTGATTATCATAGAAAACTCAGAGCAATGTTTGATTGGATCGTCTAGCTCAGGGCGTTTCAACCTTTTCACCCATTGTACCACTTTTAGGATATGGCAATATTCCTTCCTTCCCTCCCTCCCTCCCATTGTCACTTCCTTCCTTCCCTCCCATTGTCCTTTCCTTCCTTCCCTCCCATTGTCCTTTCCTTCCTCCCTCGCTCCCATTGTCCCTTCCTTCCTTCCCTCCCTCCATGCCCAGGAAGGGACAAGGGGAGGGGGACAGGCTGCCAGCGCAGCTGGTGCCTATGCTGCTGGTGGCCATGGCTTGAAAGGCCACTGTAAATTGCTGGACAAGAGCTGCACAGTGTTAAGAGCAGAGTAGTGGGAAGATATTTGTAATGAGGGAGAGAGAAAAACAGGCATTCCCTGAAGGAGATCAGCAAATGGTCTTCGCCCACTTCACACACCTGTGGACTCTGGGGGAAGGGACACCATCAACAGCATGAGAGTCCACGTTACCTGCGCTACGCTGCCCAGACTCCAGCCTGGTTTTGGCAGGCAGCAGCATGCTCTCACCGCGTGGAGCAACTGGGCTGAGAAAAGCAAACCGGCACATACCAAACTTGTCTGGGTGTATGCAGAGGCAGCGGCAAGCACATGCGCCTGGTGTCCTGGATGACTATTTTGCCATGCAGGCTGACCTCATTCTGAGTGCTTCCCTTTCACCCTCCCTCATTACAAGCCTGCAACTCTGCTCTTAATGCTGTGTGGCTCTTGTCCAGCAATTTACAGTGGCCTTTCAAGCCATGGTCACTGGCGGCACAGCCACCAGCTGTGTTTCTTGTTTGTCTCTACCACCTGTGTGCGCGCTCACCCTGTTTTTTGTCCTCTCCTCTCTTGGCCTTCCTCCTCCTTTTACCTTTGGTGCAGCTCCAGCTGACTCTTCTTCCACCTCTCAAGGCTGCAGTGGGGTTTTCTCTTTCTCCTGCCCAAACTGCCTCCTTTTATACCCCTTCTTGTCTCCGCCCCCTCTTCCTTCTTTCTCTTCTGGAAGTGCCGATCCTGGGGCCTTTGCCTCGCCCCAGCAGCCCTGCAGCTCCTGAAGACTCTCTCAGGGCAACTCCTGCGCTGGGCCACTTTGGCTTGTTCCCTCCCAGCTACCGGTTGAAAAGTCCTGGTCTAGCTAACAGAACACTCTGCTTTATGAACACATGAAAGGAGACAAAGATGTCAGGGATCAAAACTATTAGGCTAATACCATTCAGGTAGCATGAAATCAGTACAGCACTAAAAGGCAGATAGTTTTTATCCCCATATGGATTCTTCCCTACTAAGTAGTATGTACCCATGATGAACCCATGTGATTTGTATAATCGTAACTTAAATTAAATAGGCTCCACCATGATGTCACGATATTCAATCTTCCATTTTTATCCTAAGATCAAACAAATCAGTCACCCTGTCTAATACCAACACTGTACCAACATAAATCTGCACCTGTAATGACCACTATATTTTATATAATCAGTTTTAATGGTAAAATAGTAAGAAATAGCAGTCTTTAAACTTTTTTCTCAGCACGGAGATGGAGAATCCACCAATGGGTTTAGACTGTGTTCCTGCCCAATCAGATCAAGTCAGCCAAATTTGCCATGCCTCTCCTAGGCTAGAGGATCCCAGTCTCGCTGCAGGCGAAGCCATGACTGACAGCAAGACGTGTTGGCTCATAAACATAGAACTAGGCCTAAAAACCTACTAGGGTGGGAGTGGATTCTCCATCTTCGTGCTGAGAAAAGGCGTTCAGGTAAGACAATGCCCTTCTGCAGCACAGGAGATGGAGAATCTACTAATGGGACATACCAAAGCCTATTGTCCCTGAGGGAGGGAATCAGGCCTGCCTAGTGTGGCACTTTGAGGTAGTACCTGTTGTAGAACTCTCCTGCCAAAGTAGGCCTCCGCCGAGGCGAACTTGTCGATTTTGTAATGTCAATGAAGGGTGACGGAGAGGACCATGTGGCTGCTCTGCAAACGTCTTCAATGGACGCTTGTGTGTCCCAGGCCACGGAAGTAGCCGTGCTATGGGTGGAATGGGCCATAATGCGCCCTGGAACCGCCACTGAATCCGCCCAATATGACTCTGCAATACAAGCCCTAATCCACCTGCCAATCATGGAGGAGGACACTTTCCTGCCCCTAGAAGGAGGATGATAGGAAACGAAAAGGGCCTCGATAGTGCGGAAGGCAGCTGTCTGCGAGATATAATAACGGAGTGCTCTGCAGACGTCTAGCAGGTGCCACTGTCGTTCCAGAGCATGCGATGGATTAGGACAGAAATCTGGTAACACGATTTCCTGAGTCCTGTGAAATAAAGAATTTACCTTTGAAACAAAGGTTGGATCAAGACGAAGGACCACTCGGTCTCGGTGAAAAATGCACAAATAATCTCTAGTGGAGAGAGCAGCTAATTTGGAAATCTGCCGCGCGGAGGTGATCGCCACCAAAAAAGCTACTTTGTGTGATAAGTATCGCAAATCACGTTTTGAGGGGTTCAAAGGGCGGATTGGTAAAAGCCTGCAAAACCCTCAGTAGTTCCCAGGAGGGATATCTATGGACTACAGGGGGCTTGGTGTTAGTAGCACCCTTGATGAAAGAGCATATCAAGGGATGGTGACCTAGCGAAGTTGCAAAATCACATGTAAGTATGGTGGAAAGAGCAGTGACCTGTCTGCGTAGTGTGTTTGGAGTCAAACCCCTCTCCAGACCCTCCAGAAGGTAGTCCAATATGCGAGGAATCGACAGATCTGGAATTGTCAAGTGGTGCTTTGAACACCACGAACAGAAATTCCTCCACGTGGCCTCATAAATATGGTTGGTCGAGGCCCGACGGGAGGCCTGGATTATAGAAATGACTCCTAGTAAGCAGTGCTCCTGGGATAAGACTTAGCGCTCAAGTACCATACGGCTATTTGGAGCCATTGGGATTCCGGATGAAGGAGTGTCCCCTGAGACCCTGTCCGGGGGAATCCTCCACGGTTCCGTTAGGGAGAGATTCACTAGGTCGGCGAACCACAGTCTCCGAGGCCAGTTCGGGGCCACTAGAAGAACCCCCGCTCTTTCCCTGAGGATCTTGCGGACGACCACCGAAAGAAGAGGGAGAGGAGGAAAAGCATAGAGCAGACCCTCCAGCCATGGACTCCGAAGAGCGTCCCTGCTCTCTGCCCCTGGGGATGGGAAACGGGAGAAGAACCTCAGTACCCGAGTGTTTGTCGGGGAGGCGAAGAGGTCTAAGACTGGAAGTCCAAATTGGTGGGAGATTTCCCTGAAAATCCTCGGGTGCAGGTGCCACTGAGTGGTTTACTATCACCCTGCTGAGGAGATCCACCTGTGTATTTGCCTCCCCTGAGATGTGATCGGCCTTGATGGAGGCTAGGTTGGACTCTGCCCAAGAGCCCAGGAGGACAGCCTCGGACAGGAGGGCACGGGATCAGGTGCCCCCTTGCCGATTCACATGGGCCTTGGCAGCAACGTTGTCCATGAGGACCAGTACATGATGTTTCGCTACAGAGTTGTGGAAGTGTTGAAGGGCCAGGTGTATGACTCTGAGCTCCAACCAGTTTATATTGTGATGAAGGTCAGTGTGGGACCAATGGCCTTGGGCCCACTGTGAGTGTAGGTGCGCACCCCAACCGAACAGGCTGGCATCGGTCATCAGAGTGATTTGATCTGACTCCTTGAAGGAAGATCCCCTGAGCATGGCCAATGAGAGCCACCACCTGAGGGAGCGCGAGACTCGGAGTGGAATCCGCACTTTTCGAGTGGATGAGCTGATGTTCAGTCTCTGGAAAGGGTGCAAGAACCACTGAAGTATCCTGGAGTGGAGCCTGGCCCAAGGCACAATGGCAATGGCCGAAATCATCTTTCCCAGTAATTGGGAAAGATTCGATAACATTACCATACGGTTCCTGCAGAGTTGTAGGACTAACTGCTGTATGCTATCCCGACGTTCTTGGGATAGATAGACCCAACAGTTCACCATGTCTATGATGGCCCCTAGGTGTAATAGCCTTGTCGTGGGAGACAAGTGGCTCTTGGAGAAGTTTACCGAAAATCTGTGACTTTGAAGAAGATTGATCACCCGTTCGAGATCCGTCAGTGCAGCTTGGCCTGATGATGACTGAATCAGAATGTCGTCCAGGTAACACTGGACTCTGACTGGCGCCATCCGGAGGTGAGCTGCTAGAATGGCTAGGACCTTGGTAAAAACCCTTGGGGCCGAGGATAGGCCGAACGGTAATGCCCTGTATTGATAGTGCCGGCCCCTGTAAGCAAATCTTAGAAACCAGCAGTGGCTGAGAGAGACGTTTACGGACATCAGGAAGTGTCCTCTTGTTACGCTTCCGAGAATGGACTGGAGCATTTGCATCTTGAACTTGTGGTATACAAGATGCCAGTTTAGTCTTTTTAGATCTAGGATTGCTCTCCATCCCCCTGAGGCTTTGGGGATGACGAAGAGGATGGAATAGAATCCCCGACCTCTCTGAGGTACCGGTTCTATGGCCCTTATGTTTACAAGGTGCTGAATGGCCTCTTGCATTAATCTTTTCTTTGTGGGATTTCTTGGTTGGGGACAAGAAAACGATTTGGAGGGTAGGTGAAGAATTCCAGGGAGAGTCTGTGATGAATCATGTTCAGCACCCATGCGTCTGTGGTGGTGGCTTCCCACTGGCGGGCAAAGAGGGAAAGTCTGCCGTCTATGGGAGGGACCGCCAGAGAGTCATCTGGAGCGACGGAAAGGGCGACGGCTTCCACGAAAGGGCCGTTTGCCCTGAAATTGTTGTCTGGGCCTAGAACCTGTTCTGTCCAATTGTCTGTCCTGTCTGTCCCGTCTGACAGGAAAGGAGCGGGGGAGATAGGAATAATTGGACCTAGTACTCATACGAAAGGACTGTCTCTGAGAAGGTGTTGGGTTGTTTGTCTGGACGTTTAATAAGGCGATTGAGGACTTTACACTTATCCATATTCTCCGTAAGGTAAGGATCTAAAGCTTCCCCAAACAGCTTCCCTCCCTGGTAAGGGGCTGCTGACAGGCACCATTTAGACTTGGCATCAGCGTGCCAATATTTCAGCCAAAGCATACGGCGTCTGGTGACGTTGGAAGCCATGGCCCTGGATGAAAATCTGGCAGCCTGTAGCGTTGCATTGGAAGCATATTCCGTTGCCGCCATCATCTTGCTCAGATCCTGGTGAGTTCAGATATCTTCCCCTGGAATCCTGGCCTGAAGCTGTCTAAGCCAGCGGAGAGCAAATTGAAAAATGATGCTGAAGTAGCTGCCCTAATAGCCCAAGCCGTAGTTTGGTGTGTCTTGCGGAAAGTGAGCTCACTTTTGTGGTCCTCCACCTTGAGGGCGTCAGACACGTCTCCAGGAGTGGCAGTGGGAGATACCAGTGGTCCCAAGGGTTCATCCACCGTGGGAACCTCCAGGGCATCTGCCACGTCCTGGGCAACATTATAAAGTCTTTTTTCACTGCTACTTGGGAGGGGAAGGGTACCTGGAGATTCCCATTGTTTCTTGACCGCCTTTAGAAACATGGGTGGACAGGAGATGCGGTGTTGTGTGGTTACCGGTTCAGTGAAGTTCAAATCTGCCTCTGAGTCCGGAGCGGCCATCGATGTCGATGTAGCGGGTTCGGCACCAAGATGGGCCATGGATGTGGCCTTTCGGAGCAAGGGAACAAAATGAGACGGATTAAAGAGACCAGCAAAGGATGGCATTTCAGGAGGGTTTTCCTCCTCATCCGACATTAGGATCCCCCAGTCTGCATCATACTCATGATAGGATGAACCCTCAGAGTAAGAAGACTGTGAAGGTGAAGAAGGTGCACCATACACCTCGGTAGTTGGCTGGTGGTTAGGTAGGAGAGAAACCAAGGAACTAGGTACGTGCGATCTAGCCTGAAGAGTATGCGCTACCGCCTGTGCAATCAACTCATTTAGGCAGTCCTCCATGGGAGGGGGAACCGGCTATGTTGGTCTGAGTCCAGCCACGGTAGAAGTGAAAGTAGCTTCTGGGGCCGACTGCTGGGCCCACAGAGCAGCAGGCTCGAAGATGGGGTTCTGTTGAGATGAGTCACCCGGCACAAGGGCAGAGATGGTATCCCGTTGACCAGATCCCCAGAGGGGAAGCAGATGGTCCCAGTGGCAAATCGAAGGAACTTCAGCCTGAGTGACTTCAGTCCTTGGTTGTCTTTGTGCTTTAGAGAATTCCCTAACGCCCGGTGTCTCCTACTGGCCTGTTTTTCATCCTTTTTAGATGTTTTGCCTTGGCCTTGGCCGAGATTTTACCTGCAGCCTCCTGATTGGAGGATTTATGCCTTTTGGAAACTGATGAAAGTGGTGAAGCCCCCTTCTTGGAAGAGCCAGTATCCTCCATCCTCGTGGATTATCACTGGAGCACAATAGGGTACCCCTGGTATCCAGAGACAGCTTTTTTTCTGTGGATAAACACAGCAGTATGATAGGGTACTCCTGGAATCCAGAGACTTCTGTTGTTATTTATGAATAATCACAGGTGCATGATAGGGTACACCTGGTATCCAAGGACTGCTAATCTAGTGGACTACACAAGTGCACGATAGGGTATACCTGGAATCCGAAGAGCTTTAGAATGTAGATTAAACCCAGGTGCACAAAGGGGTACATCTGGAATTCAAATCACCGCAATGCAGGGGAAGTCAAGGACAGTGTGTGTGTGTGTTGAGAAGGAGACATCAATTCAATACCTCCAAGATGGTGATATAAAAACTAGTGGACTGCTGGCCTAGTAATCCTGCTCAGGGTAAGAGGATTAGTGCAGGCCCCAAATAAAAGCAGGCTGATGGAGGAGAGAGAGAACTGGTGATTCTCAAAATGGCAGCCGGATCCAAAACGGCGGCCATCCCTCCAATGTGTGTGCAGAGCAACAAAATGGCGGCCATGAGTGTGAAATGCCTAAAAGACCACCATACTGAAAGTGCTGCATGTCTCTATAGGCCCGAGATCCACCAAGCAGAGAGAGAACGATCGCGATCTCCAGCGGGCGTGGTCACCGCCCTCGAAAGGAGATGGAGCTCGTCTGTGCCGCCCGAACGTTTCGCCGTCTCACTGAGCTGCCAGCCGATTTCAAAGAAAACCCCGATTGGGAGATGGCGCCTGCTCGTTGAGCGATCGGGGATGCAGCCGCAATTCTCCCAACAATCAAGTAAAATATTAGGGCCACCCGACCTCCGGAGTCAATCGCAGCTCCAACAACCAGAAAAATAGCTAAAAAACCGCAAGGAAGCCTCCCTGACTTGCACTGAGCCCAAACTACTGTTCTTGGGCCTGCACACACAATAGGGCACCAGGGATGCAGCCACAGCACCCCAATCATCATGAGTGAAGGCTTCGATCAGCGAGGACTCCGGAACTGCAACCGCAGTCCCGGCAACAATAAATACTATCACAAGCTATAGGGAAAACCTCCCCGAAGCACGCTGAACTTCCACCCCCCCTTTGGTCCATGCATGCAATGAGTCCCTGGAGCTGCAGCTGCCGGCTCCAGCAAGCACTCAAAGAAGCATAAAGGAAAAAGGCAATTATTGTTGCCTCTGAGGGATGGAAGCAGGCTCCCCAAAGGAATGAGAAAAACATTGATCTCAGCCGAGATTCAGGAGTAATAGAGGCTGGGAGGGGTGTGTGGGGTGGAAAACGAAACAGAAAGTCAAGAAATGCAAGAAAAGATTTTGCTAAGCGTCTCTTTGAAACTAAGGGGGGGGGAATTGGAAAGAAACAGCAATCCAAACCCAGTGCTATTCAGAAAACTGGTAAATGGCAAAAGATGGAAAATCCACCAAACTTGCATGTCTGTCCTGGGCAAGATCAAGTCGAGACTGGGATCCTCTAACCCAGGAGAGGTGTGGCAACTTTGGCTGACTTGATCTGATTGGGCAGAAACACAGTCTAAACCCATTGGTGGATTCTCCATCTCCTGTGCTGGAGAAAATGTCAATTTTAAAATATTATTATGCTGTTCAAATAACTATACCTCAAATATTGTGTATTGTATTATATTATATAATAATTAGAGCATGGAAGGACACAAAAACATCTTACCTAAATATGTTCATATTTCTAACCTTATTTTATACATAAAAGAGATATATTGAAGGGAAATGAAAACCATAGAAATTCACAATCAAATCATTTTTATTAACTCAAACTAGTACCATATAAATTGGCAAAGGAAAATAGTAGTAGCTGTTATCTGAAGTAATGGATAATACAAACAGATTAAAATCTTGAAGGGAAAATTTTGTAATAGTTTCATCTGATCATTTCTTAAATGAAGTTTTAGAAGATAACATTCATAGTTCTCTATCGAAAAGTACTTACTATCTGTTTAAAACATGACTCATACTTATTAGAGAGGGGAATGATCACCATCGAAGTTGGTGGTTTTAAAGCTGATTAGATAATTAGATGGAAAATGAATATATCAATGGAATCCAATTTATACCAAGGATCTGGACCAAAAAAAAGGGAGGCTTTTGTGATAATGACTAGAAAGGAATAAACCTCATTTGCAATCCAACTGCACAAAGGTAGAGTTCATTCATTCATTCAATTGAACATCCATATGTCTGGATGGTTTAAGGACTGCTACCTTGTACAATAGGTTGGACTAAAAGACCTCCAAGGTAGGGACCAGGCCTTTATGATTCTGATTCATTTTAGAGCTGCCTTGGAATATAACTTTCCTAATTACTTGCCAGCATAAAATATCAGATATTGGCAAACATGACTACTCTTGATATCACAGAAAACTCAAAGCAATGTTTGATTGGATCAACTAGCTAACAGAGCATTCTCCTTTATGAACACATGAAAGGAAAATATGGAATAGTTAAAGCTTGGTACAAATCAAAGAGGTAACATTTTACTTTTGGAAATAATAGCATTCCTTTTATATCAAATCTACTAGTTTTTTGGTGGGGGAGAATTATTCATTCCTTAAATGATATTTGTGTGATATCAGTGGACAACAGAAGTTGCCTCTGTTAAAGAGCACTCAGGGTTTGCTGAATTGGTATGATGGAAAAAGAAGGAAGGCAGTTGTTAAGAGAACTACTTAACAAAGTAGTTAACAAGGACTTCACTGAAGTACAAGATAGTATAATATTCAATTGAATGTTAATAAGAACACTCTTTTTACAGAAATAGCAGTGATGAAGGCAAACAAACAAGAGCAAGATTTGGTATCAATCTTCTGAGATTCCCATTAAGCAATTATTACCTTAAAGGTTTTCTGAGGGTCAGCTAAAGAGACCATACTGCTTCTTCATACCAAGTCTGCCACTAAAGGTTCACCTGTCATAAGTTGCTAGGAATGCAAATTCCTAGTAGCAAATCTGCCACTAATGCTATCATGTTGCTAAAACTGCAGTTTTGTCAGAGTATTCCATATATCTTCATTTTTTCCAGAAACTGTAGCAACTTATTAAATAAGACTTATTTATTGTAAGTATCACTTGAATCTGATTCACGTTGTAGAGTCTGGTTTCTATTAAATTCCAAAAATTCAATGGGAAAAAACAGCAAAAAAGAATAAAATATAGGAAATGCATGTCAAAAGATACTGGAACATAGTGCTTTTGGTGAATTAGATGTTTCATGACACAAGAACAGCTTTGGCTTGGCTAATATTCTTAGATTAGGAATCATCATACAGAGGATTGTTGTAGTTTCCCCAGGATCCATAATCATGGTCATCAAAAAGTCTGCCATATGAAGAATGCCTAAGAATGAAAAAGAAATAGCATATTACTCAAGTTAGTCATCCTTTTCACTATGCCTTCATTACCGAAGTTTCTCTTTATCATACATAGAGTAAGACAGAAATCAATCAACATCCAAGTACATGAGAGCAGATATGCTATTGTTGCCAATACACAAATTTGGTAGGATCAAACACATGAATGGAATATATGGCTAGATAGATTTAAATTATTTTTAAAAAAAGACCTAATAAAAGAGGAGGTAGGTAAGAGTTGCACTATATATAAGAAATAACTATATCTCTACAGAAATATAGCAGAACCATATTGAAAACCACCTTGAATGCATTTGAGTCAATATAAAAGCAAAAAAGAATGACATTGCCATAGGTGTACACTACAGGACACCCAACCAAGCAGAGGAAATAGATGAACTTTTTGATAGTCAATTAACTAAGGTATGTAGGAAGCATATCATGATGGTAAGGGGGGGACTTTATGTGCCCTGACATCCATTGGGAGACAAACTCTGTACTTAGTGGAAGATCAAACAGATTCCTGATGAACCAAGCACAAAACTTGTCTCCCAAAAGGTAGAGGAGGGAACTAGACGGTCAACCATACTGGACTTAATTCTAACAGAGATAAAATGGGAGAAGGTGTTGAAGTTACAGGAACCTTGGGAGTGGCTGGGTAGCGATCATGCAATATTGGAATTCAATATTATGCAAGCACAAGCAATTGAATAAAATCAAAATAGAGTCTTGGAGTTCAAGAGAACTGATTTCAATAAACCTAGAGAGAGGTTGAAAATAAATGAGAATCCTCAAGGGGAAAACAATCCAAGAAACTTGAGAAGCTTTGAACAGTGAGATTATAAAAGCCCAGTCTAGCACAATTCCAACAAAGAAGAAAAATGTCAAAAGAAACCAGCATGGCTGCACAAAGTACTCTCTGCTAAACTGAAAGACAAAAAGGACAAGTATAAAAAGTGAATAGAGGGGCATATAACTAAAGCAGAATATCAGCACATATCCTGAACCTGCAAAAATGAAGTCAGAAAAGCTAAGGTTCAAATGAACTAAGGCTTGCAACAAAAGTAAAAAATAATAATAAAAAAATTCAATGTGTAAAAAACAACAAAAAAGTCAAGGAAATGTTTGGTCCATTAATTAGAGAAAATGGCAAGACAGTGAAGTGAAAAGAAGCAGGCAGAAAGCTGAACTGCTTAATCATTTTTTTAATATCCTTCTTTACATTAAAGGAAAAAACAGTCCAACCTATAAAAAAAACACTGTAAAATGCAGATTAGAAATGCAAGTCAAAATAAGCAAGAAAATATTAAGAGAACCTCTGTCCACTCTAGATGAGTTCAAATTACCAGGACCAGATAAGGTTTTGAAGGAATTGGCAGACATGATCTCAGAACCACTGAACTATATCTTTCAAAGATCCTGGAGCACCGGGGAACTACCAGAGGACTGAAAAAGGGCTGATGTATTTCCCATCTTTAAAAACAGGGAAAAAATGGTTTGGGAAACTATGCCCCTACCAGTCTTACACCAATATCTGGGAAAATTCTGGAAAAGATCATCAAGCAACAAATCTGCAAAAACCTAATCTGAAGCCAACATGGGTTTGTCAAAAACAGATCATGAAAGACAAATCTTAATGCATTCTTTGACAAAGTGACAAAATTAGTGGACCAATGAAATGCTGTGGATATAATTTACTTGAACCTCAATAAGGCATCTGATAAACTACAACCTACTACTTGATATGACAGAAACATATGGGACAGCCAGTAGCAGCACCAAATGGATTTATAAGTGGCTGACCAATCGCACTCTATGTGTAATTCTTAATGGAACTGCATCTACATGGAGGGAAGTATGCAGTGGGATCTCCAATGCTATCTTAGGCCCAGTACTTCTCAAAATTTTCATCAATGATTTAGATGCAGGAATAGATGGGGAATGCATCAAATTTGCAGATGACACCAAACTGGCAGGAATAGCCAACACTCCAGAAGATAGGCTTAAGATACAGAAGGATCTTGACAGACTTGAACACTGTGCCTGATCTAACAAAATGAAATTCAGTGGTGAGAAAAGTATGGTTCTGCATTTAGGCAGGAAAAACCAGATGCACATGTATAGAATAGATGGTACTTGGCTCAATATTAACAACTATGAGAGGGATCTTGGACAATCAGTTAAATATGACCCAAGAGTGTGCTGCAGCTGCCAAAAAAGCCAACACAGCCCTAGGCTGCATTAACAGAGGGACAGAATCAAAAACATGTGAAATGTTAATACCACTTATAATGCCTTAAGACCACGCTTGGAATACTGAATCTAGTTTTGGTTGCCACGATATAAAAATAATATTGCGACTTTACAAAGAGTGCAGAGAAAAGCAACAAAAATGATTGGGGGGCTAGAGGAACTGTTGCAGGAATTGGGATGTTGAATTTAATGAAAAGAAAGACTATGTGTTAACATAATAACAATATTCTAATATCTCAGAGGCTGCCACAAAGAATAGGGGATCAACCTATTCTCCGAAGTGCCTGAAGGCAGGACAAGAAGCAACGGATGTAAACTTATTGAGAGAATCAGTCTAGAGCTAAGAAGAAATTTTCTAATAATTAATTGTTAATTAATTAATTAACGATTAATACAATGACTTGCCCCCAGAAATTGTGGATGCTCCAACACTGGATGGTTTTAAGAAGAGATTGGGCAACCATTTGTTTGAAACAGTATAGGATTTCCTGCCTAAGCAGGGGATTGGACTAGAAGGCCTCCGATTCTGTTATTCAGTTTTTTCCCTACTATTACACATACTTCTGGAAAATAATTCCCTCTGTCCACTTAACACCTTTCTTTTAGTCATTCAACTGCCAGGTTAATGATACGTAAAAGTTTCATTCTTCAGATTAGTTTGGAATCTCTTTCATCTTAGTTGAGTACTTATTTCAGTCATGAAGTGATCATCCTGTCAATTTTAGGAATAAGTTCAGGAAGATCATCAGCAATGTAGAATTCTACCCTGTTTAGCAGCAGCAGCAACAACAGTTACACTTTAGCTTAGCTTCCTGGAACAGAATGACAGTCCAAATTCCAATAATAAATATAAGCAACTATGGTAGCTGTGAGGAAAAGATGAAGGCCAAAGGATCAAGACCTGGATCAGCACATTTTTTTTTGAGGGGGGAGAAGCATTAATCACTGCTTCCCTTATCTACCTCCCAATCAACAGCAGCATGTTGTTTCAGGTGGAAAGTTTGTTCTTGTACGGAGAAGAGGATGAATATTCAAACAGCGGGAAGAAAGAGAGAAAGAAAGAGAGAAATAGGGAAAGGAAGGAAGGAAGGAAGGGAGGGAAGGATAGAGGCTTCCGGTTTTGCGCAGTAGTGCAGCAGCCAAGGGACCGCTGGGCTCCGCACCCTATGGCTGATTTTCTTCCTGTTAGGGGATCCTAAATGGGCCAGAAGTCGCCCCAAAGAGGCGGCAAAGAAGGAAGTCTCGTGGACCATGGAGAGACAGTGGTCAGATCGGTCCAGGAAAAGCCTTCCAGAAACCAACAAGAGAAAGGCTAGCCTAACTTCAGAGTCTAGCCCAAGCTACAAGCAACCGAAGCCCAGAAGCACTATTTTAAGCTGATTGTAAACAACGTGTTTGGATCTGGGTAAGAACATCGATTTTCTCTATTCTACTTATTAACTAATTTCCTGGGGGGGAAAACCCAAGAAGAAAAAAAAACCTCTGAAAGTGAGGAGGGGGACCTTTGCTCTACCCTCCTACAGATGGGAATGGCGAATTAAACATTTTATGGTGAATAGAAATATTTTGAAATGAAATGAATACAAGACTTAAATTTGGATAAGTTTGAAACGGGTAAAATCTGTTAAGATTTTCAATTTAAATTATGAAAATAGAAGACAACTGTTTATTTTGAAAACTGAAAAATGAACTGGTGCTGACATCTATTGGTGGATGAAAATTACAACAATAGTTGCTCTAATACAGGAATTGGCAAGGCCCAAGAAAAGTTAATCTGTTTTTGTGACCTTCAAAGTTTCAAAAATAGAGAACAGCTGTGACAAAGAAAACCCATCCTGGGCTATATACAAAACAAGAACTATAAACTTTAGAGAAAAAAAATCTGGCCTTTCTGGATTACAAACATTTACCTAACTGTGACTCTAAAGCTGTTTGCAGAGAAAGGAAAACCCTGATTTTTGGCTATCATGGAAAATCAGAGATCTGCAAAAAGAATACATCAAGAAAAAATAAATACTTTCCAAGAGGTATGAGATGTTGCAACCAATTCAAACAACAATGATCTTAAACCATGAGGAAATTAAAAATAACTTTGAAAATATAAATGAATCCATCTCCAAGTTAATTTCACAACAAAAAACTCTCAGAAAACAATAATAGAGAGGGAGGAGATAAAGGAGACAGTTGAACATAAATTAGAAGAAAGAGATTTAAAGATGGAACTTAATAACACAAGGAAGTATGACTTAGCCCAAGTGGGAAAAAACTCACAAAAAATATTGGCATGGAAAAGATAACTTATACTCTTAAAAAATAAATCTGAGGACAAGAAAAAAGATCTGACAAAATGGATTGCAGAGCTGTCAAGAGTACCATGAGAATTGGAGAGACAAAAAGTGATAAGAGAAACCAAGAGAGAAAGTAAGGAAAAAATGAATGAATGAATACGAAGGGACAAAATCTTCCCACAAAGACATTTTACTTGATTTGCCTCTTATACCTACAACAACATCTACAAGACTATGGAAAAACTCTTTGATTCAATGGAATAGATTGATTAAGAAAGATGTTTGGCAAAAGAAAAAGGCTAAAGTGAGAATTAAGAAATTAGATGATGGGATGTATCAGAGGGAATATTTAAAAATTAAACGTTTGAATATGGCTAAAGAAATAGAAAGATTTTGGATATAAATGAATTTTAGTTTAAACCCCACCAAGTAATACAGTATTTTTTCTTTTTTCTTTCCTTTTTCCTTTTATATGAGAAAGGTAAAAATGTTTGGGATGGTTAATATAAAGGACATCTAAAGATTAAACATTTGTTTGATTATGGTTAAAAACAACAGAATTTTTTTGGAAATAAATATATTTTAATTTAAGAGGGATATGTATTTTAAGTAGTATATTATTTTCTTAATCTTTCTTCTTCCTTTTCTTCTCTTTCTTGTTGTTTTTTTTATAATTAAGACATGAGAAATGTAAAAGTGTTGGGATGGCTTGTACGAAGAAAATAGACTTAAATATCTAAATGTAATTAACTTTGAGAAAATTTTAACTAGTTAGAATATTTTGAACATTGTGGGGAAAACAAATTTAAATAAGAATTATAAACAGGATTTATGACGAGGCAACCAAGATGTCTAGATAGAAAAGAAGCATTATATGGATGTGATTGTTTGTAGAAATATTGGAAAAATCTTTATACTCAATTGTTACTTAACAAAATAATAAGAAATGTATTAATTCAAGGTTGGCAAAGAGAATATTATTGGAAGAAGAGAAAATCAAGCAAAGGTACTATGTGGATTATAGATTATAGAAACTAATTGTTAGAGATTGTTTTGTAAATATAAACCCAGACAACACATTGTTTACCAAATATTAAGGCGACTACATTAAAAAAATCAATAAAACATATTTAAAAGAAAAAAGAAAAAAGGAAGGGAGGGAGGGAGGGGAAGGCAGAAAGTTTTGTAGTTGTGCGGAGAAAATCATCACAATTTGGGTTGCAGAAAAATATCTTGGGTAGCATGAGATAATAGAACAGAGACAGAAGCAAGTGCCAGGACTGCAACATGAGAAAGAGGTAAGAGAAGGCAATTAAACCTACAAATGACCAGACAGCAGAAGTATAGCTTCAGAATAGTAATGGTGCAGCAAATCAAAGAGAGAGAGAGAGAGACAGAAGAGGAAAGCTATGGGAAGTACAGTGAGGGAATAATGTAAATGCAGAACTATGAAGGATTTAAAGTGAAAAACAATACTGTGACAATGTACAAATGGCTTTATAGTTATTTATACTGTATATAGAATGAGATAAAATCAGTATATAACATGGGAGGCATCCACTTTCAGTTCTAAAAACAGTTACAAAGCCCATCTCAATCTTCCAAACAAATGGTTGCTTCTCTTCTGAATAAGAGTTTGCCAAATCTTACCTGATTTTTAAAAATGCAGCTATGCCAAATACCAATAGAACCACAGCAATCACAGTTATAGTAATAGCTGCAATGCTTCCTATATAGAAAAAAAGAGTGCATAAATTGGATGGATGATTATCATTTCAAGATATTTTTTATTTTGGATTCATATCAGTACAATATATTTGCACAATGTGCTCTGAAGTAGCACATTTTTGTTTTATGTTTTGCTAAGCAATCTAACTAGAAAGGACTGTTTCTCTTGGTAACCATTTAAATCAGTCAAAGAATAACTGTGAACTAGGTTTTCTGAGTGCTTAAACAGTAGGCATAAGAAAAATACCTCTAAATCACATTTCCAGTTAGTTTGTGTTATGATTTAGTTTGATTACTGAACTGAATATTTATTGCTCTTAATCCAGGAGAAGTCTACTACCGTAGCATCTTTTCCAACCAACACATGTTATTAAAAGTACAAGGTTTTGTGCTGTGTTCATCATATGCAATAGAATAACTAGACTAATGTAGGGTTTAAATTGGGATGATGTGCAGGAGGGAGAAGAAGAATGGAAGGCAAAAACATAGTGGTTATTCAGATCTTTATGCAAATTACATATGAGGCAAATTATAAGAACCTTAGGAATTAACAATGGTAATATGTTAAACACCTATTGTATTTCTTCTAGCATCGCCTGCAATCTTTTTATGAATGTGTGTTCAGCAATTTCTTGCTCAACTGAGCTGATACTTTTTCCCACAGGTTTGACTAGTTGGAGATCTAAAACAGAGCATCCTGAAGGCATCCTGAGATTTGCTGGTATTTAATGCTCATCTTAAAGTCTCTCTTTCATAAAATAAAGTAGGATGTTAAAAATATTTAAAAATGAACATACTTTTAAATCCCTTTTCATATATGTGTAACTTTGATTATATTAAACAACCAAAAAACTCTTCTTTAAAACCCAAACTGGCTTTGTTTTGGATTAAGAGGTTCCTACTACCGGTATATGCAAAAATTCAAATGAATTAAAAAAGCCATTCCATTTTCAAAAGACTGATTATCCATTATATGTCCAAATGTCGTCAATGAGTGGTGGTTTCTATGTTGTTATTTTTTTTCTTTTGTTTATGAGCTGCCCATAGTTATGTTGTATAAGAGTCTACATAAATTTATAAAAAAATAAAAAAGGTAATAATTGCAAAATTCTTGCCCAGGCTCCCTTGAAAGTCTAAGTTATTTAAAGGGCATCAAATTGTGGAAAGCTAAATGATTGTCCACCTTACTCTTCCCATGGTTAGTAAGAAAATATGCTACAAGCAGGTCCAAATGACTCTGTATAGCAATATTATTATGTCTTTTTTTCTTCCCATTACTTATCAATGAGAAAGAACTTAAAGATCTATCTATTATTCATATTTTATTTTTTATAAATTTATGGAGGGGGGGAGGGAGAAGGAGGGAGAGAATCATTATCATTATAGGTAGTTAAATGTATTGGCTCACCTGAACTCAAAGCCCGCTGAACCTCTTGCATGGTTACCTCCGAGGAGAATGTGGTTCTGCCAATAGAGGAGGTCTCAACAACTTTACTTGCTAAAGTACCTTGTGAATATGTAAACGTTCCCACAGAGTTTGATGAGGTGAGTGGCTTAGTAGTGACTCCAGAAGTGATTCCTTCAACAGGGTGTTTCTTGGATGTCATAGGTACTGTGGACACTTCTGTACTTGATAACTGGATAACTGAAGAGCTGGTGTATTCCTCAGGAGCAAATGAACTGCTGATGGATGATACTCTCATAATACCTGAAGTGGTGGCGGCTACAGTTTCTGCAGGGGAAATATTAGTTGTTGCTGAACTGTAAACGGACATCACCGAGGCTGGCATGTGTTCTGTGCTTTGTAATCCAGTGCTTGATTGTGATAACAAATTAGTTGTTGATATGGTCATCTCTGATGTACTTGATATGTCATTAGGTGTAGACAATGGTATTATAACCTTTTCAGTAGGTCTCAGTGTAGTTGTAAGGGAAAGAGTAACAGGACTTGTAGCTGCTTTTATAGTATCTACTGCTAAACTGCTGTTGGGTATAGGAGTCTGATTGGTTAATTCTGTTTTTACAAAGGAAGCCATGTTTGAGGTGGCAGGTATACTCATTGAAGAGGTGTAGATATTTAGTCCTGCATAGATGAATATGAACATTTTTATATTAGTAGCATTCAAGACAACAGATTTACTTTCATCATTGTCTTTTAGATATCCGAACTAACACAGGTACCATTATTAGTGGGGCAGCATGGTGACTTAGCGGTTAAGAAGCTGGGCTTATTATCTGGAAAGCCGGCAGCCCAGTTCGAACCTGAGTGCTATGTGATAGGGTGACTTCCTGTCCTTACCCCAGCTCCTGCCAACCTAGCAGTTGAAAAGTATGCAAATGCAAGTAGATAAATAAGTACCACTTCAGTGGGCAGGTAACAGCACTCCATGATGTCATGCTGGCCACATGACCACAGCTCAATGGCCTTGAAACGGAGATGAGCACCAACCCTTATAGTCGGCCATGATTAGCTGAGTAAAATCTGAAGGGACTCCTTTATCTTTTTTATCACTATTAGTCTATTATAACTTTTTAAAATTGCCATTTGTTTTAATTTATTTTCAGTGTTAATTATCATTATTAAATCCTGAAGGTAAACATAGGACAGGAAAAAGATATTTAAACAAAAGTTGCTATTTAGTCCTGTGGAGAAATGAAAGGACAGTATTTAGATAAATTATTCAGATGAGAACTTTTATCTTTTCATGTTAGTATTTACACTTATCAAAATAGGTGTTCAAAAATACTGAATACTGGATAAATACTCTTATCTATATTACTCGGTGAAATAGGTACATTCAGATGAAAAGCAGAGCTGCAAACTTATGAACTGTGTAGAACAAATGTTTCTCTAATTGGCATTAGAAAACAATTAGAATTTTTCCTATTTCCTTAAAAGATTAGCCAGCTAGGAAATAGCTAGCAATAATTCAATTTCTGTTTCTCTTAAGCTTCTTTAGTGATAGTTTTTTTTTACTCTAACATGATTTGTCTGTTGCTGGAGCAATGCCTTCAGGTCCCTCTAACTGCTATAAAATCCCAGCTCTTCTCACCTCCCCTATTGAGGCTGAGAATCATCTTCTCTATAAAACATCCCTGTAAACTCAAAGAAGAAATACTGGAGATTATCATCAAAGAATTAACCAATATATTCAGTATTTTCTGTCCCCCCCACCAAACAGAATTCACTTTCTAATCTAGGAGATTCTGGTAGGCTTTCATTCCTGTAGCTGCAAAACCAAGAGAATGTGAGCAGTGAGAAGTGACTCTGAAATGTAAGGAGTAAATTAATGAATCAGAGATGTTCTACCAGATGGTCATTACAAGATCCAGAATCTATGATAAAAAAAATAAATAGCACTGCATATTTGCACCATTCAGGCAGATTTCAGGATTGCATTTTTCTCAGTGAAAAAGTTACATCTCTTTTTTAGTAGAAACCCCAGAATGGCTTCAATACTGGGGAGGAATATTTGTAGAGATACGAAGCTGGAGAAGTTACTTAGAAACTGCTATTAAAAACAAAATGCTCAAAAGCATGCCCTCTGGATTTGGTTTTAAACCCAAATTTGAAATATCCCAAATCATCTGGTTTTGCGTCTGTAAAATGGCTGATCTAAAATGGTATGGCAAAATTTTTGGAATGTGATGATTTGTTTTACATTTGAGTCAAATCCCTATTTCATATGAACTTCTTGTGTCTTTCATTTTCAGGCTGCCTTGTGTAACCCACAGTCCTATGAGTTGCTGTTTCCAAAGAATACAGGGAGATATAACGTTACAACTCTGACAGCTGCAGCACTTCTACCTAGAGAGTGAGGTCAACTTCAGTCTGACTTTGCAATTTAATTGCACTACTACACTTGGCCTAATTGTGTGCTATTCCTCTTTTGATCTTGCCCCTTTACCTTTCTGCTTCAGGCAAACTGTTTTTAAAACTAAATTTAAAATGCATGCATGTCAATAAGCTCACCTTCAGTCACTTCACTAAAACTAAACAAAACATAAAAGCTGATCTACTACATGATTGAAAGAGAAGCTGCATGAACCAAGTGGTCCCATTTTCCATGGCCTTTTTTTATTGTGCTTAATGGTTACTTTATAAACTGAATTTTTGGGGGGGAAAAAAGTAGAAGCAAAGGAAAGTACAAAGGATACTGAAGGGAAAAGAGATAAAATACAGGTAATGAAAAACATTTTGATAGTTAAAAAATCTATAAATGTATAATTAGTAATTTGTAATATTGTATATCTATTTTTTGAATAAACTCAAGAGCCCCTCCTTAATTTTCAAATTGCTTCACTCAGTATAGTTCATCTAAATATATTATGTAATATATATATATAATATATTATAAATTATATTTCACTTGAAACTATGAACTACAATACATCAATACAATACTCAAAGATTATTAACCAGATTAAAAATATAAATCTATATGTAAGCTATTCTCCACTTCAATCATGGATGAAGAATAGATACAGCTATACATTATAGTCCAATAATAGTTACAAGTTAGAATTAAAATCTACATCAAATTTGCTTTTTAAATACAAAATTATTCTGGACATTGAAATATATTCGCACAATTAGGTTAGTCATTTTCAAGGAAGGCATCAAACATTCTTTCCAGTAAAAGAATGTAAAATCCTTTGAACCATTAATGAGTACCCGAATCTAATTCAGTATATTTTAAATCAATACATAGTTTCATGAAATTCTATAAAGATATCTATTGTACAATGTTCAGTTCAATTACAATACTTAAATTTTGTTCCATTCTACTATGGATAATTTTCCAGAATTGTTTGACTTTATAGTATTGGGACCACATTTGATAAAAGACACAAAAGCAATCCAATCCATTCATTACCTTTCAAAACATTTTAGGGAAGGAATTGTTCATTTTAACAATTAAAACTGCAGTAATATGCCAATATCTTACCTTGAAATTCCTACTGTCATATCTCTATTACTGTATTCAAATTCTGCATCCATTTAATCATACAGACCTGGCCTTCAGATTATGAATCAGAAAAGAACAGAAAAACAGAGTTGGAAGGGACCTTGAAGGTCCTCTAGTCCAACCCTCTGCTCAAGCAGAAAACCCTATACCATTTCAGACAAATGGTTGTCCAATCTCTTCTTAAAAACTTCCAGTGAACAACTTCTGAAGGCAATATATCCTGCTGATTAGTTGTTTCATTCTCTGGAAATTTCTTCTTAGTTTTAGATTGGATCTCTCTTTGATAAGTTTCCATCTGTTACTTCTTCCCTTGCCCTCAGGTGCTTTTGAGAAGGGGCATTGTCTTACCTGAACGCCTTTTCTCAGCATGGAGATGGAGAATCCACCAATGGATTTTCTCTGTCTGCCTGCTCTTGAGACCAAGTTAGCCAAGCTTGACATGCCCCCTGTTGCTAGGAGGACCCAGTCTTGATGAGGCGAAAGCGGCTGATGCTAGTAAGAGGTGTTGGCCCTCAGACCCCTAATACCGGCCTAACAGAACCTAGGGGTGGATGTGGATTCTCTATCTCTGTGCTGAGAAAAGACATTTAGGTAAGACAACACCCCTTCTCCAGCACAGGAGATGGAGAATCCACCAATGGGACATACCACAGCCTCACTGTCCCAATGGGTGGGAAACAGATGAGGCCGGATCAGCGTCCCCGGAAACCACCTGCTGAAAGACCCTCCGACCAAAGGAGGCATCCGCGGAAGCAAAGCATTCAATCTTATAATGGCACACGAACAGAGAGGGTGAAGACCATGTCGCGGCTCTGCAAATCTCTTCGATAGATGCCTGAGTGGCCCATGCTGTAGAGGTCACAGAGCTGCGAGTGGAGTGGGCCATGATATGACTTGGAGCTGGCAGCAAAGATGACTGGTATGCTTCTGCGATACAGGCTCCGATCCACCTACCTACTGTGGAAGCGGACACCTTCTGCCCTCGAGAGGCCAGGAGGAAGGAAATAAAGAGGGCCTCCAACTTGTGAAAGGACGCCATGCGTTTGATGAATCGATGCAACACCCTGCGGATGTCCAGTGTGTGCCACTGCCGCTCTAAGTCATGGGAAGGATTGGGACAGAAATCTGGCAAAATGATTTCCTGGGCTCTATGGAAGAGTGAATTGATCTTGGGCACAAATGTGGGGTCTAGCTGGAGAACCACCTGGTCCCGGTGGAAAATACAAAGATCATCCCTGATCGACAGCCGTCAGCTATGAAATGCACCTGGCTGACATGATAGCGATCAGGGAGGCAAGCTTGTGGGATAAGGACCTTAATGTTATAGTAGTGAGGGGCTCAAAGGGCGGTTTAGTAAGTGCAAGAAGCACCTGAGGCAACTCCCAAGAGGGATACCTGTGTACCATAGGTGGCCTAGTGTTGCTTGCACCCTTGAGGAAGGCATGTATTCTGGGATGGTGAGCCAGAGGGACTCAATTGGTACAAGCCAGTAATGTTGATAGGGCCGCCACCTGTCTACAGATGGTCACAGGGACTAGGCCTCTATCCAGGCCGTCGAGAAGGTAGTTTATGATCTGAGGGATAGTCAATTCTGATATGTCCAGTTGCCGCTTCCCGCACCAATGGCAAAAATTTCTCCATGTGGAGTCATAGATGCGATTGGTCGCCGGTCTGTGAAAAGCCTAAATCATGGAAATCGCACTAGATGAGAACAACTCCTGGGTCATGATTCTGCAGCCACTGTTGCAGGGGCATGCAATCCATGGGGGAGAATGGGAGAGATTCACCAGGTCGCCAAACCAGGGTCTCCGAAGCCAGTATGGGGCCACGAAGATCACCTCCAGCAGCTTGCGGATGGTCACCGGAATCAGTGGGAGAGGAGGGAAGGCGTAGAGTAGACCCTCCGGCCATGGGGTTTGCAGGGCATCCGTTCCCTCTGCCCCTGGGGATTAATAGCGGGAGAAGTACCTAGGGAGCTGGACATTCCTCGGCAATGTGAAATCAAGGACCGGTTGACCGAACCTTGGGACATCTTGGCAAAGAGATCCATATGTGTTATGTCTAGCCCCTCTCAGCTCCCAATAATCCACTTAACGAGGTCGTTAAGAGTTGGTCAATTAGCACACTTCACACGAAGGCAGTTCAAAGCAAGCTGCCGGCATTTGTTGTTGGTCTGAACGGCAAAAACTGCTTTATTCGACAGTTAAGACAAACACACTAGGAAACTCAGTTACAACTCACTGCGAAATCCCCCAGGCCACTCCTTGAGTAAACGTTGCTCGTGACTAAGGCTGAGGCTCTCGTTCCCCTGCTAATATAGCCTCCCATACGTCACTTCCTTCTTCCACCCAACTGACCCCTTCGCCTATCAGACCGTCTGAATCGTGGATCAATCCAGCTAGCTTCCTGTTCCACATCTGAGTCATCCCCCTGAGAGTCTGACTCAGCATGTATACCAAGCTCCTCGTTATCTAGCTCGGCTGCCGGGAGGGGAAAACACCCAGAAGGGCCTGCCTGTGCTGCGTCATCATCTGAGAAGTACCCAGCCTGGCCAGAGACACTCACAACAATATGTAGACCCCATTCCGAGTGATCTATGGTGGAACAGCTCAGGAAGTCCACTTGCCGGTTTTCCTTCCCCGAGATGTGTTCGGCTCCAAGAATGGACAGGTTGGACTCTGCCCAGGAGCCCAGTAACTGGGCCTCGAACATGAGGGACTTGGACTGGGTACCCCCTTGCCGGTTCACATGGGCCTTTGTCGCCACATTGTCCGTAAGGACCAATATGTGTCGTCCCATAACCTGGTTGTGGAAGTGGTAAAGAGCTAAGTGAATGGCTCTGAGTTTCAGCCAGTTGATATTGTGTCCCAAATCTGCGCGGGATCAATGGCCCTGCGTAAACTGAGATTGTAGGTGAGCTCCCCAACCGAACACACTGGCATCCATCGTAATTGTGAGACAGTCAGGCTCCTTGAATAGTGACCCCCTGGCTACCGCTTGAGAGAACCACCAGCGAAGAGACCTCAGAGTTTGGAGCGGAAGCCTTACCTGTCGGCTGGATGAGCTGACACTCAACTACTGGAATGGGAGAAGGAACCATTGGAGGCTCCGTAAATGAAGTCTGGCCCAGGGAACTATGGCTATGCAGGAGACCATCTTCCCTAGGAGTTGAGAAAGCAAGGCCAGTGGGACGGTGTGGTCTTTGTACACTGGGCGAGCCAGGTCCCTGATGCTGGCTAGACGTTCCTGGGAGAGATAGACCATGCAATCTGCGGTGTCTATGATGGCCCCCAGGTGTAGGAGTAGGTCGAGGGGACCGTCTGGCTCTTTAGAAAGTTCACCGAGAACCCGTGCTGTTGGAGGATCTGGAACATTAAGTTCAGGTCCAACTGAGCCACCCGGAGGACAATTGAATAACAATGTCATCCAGGTAGCACTGAACGCGTACCGGTACCCTCCGTAAATGTGCGGCCAGTACAGCCAGGATCTTGGTGAACACCCTGGGAGCCGAGGGCAAACTGAATGGGAGGGCCCTGTATTGGAAGTGGCGCCCATGTAGCAGAACCTGAGGAACCACCGGTGGTCTGGAAGGATGGGGATGTGGAGATACACTTCTGTGAGGTCTATAGACGTCAGGAAGTCTCCTTTTTTGACGCTTCCTAGAATGGACTGGAGTGATTGCATCTTGAATTTTTTGTATGCAATGTGGTAATTCAGACCTTTGAGGTCTAGAATTGCCCTCCATCCCGAGGCTTTGGGAACAACGAAGAGGATGGAGTAGAATCCCCTTCCCTTCTGATCTGGCGGTACCGGTTCTATGGCCTGTATGTCCAGAAGATGATGAATGGCCTCTTGCATAAGACCCCGTCTGACTGAGTCCCGAGACATGGGACAGGAGATGAAATGACCCAGGGGACTCGACACAAATTTGGGGGACAGACCGAATTGAATAGTTTGTAAGACCCAGGCGTCTGTGGTGGTGAGCTCCCACTGATGGAAGAAATGGGATAGCCTGCCACCTATGGGAGGGATGGTCCGAGAGTCACTTGGACCTCCTTAAGGGACGACCGCCCCCTCAAAATGGCCGTTTGCTCTGATTTTGTTGTCTGGACTTAAAGCCTGTTCTGTCATATGAATAGTCCTGTCTGGGTGTGAAGGGGTGGGAGGGCTGGGTGACTCCCGAACCCAATGCTGGCCGAAAGGGCTGCCTACGGCCATAAAGAATAGTGCGTCTATCGGATCTCTTGGTGAGATGGATCATGACTTTCCACTTGTCCTTATTCTCCACTAGATATGGATTCAGGGCCTCCCCAAATAGATGGCCTCCTAGGTAAGGGGTTGTGCTAGACACCATTTGGACTTGGCGTTGGCCTGCCAGTGCTTGAGCCAAAGCATCCATCTTGCCGTAACATTGGCGGCTAAAAATCTGGAAGCAAAGTTGGCCGACTGCAAGGTTGCATCCGACGCATATTCTGTCGCTGCAACCAGTCTGCTTAAATTCTGATGAGTCGTATGTCGCCTGAAGCTGGCGAAGCCATAGGAGGAGGTCCTGACAAAAAAAGGAAGCGCATATGGCCATTTTAATTGCCCACGCTGCCGCCTGATGAGTTTTGTGGAAGCTCAGATCCCATTTCCTATTCTCTGACTTAAGTGCCTCGGCCATATCCCCAGATACTGCGGATGAGGACACAAGAGGGGTCCAGGCTTCATCCACCTTTGGTACTTAAAGAGCGTCAGATAGATCTGATGAAGTACTAAACAATTTTTTATCTGTCCCTCCCATGGAGGGGAAGGAAACCGGTGAAGCCCACTGTTTCCGAACGCCATTCAGGAAAACTGAAGGGCAGGGGACATGGTGTTGGGTCACCACTGTCTCGAAGAACACCGGGTTCGGGTTCAAGTTGAATGGAGTTTGTGGTTGAGGGAACTGGTCAGACCCTATATTGGCCGTGGTGGTGGCCTTGCATAGCAAAAGCAGGAAAAGGGCCAGGTTGAAAAGGTCTCCAGGTGGGGAGGGGTCTGGGGGGAGATCCTCCTCCTCCGACTAAGTAAAGTCTGGCTGGTCATAATCAGTAGGAGACGAGACGCCACTATGTGAGGAATGGACAGGAGAGGGGGGGTCATGATATGCTGAGCATCCCGTTGGAGGAACATAAGGCGGAGGCACACGTGGGATAGCCTCCTGTCCGGGTAAGTGGAATGACTGTGCCGCGAGTGCCCAGTCCACGACCCTTGAGATCAGGGCTTTGAGACGCCCCTCTGAACGAACATCTTTGGGCTCAGCCCCCCTGAGCCCGGCGGCTGTTGAGGTAAAAGTGGCCTCTGGGCCCGAGTGTGAAGCCTGCGAGGGAAATATCAATGGTTGGACGGCCGTGTCGTGAGCTGCCACAGAAGGGGAACCATGTGTGGGCGGAGCCTCTGCCATGGACCAGACGCCCTGAGCAGAGGTTGATGGCCCTAAGGGGAGGTCGAAGTCTGGGGCCCCTGACTGATCCACCTCAGCTCTGGCCTGTCTCTGTGCTCTGGAGAACTCCCTCTCCACAGCCTGGTGCCGATGGCTGGCTTGCTTCTCTGCCAACTTTGAAGCCTTTTTTGAGAATAGCCTTCACCTTGTCCTTGAGCTTGCTTGCTGCCTCCTGTTTGGAGGTTTTGCGCCATTTGTGGCCTGAGGATAGGGAGGCGGTGCTCATGGGCTGAGATACCATGGAATCCTCCATCCTGGGTCGAGCTATCTCAGGGCAACTGAGGGGGAACTCTGGCAGGCAAGCAATTGGTGGGAAGAGTAGTTGGAGCAGGGAGTATGGACTGCTCCCCTGACTGGGGAAACAAGTATCTCTGGGCTGTCGGTCACTGCTTGTTGTGATTGGCCGAAGGCACAGTTGGGGCCTGCAGTTAGACTCCGCCTGGTGGGCCTTACGTGGCCAGGCAAAGTGCACCAGAATGCTCAAGAATGGGCACAGAGGGCCTAGAAGGAGGGCCTGGTAAGTTTATAGAAGGAACAGAGGGATTGCTCACGAGGTTAAAATGGCAGCCTGGATGTAATACAGGCCATGGCTGGTGGCAGGGATCCAATCTGTATCAGCAGGTCCTGCGCACCCCCCCGCCGTCCCAGCGCAGGCCTGCGGAGTCCCTGATGAAGGGTGGCAGCCCTGAAAGGCAATTGCGCCGTGAGGTGGAAAAAGACCTGAGAGGCTTGCTGATCCCCTCAGGCAAGCAACCACTTAATGTGAGCTAAACTACTGCTTCTATTAGAAGGCCGCGCAACGCACCCAAAATGGCAGCCGCTCCGAGCGCTGCGAGGGATCGCAGGAGTCCGGGGGGGGGTTGCGATGGATGCGGGATCCCTGCCCCCGAGCTCAGGTGAGCTAGGAAAAGGAGGGGCAGCTGGTTGAAAGGGTCCCCTTCCTGCTGAAAAAAAAACGGCTTCGTTCAGACTGCGTCACCTTTGGCAGCAACCAAAATGGTGGCTGCAACTTTCTAACGGCTGAAAAAGGCTGCCTAAGTCCTCATGGAGCAACTCTAAGTTGTTGAAAGGAATCGGAGTGGCAGCACTGAGCGCTGCGCAAGGAAAACTGCTGAGGGTGAGGGGGAAGGGGCATTGTCTTACCTGAACGCCTTTTCTCAGCATGATGATGTAGAATCCACTGGTGGGTAATTTCAGCCTTCCTGCTCAGATGAGACTAAGTCAGAACTTTAGCCACGCCTCCCTCTGGGTGTGTCTTCCCAGTTTTTGATGAGGCGAAGTATCCATGACAAGTCTGGCGCAATAGCTCCAATAAACAATACACATGCCTAAACTATCTGAACGGGAGGGTATGGATTCTACATCATCATGCTGAGAAAAGGCATTCAGGTAAGACAACGCCCCTTCTCCAGCATGATGAATGTAGAATCCACCAGTGGGACATACCAAAGCCGCTCATGTCCCCATGGGGAGGGAAAAGTCTAGGCTTGTGTCTCTCGAGAAGAAACTACCTGCTGAAGAACCCATCTGTCAAACGCAGCGTCCGCCACTGCAAACTTATCAATTTTGTAATGTGTGACAAATGAGGATGGGGATGATCATGTCGCCGCCCTGCAAATCTCAACTGAAGCCTGGGTGGACCAGACCGCTGATGTCGCTGCGCTACGTGTTGAGTGAGCAGTGATGTGCGCAGGAACTGGAAGTGACTGAGAAAGATAGGCCTGAGCAATACAAGCCCTAATCCACCAACCAATGGTCAAAGAGGATACTTTCCGACCCATGGCGGAGGGTTGAAAAGACACGAACAAGGCCTCTGACTTGCAAAAGACCGAGGTAGTAGCGCAGAGCCCTGCGCACATCCAATTTATGCCACTGTCTTTCCAGGCGATGGGAAGGGTTAGGACAGAAGCTTGGAAGAACCAGATCCTGGGACCTATGAAACCATGTATAAACCTTTGGAATGAAAGAGGGGTCCAATCTAAAGACCACCCTATCCTCAAAGAATGTACATAGATCGCTCCTAACTGAGAGTGCGGCTAATTCCGAAATCCTCCTGGCCGATGTGATAGCTACTAGGAATGCCACTTTCAAAGAAAGAAAATGAAGAGAACAAGACCTGAGAGGTTCGAACGGAGGAGAGGTTAAAGTCTGTAACACCCTAGGCAAATCCCAAGATGGATAGTGATGCACTGTCGGACAGCCAGAATTAACCGCCCCTTTCAGAAAGGCACTAACTGCCGGCTGTTGTGAAAGCGGAATCAAGTTGTCACAGGTAAGAACTGTTGACAAGGCCGCGACTTGCCTGCGGATGGTGTTGGGTGATAAACCCTTATTTAAACCTTCCAGCAGATATTCCAAAATGTTGGGAATGGTGACATAAAGCGGCCTGAGCTGTTGCGTAGTGCACCACTGACAGAAATTCCTCCATGTAGCATCATAGATCCTATTAGTTGAGGGGCGCCTTGAGGCTTGAATCATCGAGATCACCCCTGGTGAATAGGATTGTTTAGTTAAACTCTCCCACTCAAGTGCCAAGTGGCTAACTGGAGCCACTGTGGATCTGGATGTTGAAGATTCCCTTGGCTGAGAGCCACTTGGTCCGGGGGAATCCTCCACGGAGGCTAGAGTGACAGATCCACAAGGTCGGCAAACCACGGACGTTGCGGCCAATGTGGAGCAATTAAGATTAATTCCGCCTGCTCCTGAATCAGTTTGCGGATGGTAGCCTGTAACAACAGAAGGGGAGGAAAGGCATAAATCAGACCCCCCGACCACTTGCACCGGAGGGCGTCCGTTCCCTCCGCCCCCCGTGTTGGAAACCTGGTCAAGAACCTGGGGAGTTGGGCGTTTGACGGGGAGGCAAAGAGATCCAGAAGTGGATGGCCAAACCTGTTTTGAGATTTTTCTGAACAGTGCCGGGTCCAGGCGCCACTCTGAGTGATCCATTGTGGCCCTGCTCAGTGAGTCTGCTTGTCGATTTGCCTCCCCCGATATATGCTCTGCCTTGATAGAACCCAGAGTGGACTCTGCCCACAGACCTAGGTTCAGGGCCTCCTACATGAGTGCCCAGGACCGTGTCCCTCCCTGTTTGTTGACGTGAGCCTTGGCTGCAACATTGTCTGTCAGAATCAAGATGTGCTTTCCTGACACTAGGGAGGAAAACCGGCTGAGTGCTAAGTGTATGGCTCTGAGTTTGAGCCAATTTAAATTGTGATCTAGATCCGACCGGGACCACTGGCCCTGAGCCAGATGAGTCTGAAGGTGTGCACCCCAACCAAACAGACTGGTGTCTGTGGTCAAGGTGAGGATGGGTTCCTTGAAAATGGTCCCCTTGTTTATGGCGGATGAAGCCCACCACAGAAGAGATAGCAGAGTGTGGTGAGGAACTCTGACCTTTCTGGAGGAAGCACTGAGGTTTCGTTTCTGAAAGGGAAGGAGGAACCACTGAAGGCTTCTGGAGTGAAGTCTGGCCCACGGGACGATCCCCATGCAAGAAACCATCTTTCCCAGGAGTTGAGACAGCTGGACCAGAGGAACTGCTTTCTCTCTCTGAACCTGGTGTATGAGCTTTTGGATGCTGGTCCGACGCTCCTGTGAAAGATAAACCTTGCAAAGATCTGAATCTATTATCGCCTCTAGGTGAAGGAGGTGCTTTATGGGGATCGTGTGGCTCTTCTTGAAGTTCATGGAGAACCCATGAGCCTGAAGCGTATGTATCGTGATTTCCAGGTCTGACAGAGCTGACTGGAAGGATCTGGACTGCACTAGGATATCATCCAGATAGATGGACACCGGCATCATCCTGAGATGGGCCGCCAATACTGCCAAATTTTTTGTGAAAACCCTTGGGGCCGAAGAGAGACCAAAAGGGAGGGCCCTGTATTGGTAATGCTGGTGCGCGTAGCAAAACCGCAGGAACTTGCAGTGTGCTGGAAGTATCAGGATGTGTAGGTATGCCTCTGTCAAGTCTATGGAGGAAAGAAAATCCCCTTTTCTGATGCTGGCCAAGATGGACTTTAGGGTCTGCATCTTGAACCTTCTGTATGTCAGGAAGTAGTTCAGATCCTTTAAGTCCAGTATTGCCCTCCATCCTCCAGATGGGAACCAGGAACAGAATGGAGTAAAACCCCTCTCCTATCTGATCCCGTGGAACCAGTTCTATGGCCTTGATTTCCAACAAGTGTGAGATGGCTGTGGCTACTGGCGCTGCTTTGGTTGTGTTTCGCGATACTGGGCACTGTATGAAACGATTTGGAGGAGGAGAGTAAAACTCTAGAGACCGTATTTTATGGTTTCTCTGACCCAAGAGTCTGTGGTGGTGACCTCCCAAACGTCGCTGAACAGCGCCAGTCGACCCCCTATGGAAGAGTCCTCCATGGCGTCACTTGGACCATCTGTAGGGATGACTCCCCGAGCCCCGGAAGGGATGTTTGGTCTGGAATTGGCCCTTGCGCCGATGTTTTGATGGTCCTGTTGACGATCCTGTCTGAGTGGAAAGGATCGTGAGCCTCTAGACCAATCCCAGGACTGCCTGGCCCGAAAGGGCTGCCTCCACTCCCAGGAACCACTGGGACAAAAGGCCTGCCTGCGAAACTCTTGCTGGGGCCGCCTATCTGACCTTTTGGAGGGGTGTACCAGGATCTTACGCTTGTCCTTGCCTTTGATTATGTATGGTTCAAGAACTGAACCAAACAAGTGTGTACCATTATACTTGGCCGTCGACAAGACGCCACTTGGACTTCAAGTCTGTCCGCCACTGTTTCAGCCACAGCAGTCTATGAGAGGCCACCGTGGCTGCAATAGATCTAGCGGAACACTTGGCCGAATGAAGAGAAGTGTCTGCCATGTACTCTGAAGCGGCCACTAGCTTCCCTAGTGTCTGATGTGTACGAACCTGGTCAGGGGGAATGAGGGACTGAAGTTTGCGGAGCCACATGACTGATGCCCTTGCGAAAAAGGAAGATGAAGTTGCAGCCTTGATCGCCCATGCGGAGGACTGGTGAGCTCGGCGAAGAGAGAACTCGAATTTCTTGTCCTCTGCCTTCAAGGCCTCAGCCATATCCCCTGGAATTGCAGAAGTGGAAAACAAAGAAGTTAGAGGAGTGTCCACAGCAGGCACCTCTACATAGGGAAGCAAAGGAAGAAGAAACATTGTATAGTTTCTTTTCTGTACTATTGGGAGAAGGTAAAGTGGTCAAAGATGACCACTGTTTCTCTACCGTAGTACGGAAAACAAGTGGACAAGGAATCCGCTTTTCCTCCACAATTTGCTCTGCAAACAAAGGGTTAGACTCTTGACAGGTGGAAGTGGAAGGTTTGTCTTCCTATGCCTAAGTAAGGTTGGCCGTGGTACATGCCTTCATAAGAAGGGATCTGAAAAGTGAAAGGTCAAAAAGACCCGAAGTTGATGCCTGTTCAGGTGCTGCCTCCTCATCCTCTGACATGGGTGTGTCAGCTATCTCTAGGTCCACTGATCCCTCTTCGCCTAGCTGGGGGGAGTCTCAGAGATGCCAGACCCGGGGACTGTGGCACATCCCCCTTGAGAAGGAGGGATGGATGGAGGCGGTGGTGGATGTGAGGGCACCTGTTGATATCCCGAAGATGCCATAAATTGCCTAAATGCATGGTGCATGAATGCCTGGAATTGTCTTTCAGACCACAAATCATGTTGTTCCATGGAACCAACCCCAACCTCTGCTGGGACATGCGTGGCCTCAGGTCCTTGTTGTACAGAGGAGCGAGGGGGACCAACCTGTTCCGTTTCCCCCTGAGGAGACCATGCCCAAGGGGCATCATAAGAAGACTCAAATGGAGAAGTGTCCAATGGGGCGGGGGGAACCACTTCAGCCTCACTGGACATGAGCCTTTGTGCTTTGGAGAATTCCCTCTCCAGTGCCTGATGTCTCCTCGAGGCCTCTCACTCAGCTGCCTTGGAGGGCTCCTTGGTGGATAGATGTTTTGTCTTGGCTTTTTTCTTCCCCCCCCCCGCATGCAAATCAGAAGATCTGCATTTTGTTTGAGCAGGGGGAACACCAGAGCCCTGTGATGCCTCGGGTGAGGAACTGTCTGCCATTGCAGTCTAGATAATCCGGTCAGCAGTTACCCAGAAGTGGGGGGAACCCAAATATGCAGATCAAGTTGTCAGAGAAGGAAAACCGATCCTCGCTCTGAACAACAGCAATGGCAAAGACAGCCAGGCAGTTTCCTAAAACTGCCTGTCTAGGCCTTGTGGCAAAAGGCCACAAACTAAGTGTAACAGGTGGTTTTGAAATACAATTCCCCTTCGCTCCACTCACGCAGGTATTGAGGGTGTATAACCAGACCTTAATGAGTAGTAAAGACAATAATACAAAGGCAATGAGACAATCAGTACTGAAACTCCAGAGAATAGATCAAGGTATCATGAAATGATATTGAAAGATTCCCCTCCCCCGGTACAGGCCTGACACAGCAGGCCAGGCAGCAATCAAAAAAGGCCCCAATAGATTTTTAGAGGAACACGAGGTCCCTACAAAATGGTGTCCGCGCCCGGGCCTCTCAAAATGGCGGCCGCGACTTGAGCACATGGTCAAAAATGGCGTCCGCACCCTTTCAGCACCAGCTAAACTGATGACCAAGGCGAGAGTTTTGGGGAGAAAGGGAAACTAAACCCCCTGCCAGGGAAAAGCTCTAAATAAACGCCAATTTAAGAAACCCCCTCTTCCCCCTGATCGAAGAGGCACTTGCGGTTGGTTACGCAGCCTCTGCTACGATCCGAAACTCCTAGCTGCAGGAAAGCCTTGTGGCCTTGACAAATATCAAAGAAAAAGAAGCCTCTTGGTCAGAATGAGCTCCAAGAAGGTTCCGCTCTCCGCTAGCCAGCCGGCCAGCTACTCCGCGCAAACGGGGCTGAAAGCCCCAGCCGAGATGGGCCTGCAGCCTTCACACCTGAGCCTTTCAGGCTCAATCCACAAGGTTTGAAAATGTTTTACCACCAAATTTAGCCAAATTGAGTCCAAAATTTAAATGAGGAAGAAATATTACAATTTAAAAACTTTAAAAATAATTAAATTCGATTAGAAAAAATCAATTAACCTAGTCTAACTGAGGAGCTAAAAGAATACGATCTGAAGCAGCGCTGATCCCAGCGCTTGTGGAGAACTGTTGGGGTACGAGGGAAAGATCAAAGGGAATCCACAAACCTGAGGATGAGGAAATGAGAATTCAACAATGGGATATCTAATCTGCTCAATAAGGAATCAGAGTCTCTTGAAACCTGAGAGCCAAACCTGACACATCCTCAAGAGCTTGAGAACAAGTCAAGACTGGGTCCTCCTAGCAATAGGGGGCGTGTCAGGCTTGGCTAACCTGGTCTCAAGAGCAGGCAGACAGAGAAAACCCACTGGTGGATTCTCCATCTCCTGTGCTGGAGAACAGGTTGTACTCCTTCTTTGTGAGGGACCTCAAATATCAGAAGAATGCTGTCACACACCCCATTCCTTCTTTTCATTAGTCTTGCACTTAATACCTTTTTTTGGGGGGTTATCATGGTGACAAAGTGGGATGCAGTATTCCAAGTGTGGTCTTAGTAAAGCAGTACATAGCAGCACTAATACTTCAGCTAATCTTAATAGTATTCCTCTGGTGATGCAGCCTAGGACTGCATTGCATTTTTTGACAGCTACAACACACTTCTGGCTCATACAGATAGTTCTCAACTTACAATGTTTGTTCAAAGTTACACCACCACTGAAAAAAATGACTTAGATCTTTTTCACACTTAACAACCAAGGCATCTCCATAATCATGTGATCAAAATTTAGGCATTTGGCAACCGACTCATTTTTATGACGACTGCAGTGTCCCAGGATCATGTGATCAGCTTTTGTGACCTTCTGACAAGGAAAGTCAATGGGGAAGCCAGACTTACTTAACAATCCTGTTACTAACTTAACAACTGCAGAGAATCTCTTAACAACTGTAGCAAGAATGATTATAAAATAGAAGAAAATTAATTTAGCAAATATCTCACTTAGCAACCATTTTTGGGATCAATGGTAGTACTTTAGTGGTTGTCCACTAGAATGCCTAGATCCCTCTTAGTTACTGCTGTCAAGCCAGGTATCATCTATTTTATATCTGTGCTTTTGGTTTTTCATGTAAAACCTTACTGTTCTCGCCACTGAATTACATCTTGTTGGATAGGGTCCAGTCTGTCTTCAAATCTGTGAAGATCCTTCTGAATCCTGAGCCTATCTTCTAAAGTGCTGTCTATTTCTCCTAATTTAATATCATCTCTAAATTTGACAAGTTCCCCTCCCCCACCATTTTTCTATCTTACCAAGAAGCAGTTTTTACTTGTGGTCTACTTTGTCAAATGCATTATTGAAGTTCAATTATGCTATGTTCACATTTCACTGGTCCATTAATTTAGTCACTTCCATCTCTGTTACTACTGCAAGCCGAGAGTTCTGCAAATCCCTCCCCCATCTCCGTCTGGTGCCTGGCTGCCTGGCTGGAGACTCTTAAGCTAATTAGTGGCCTTTAAAAAAAAAAAAAGGAACAGCACCCCCCCAGCAGCTGAAGACGCTTGAGCTGACTAGCAGCAGTTGTTTTTACAGAAATAACAGCAATGGCTGCAAGCCCTGCTTGGAGACAATTTAGTTCCTGAGCCCCACACCAGAAACAGCTGATGGGCGGCTGGAGGAAAACCATCTCAGTTCAGTTAACATGGCAGCTATCGGAGGATAGTAAGTCAGATCTTTGTTCATTTAACAATATATTTGATTGAATTAATGAATTTGATTTTAAAATTTTGCAAAATTGAGTCGGATTTATATGATGAGTTTTTTGACTTACGAGCCTAATAGCCAGGCTCCAGTAGGTTCGTATCTTGAGGACTACCTGTATGGATTGTGAACTCCTGGAATGCACCAAAAACTGGAAACACAAATTTTGGTGGCCCATAAAGATGGAATCCTGTCATCCCACATTCCTTGGATGTAAGAAAAATGGACATGGAAGCTGCTGGAAAAAAGTATGAATTGCGATATGGAGTGCCACAAAAATGTGCGGTTATGCAAATGAATGTATGTATTAGGTCAACGAATGAAACACTATAATAGGAGTTGACAAAGAAAATTATTTCTGCATCACAGAACACAGAACCATCTTTTAGATCTCATAAAAGAAAACCCCTAAGGCAGTAATTTTAAGTTATGTATGAACTGACAGTGTAATATGTGTAACAGATTTGCAACACTAGAAACAGTTTGATAATAGAACGAATTTAGCTGTTGGCTCCTCTCCACTGGTTTCACTGTTGAAGTAGGGCTGTCTAGATCAGGAGTTTAGACTTCATGGCCTTTTCCAATTCTATGATTCTTTATATAACAGTTATGTTTGAACATTACTTAAAAATGCTGCCTTAATGATGAATAATCCTGAATGTTTTGGTTTCTCCTGCCAGAAGAGATAGCTGAAGAAACCAGCATGACTTGGTCCCCTCTTAAGAAATTAGAGATATATGTCAAGATGTCATGAAATACTAGTATATGAAGGTAGATATGATATAGTTGCCATTATTGAATGGGATGAAACTCGTGACTGGAATGTACTGATGGAAGGATACAAACTATTCAAAAGAAAGAGACCTAACAAAAGAGGAGGTCTAAAAAAGATCACTACATCTCTACAGAAATACACAAACCAAGGATGAAAACCTCCTAGAATCTATATGGGTCAACATAAAAGGAAAAAAGAATGCCATTGCTATAGTTGTATACTACAGGGCACCCAACCAAGCAGAAAAAATAGATGAACTTTATGCTAAACAACTAACAAATGTATGTAGGAAAATATCACAGTAGTAATGGGAGACTTTAATTACCCTGTTATCAACTGGGAGACAAACTCTGCAGAAAGTGGAAATCAAACAGATTCCTAACCAACCTGGCTGACAACTTTGTCATTCAAAAGGTAGAGGAGAGAACTAGAGGAAAAGCTATATTAAACCTAATTCTTACTAATATGAAAGAAATGATAGAGGGAATTGAAGTTGCTGGAACTTTGGGCGAGAGTCATATTGGAATTCAATATAATGCAAACACAAGCAACAATATATAATCCAGCCAGTGTCTTAAACTTTAAAAGAATTGATTTTAACAAACTTAGAGAGAGCCTAAGAAAAATTCAATGGATAAAAATCCTAAAGGGGAAAACAACTCAAGAAGTGTGCAAAATTCTGAAAAATATGATCATGAAAGTCCAGTCCAGCACAATAACATTGAAAAAGAAAAACAAGAAATTCAAGAAAAACTAGTATGGTTGCACAAAGATCTCTGATAAACTGAAAGACAAAAAGGACAAGTACAAAAAAATGGAAACAGGAACACATAACTAAGGCAGACTATCAGCAAATAGCCCGAATCTGCAAAGATGAAGTCAGGAAAGCAAAGACTCAGAATGAACAAAGACTTGCAACAAAAGTCAAAGATAATTAAAAAAAAGTTTTTTTCAACAAATAAATAATAAGAAAAAAGTCAAGGAAACAATCGGTCCACTGAAGAGAGAAGATGACAAGAAACTAACAGGCAGTAGAGAGAAAGCAGAGCTGCTTAACTCATTCTTTGCATCAATCTTCACACAAAAAGAAACTACAGCCCAATCTACCTAAAACCTAATTGTAAAAGACAGACTAGAAATAAAAAATTAAAATAAGCAAGAAAATGGTAAGAACACAAATGACTGGGACCTGATGGATTATATCAGGTAGGAACTGGCAGATGTTATCTCAGAACTATTGTACCATATTTTTCAAAAATCCTGGAACACCAGGCAATTACATGAGGATTTGATCTGATGTAGTTCCCATCTCCAAAAGAGAAATAAAAAACAGACCTAGGGAACTACAGACTGATCAGTCTAATATCAATACTTGGGAAGATACTGGAAAGGATAATCAAAAAACAGATCTGCAAACATCTAGAAACAAATAAAGTTATAACTAAAACCAGCATGGGTTTGTTAAAAACGGATCATGCCAAATCAATCTTATTTCATTCTTTGACAAAGTGATTAAATTAATAGACCAGTTAAATGTTGTGGACATTCAACTAAGTAGACCATGACCTATTTCTTGGTAAGCTAGAAAAATGTGAGATAGATACGGTAGCATCACCACCAGATGGATTTGTAACTGGCTGACAAACCCTACCCAACAGTCGTCCTTAATGGTATTACATCTACATGGAGGGAAGTAAGCAGCAGATAGCACAAGATTCCATCTTAGGCCCAGTATTCTTCTATATCTTCATAAATGAGGGAACAGAAGGGAAACTCATCAAATTTGCAGACAACACTAAGCTGGCAGGAGTAACCAACACCCCAGAAGACAAGCTCAGGATCCAAAAAGATCTTGACATATTTGAATAATGGGCCCTATCCAACAATATAAAATTTAATGTGGAGAAAAGCACATTATACTTAGGCAGGAAAAACCAAAGGCAAAACTGGCTCAAAAAAAGTAACTGTGAGAGGGACTTTGGATCCTAGTGGATGATCACTTAAATATGAGCCAGTAGTGTATAGAAGTAGTAAAAAAAAAACCCTAATAAAATCCTTGCTTGTATAAACGGAGGCATAGAATCAAATTTACCTGAAGTATTGCTATCACTTTATAAATTCTTAGTAAGGCCATACCTGGAATACTGCATCCAGTATTGTCACCACATTACAAAAAGATGTTGAGACTTTGGAAAAAGTACAAAGAAGAGCAACTAAGATGATTAAAGGCCGGGAGACTAAAACATATGAAGAACGGTTGCAGGATTTGGGTTTGGCTAGTCTAGAGAAAAGAACTACAGGGGACATGATAGCAGTATTCATATTTGAGAGGACGGGCTCAACTTATTTGCCAAAGCACCAGAGGGAAGGACAAGAAACAATGGATGGAAACTAATCAAGGAGAGAAACAACCTGGAATTAAGGAGAAATTTCCTAACAGTGAGGACAATTAACCAGTGGAACAGCTTGCCTTCAGAAGGAGTGTTGTCTTACCTGAATGCCTTTCCTCAGCATGATGATGAAGAATCCACCAATGGGTTATTTCAGTCCTCCTGCCCAACCAGACCAATTTGTCAAGCTGTCACGCCTCCTCATTATCTGGGACTTCCAGTTTCATGGAGGGCGTAGCCAATGACAATAGGTTGACGTGATGACTCTCAAGCAGGTAATAAAAGAAAGCACCATAACAAGTACCCTACTCGGACCTGACTGACACGTAATAGGGGAGGGCGTGGATTCATCATCATGCTGAGAAAAGGCGTTCAGGTAAGCCAATGCTCCTTCTCCAGCATGATGACTGAAGAATCCACCAATGGGACGTACCAAAGCCTTCAGAGTCCCTGAGGGCAGGAGACAGTCGGGGCCGAACCCCCAGATGGCGTGACCACTTGTTGCAAAATACGCCTACCAAAAAGCGGCCTCAGACGACGCAAATTTGTCTAAACGATAATGTTTAATGAACGGAGATGGCGAGGACCATGTTGCCGCCCTACAAATGTCCTCTATGGACGCCTGGGTAGCCCATGCCGCAGTCGTAGCTGCACTCCGGGTGGAATGAGCCGTCACATGAGGAGGAACTGGCAAGGTTAGAGAAATGTAAGCACATGATATACAAGCCCTGATCCACCTGCCTATTGTGGAAGCTGAAACCTTTTGACCCATTGTGGAAGGCTGAATGACACAAACAGGGCTTCCGATTTATGGAAAGATACCGTGCGCTTAATATAATAACGCAACGCTCTCCTCACATCCAGAGAGTGCCAACGTCATTCCAATTCATGTGACGGGTGAGGGCAGAAATCCGGAAGGATGACCTCCTGTGCTCTATGGAAAATCTTAGATATGAATGGTCTAGCCTGAGGACTACCCTGTCCTCGTGAAACGTGCACAGGTCCTTCCTAACTGACAAGGCAGCCAATTCCGAAATGCGCCTGGCCGAGGTAATGGCAATCAGGAAGGAGACCTTGAGCGACAAGTGTCGCAATGAACACGTTTTGAGTGGCTCAAAGGGAGATGAGGTCAGTGCCTGAAGGACCCGAGGTAAGTCCCAAGAGGGATACCTATGGATTACAGGTGGTCTACTATTCGTGACTCCCTTAAGGAAAGCCCGGATGGCGGGATGTTGTGATAAAGACTCTGAGGAGTCCCAGGAGAGTACCGAAGAAATAGCTGCTAATTGCCTGCGCAAGATGTTTGGTGCCAGCCCCTTGTTGACACCCTCCATTAAATATTCCAGTACCCTTGGAATAGTGACTTGAGATAGACTTACGTGATTTGTGTCACACCAGTGACAGAAATTCTTCCATGTATGGTCATAAATGCAGTTCGTTGCCGGCCTCCTGGCCGCCTGGCTATCAATCACCTCCGCCAAATAAGATTCTCTAGTTAGGGTGCGGCGTTCAAGTGCCAGGCGGTCAATTGAAGCCATTGGGGGTCTGGATGTAGAAGATCCCCCTGCATCAGCCATATTTGGCTGTCTGGAATCCAAGCGGCTGAGGATGAAAGACTCACCAGATCCGCGAACCATGGCCTCCTGGGCCAGTAAGGAGCGACGAAGACCACTTCCGCCCACTTGTCCAGGATCTTCCTGATTACTGCTGGAAGCAGAGGCAATGAGGGAAAGGCATACAACAGACCTTGTGGCCACCTGCAGCACAGTGCATCTGTCCCCTCTGCTCCCCGGGAGGGGAACCGAGAGAAGAACCTGGGCAGCTGAGCGTTCTCTGGGGAGGCAAACAGGTCCACGATCGGATGACCAAACCTGTCCGAGATCTCCCTGAAAATATCTGGATGTAACATCCACTCCGCATGATCCACTATCGACCTCCTGAGGAAATCTGCCTGTCGATTTGCCTCTCCTGAGATGTGCTCGGCCCTGATGGAGAGCAGGTGCTTCTCCGCCCAGGAACTCAACGCTTGAGCCTCCGTCATGAGGGTGCCCCCTTGACGATTCACGTGAGCCTTTGTGGCCACGTTGTCTGTTCGGACCAGTACCTGCTGTCCCCTGACCATGGGCGGGGCAAGTGGGGTCTCAACCTGAAAAAGGTTGAGAACCACTGAACTAGAGAATCACATGATTCAAAAACCTGTGTGGGCAAGAAGTAGTCCCAACATGCAGCCCTCAACTATTTTTTGCAGGTCTTAGACACCCATCTAACAAGAAAGGAGAAACTTAAGTTGTTTCCCAGTAATTGAGATAAAAACCAAATCACAATGTGATGCTAACTATAATATTTTAAATTGTACATTTTAAGTTCTAAAACTTATATATCACAGTGAAAAAAATAAAAATCCACATTCTACCCCTTGAACGAATTGTCTCTACAGACATTGAGTGGCCCTTTCCCCCTTTGTAATTCCCAAGACCTTCAAAAATATTACAAGTGGCCTTCAGCTGCTCAGCTCTGGGAATGGAATTGTATATAAATTGTACTAATAAATAAAGGCCTTGTAAGAAGAAAGCCATGTTAATCTATGACAGCCAAAAAAAAAAAATCTAATAGCACCCTTTCAGTATAACAAATTTTATTAAAAGGCCTCAGCTTTCAGCACTCTTTCCAATAAGTCATAAATATTACTTGGATGGTACCTTTTCTTGTGACTTTAGGTGGCTTATAATAAATCTTCAGTGCTAAAAAATTTCATTCCTATTTTACTTGTGCATCTGTAAAATGTTCAATCTCCATATTTCTCTAGGCCCAGGGATGCTGCTGATAGTCAATACGAACAATACTTAATATGGTTTCTTTGTTGTTAAGCTTTAATGTCTTTGCCGTGGTTCAGTTGCTTTTAAATGCCAAAACCATAATTAAGAATGTCTCTGACTAGAGTTATTCTGAAACTGACATCTAAGAAGAAAATAAGTAGCGCCTACATTCAATCAGCCTAGCTTGCAGTTAGTTTTTTTTTAAATAAAGCTAATGGTATTTATAAAGAACTTTGTTTTTCTAACCTGCTTCTAGATACCTTTCAAGTTGGCTAAAATTCAATTTTAGCACATATCTGTCTTAATTGCAAGAAAGTGTAATGTTTTGCCCTGGGGTTTATAATCAACTATAACCTCCAGGTCAGATTACTTCTAGGTCATTTTTGACAAGGGAGACTTTGAAACTGTTACCATAGAAAAATAGCTTAATGCAACTTCAATTGTTTCTCATTTAGCAGTCTACTTTCTACTTTCATCCCGAGAAGCAGAATAATAGAGTTGGAAGAGTCCTTAGAGATCTTCTAGTCCAAGCGCCTGCTCAAGCAAAAAACCCTATACAATTTCAGACAAATGGCTGTCCATTCTCTTCTTAAAAACCTGTTCTAACTGTTAGGAAATTTCTCCTTAATTCTAAGTTAGACTTCTTGTTGATAAGCTTCTGTTACTTCTTCTCTTGCCTTCTGGTGTTTTGGAGAATAGGCTGATCCCCCTCTTCTTGTGGCAGCCTCTCGAGTATTGGATACTGCTATCATGTCACCCTAGTCCTTCTTTTCATTAGACTAGGTGTACCCAATTTGTTTAACTATTCTTCATAGGTTTTAGCCTCTAGTCCTCTAACCATGATTAATGATGATCATCTTTGTTGGTCTTCTTTGAACTGTTTCTAGAGTCTCAACAACCTTTTTATATGGTGGTGACCAAAACTGGATGCAGTATTCCAAGTGTATTTTTCAGAGACATTATAGTTGGTACCAATACTTTATGTGATGTTGATTCTATCCCTGTTAATCAATCTAGGATTGCATTGCCTTTTTTGGTGGCACTGAAGGTTCATATTTAAGTGACTGTCCACTAGGACTCCAAGATCCAAGACAATTTTCATCATTGTTCTGTTGTATTTCTGTAGAGATGTATTTATTTCTTATATATAGTGCAATTCCATCTCCCCTTTTATTAGGCCTGTTTCTTTTAAATAATTTATATCGCTCTAGCTGCACATTCCATTCATCGATTTCATCCCACCAAGTTTCAGTAATGGCAACAATGCTGAATCTGCCCTCATTTTGCCCTCATTTGCAGAGAAAATAAATGAACTTCCTGCTAATCAGTTAGCTAACGTGTGCAGGAAGCACATTGCAATGGTAAAGGGACAATCTTGAAACCGTAATGGGTATTAATTCATTTACAATGAGTTGGTTGATTTTAATCTCTATAATGCTTGAAATGTTTCTTTCCAGATTCTTCTTCATCTGGATATGATAAATTGTTATTAATAAAGCAACTGACTTACCTGCTATCTCTCCATTGTTTGTGTCTGCATTCCTGAACCTCCAGCCTTCCATTGTGAGATTTTTTCCCTTTAAATATTTTCTTAAAAGATTTGTTGTTTAATAGATGGAAGAGAATTCATGCGTGTATCAATGCAAACTGAAGAATCAATCATACAAATGTAAAAGCATAAAAAATAGCATGACATGTAGGTAATTAATATAATACAAATAGATTAGAGAGATTGTGTAGCAATTTTCCAATCCCATTTTTGAATTATGGGGAAAAGCTGATGAAAGAATTTTTGCTGCCATGTGAAATGACATGGAACACTGAATAAGAATTACTCTGACGTGCATTGGTAGTTTTCCCATGAAGGTTAAACTTGCTGGTATTTACCTCACCATTAAACAAGCACTGAAAGGTCAAGCAGACTTCTCCATTCTGCACATCAAAGAATATATGTGTTTGTCAGGGAACATAGGTGTCTGTCATTCAGGGATGGTTGCACAGGTATTCCATTTACATCTGAATCTGGTATCTGAACTTTCTGAAAAACTGACACTGATGAGAGCACTCTTGAAATTTATAACTCCTTTCCCTAGGAAATCTATTTTGTCTGCTGGGAAACCTAGATTCTCTCAGATAGTTTGCAGGGTGGAAACAAGGAAAGATGCTGAGACTCTAGAAAGAGTACAGAGAAGACCAACAAAGATGATTAGGGGACTGGAGGCTAAAACATATGAGGAATGGAATTGTTGGAATTGGGTATGTCTAGTTTAATGAAGAGAAGGACGAGGGGGAACATGATAGCAGTGTTCCAATATCTCAGGGGCTGCCACAAAGAAGAGGGAGTCAAGCTATTCTCCAAAGCGCCTGAAGGCAGGACAAGAAGTAACGTATGGAAACTAATCAAGGACAGAAGCAACCTAGAACTAAGGAGAAACTTCCTGACAGTTAGAATAATTAACCAGTGGAACAACCTGCCTCCAGAAGCGGTGACTGCTCCAACACTGGAAGTTTTTAAGAAGAGACTGGACAGCCATCTGTCCGAAATGGTGTAGGGTTTCCCGCCTGAGCAGGGGTTTGGACTCGATGACCTCCAAGGTACCTTCCAACTTTATTATTATTATTATTATTATTATTATTATTATTATTATTATTATTATTATTATTATTATTATTGGAAATTATAGAAAATATATAGAGGAAAATTGCTTCCTTGAGGCTTTTCTGATTAGGTTTGTTGTTTCTTTGGTGTCTGGTTTCACTTATGTTCACGCCTCTTTTCAGGGTTCAGTATGAAGATTTCAATCATTCACCAACATATTTGCTTTTGGGAAGTGGTATGCAAATCAAAGTTGGAAAGATGGCAACAGAACGCTGTGATTCAAGTCCTGACTCTTTTTGTGGGTATATCATTGCATGCATGGCTAAAAGGGACGGGGTTTGCATCCCAATACTCCCTGGGCTGTTGCTGTTCTGTGACACTTTCTTTGGATGTCCCATTTTCAAAGTAAGACCCTAGATCAGGGATAGGCAACCTTGGCTCTTAGTCATAAAAGAGCCAAGGTTGTCTACCCCTGCCCTAAATCATTCCAAAATGTTCTAGAAACTATAAATGTAACTCAGAGTTTTGAAGGAGCTGGTAAACATGATCTTGGATCCACTGAACCATATTTTTCAAAGATCTGGAGCACTAAGAAACTACTAGAGGACTAGAAAAGACCTGATGTGGTTACCATCTTCAAAGCAGGAAAAAATGGATCCAGGTAACTATTATATAGACTAATCAGTCTAACATCAATACTTGTGAAGATCCAGAAAAATATATTCAAGCAACAGATATGTGAACATTTAGAAACAAGCAAAGCTATTATTAGAAACTAACATGAATTTCTCAAAAACAGACCACGCCAGACAAACTTTATTGTATTCTCTGACAAAGTGATTAAATTAGTGGAGCAGCAAAATACTATGGACATAGTATACTTGGACTTCAGTAAGTCATTAGACAAAGTAGGCCAAAGCCTACTTTTTGGTAGCATAGAAAACTGTGGGGTAGATAGCATCACTACCAGATGGATTTGTAACTGGCTGACTAACCGCACTCAGTGTGTAGTCCTCAATGGAACTACAGAGAGCAGCGGTTCTCAACCTGTGGGTCGCAACCCTATTTGGCGACGAACAACCATTTCATGGGGGTCGCCAAACAACGCAGTCCGCCATTTTTCCCCCCTTTTCCTTAGCTGTGCTACTCCCTCTTATTCTATTGGCTTTTGAAAGCCAATAGAATAGACTCTCTTGAATAGAGTCTAATTCTATTGGCTTTCAAAAGCCAATAGGAATTGTCCAGGCTGTCTCTGCCCTGCTGAGCCCGCCAAAAGTCCCAGTCTGCAAACAGTGCTGCAAGTTGTCTGCAGCAAAGGCGAGCTGTCTGGAAGTTTCCACCCCTCCCTGCTGAGCAACTACTAAAAATGTAAGTAAAGGGGCGTTGTCTTACCTGAACGCCTTTTCTCAGCATGGTGGTGTAGAATCCACTGATTGGGTTATTTCAGCCTTCCTGCTCAGAGAGACTAAGTCAGAACTTTAGTCACACCTCCCTTTGGGTGTGTCTTCCCAGTTTTGACGAGGCGAAGGATCCTGAGAAGCTCTGACGCAATGACTCCAAAAAAATACCAAAAAAAGACAATACACAAGCCTAGACACCTGTCCAAGGGAGGGTGTGGATTCTACACCACCATGCTGAGAAAAGGCGTTCAGGTAAGACAACGCCCCTTCTCCAGCATGGTGGATGTAGAATCCACTGATTGGGACATACCAAAGCCCCCCATGTCCCTTAGGGAGGGGAAGGTCTAGGCTGGTGTCTCCCTAGAGGAAACGACCTGTTGAAGAACCCGCCTGCCAACGCGGCGTCCGCCACGGCAAACCTATCAATTTTGTAGTGTGTAATGAATGAAGACGGGGACGACCAGGATGCTGCCCTACAAATCTCCTCCATAGAGGCCTGGGTAGACCAGGCCACCGAGGTTGCCGCGCTACACATGGAGTGAGCCGTGATACAGGCTGGGACTGGAAGCGACTGGGAGGCATAAGCCCTAGCAATGCAAGCCCTGATCCACCTGCCAATGGTGGAAGAGGATACCTTCCTGCCCATGACAGATGGTTGAAAAGAGACAAACAAGGCCTCCGACTTGCGAAAGGACCCAGTACGCTTTATATAGATGCGCAGGGCCCTGCGCACGGCCAGCTTGTGCCACTGGCGTTCTAGCCTATGAGAAGGATTAGGGCAGAAACTAGGTAAAATAAGATCCAATGATCCATGAAAACTGGTGTTTACTTTGGGGATAAAGGAGGGGTCTAATCTAAGGACCACTCTGTCCTGATGGAATATACAGAGATCTGCCCTGACTGAGAGGGCGGCCAACTCCGAAATCCTTCTGGCCAAAGTAATAGCAACCAAGAAGGCCACCTTTAAGGAGAGAAAATGCAGAGAACAAGATTGGAGGGGCTCGAAAGGAGCCATGGTCAAGGCCTGCAATACCGTAGGCAAGTCCCAAGATGGGTATCTATGTACCATGGGAGGACCGGAATTCGCCACCCCTTTAAGGAAAGCGGAGATCACAGGATGGTGAGAAAGGGAACCCAGATTATCACAGGTGAGGACCGTAGACAAGGCCGCAACCTGCCTACGGATGGTGTTAGTGGACAAACCCTTGAAAATGCCCTCTAGCAGATAATCCAAGATGTTAGGGACTATTACAGAGAGAGGGTCCAATTTACGTGAATTGCACCACTGGCAGAAATTCTTCCAAGTTGCATCGTAAATCCGATTTGTGGAGGGACGTCTAGAGGCCTGGATCATAGAGATCACCTCCGAGGAATAAGCTTCCCTAGCTAGACACTCCCGTTCAAGTGCCAAGCGGCTAATTGGAGCCACTGAGGGTCTGGATGGAGGAGCTCCCCTTGAGTGAGAGCCACTTGGTCCGGGGGAAACCTCCACGGTGGAGACCGGGACAGATCCACTAGGTCTGCAAACCACGGGCGTCGAGGCCAATATGGAGCAACCAATATTACTTCCGCTCGCTCCAGTATCATCTTGCGAATAGTGGCTTGTATCAGTGGGAGGGGAGGGAAAGTGTATAGCAGACCCTCAGGCCACCTGCACCGGAGGGCGTCCGTCCCCTCGGCCCCCCTCGTCGGGAACCTGGTAAAAAACCTGGGCAGTTGGGCATTGGACGGGAAGGCAAAGAGATCCAGACATGGCCTGCCGAACCTGTTCGCTATCAAATCGAACAGCCTCGTGTTCAGACGCCATTCTGAGTGGTCCACAGTCGCCCTGCTCAGGGAATCTGCCTGTCGGTTTGCCTCCCCCGAAATGTGTTCCGCCCTGATTGAACCCAAGTGTGTCTCTGCCCACAGCCCCAGCTCCATGGCCTCCTGGAGAAGAGGCCAGGAATGTGTTCCCCCCTGCTTGTTGACGTGAGCCTTGGCTGCCACGTTTTCTGTCAGGACTAGGACATGCTTGCCTGACACTAGGGAAGAGAAATGGCGGAGGGCCAGATGAATCACCCTGAGCTCCAGCCAATTTATGTTTTGCCTGAGGTCTGCCCTGGACCAACGCCCCTGGGCCAAATGGGTCTGGAGATGAGCCCCCCAACCGAACAGACTAGTGTCTGTGATCAGGACGATCCTGAGGGGTTCCTTGAATACGGTCCCTTTGGACATGGCCACGGAAGACCACCACTGGAGGGATGAGAGGATGTGGAACGGAACCTTGACCCTTCTGGAGGAGGCGCTGAGGTTCTGCTTCTGAAAGGGGAGGAGGAACCACTGGAGGCTCCTCGAGTGTAGTCTTGCCCACGGGACTATGCCCATGCAAGATACCATCTTTCCCAGGAGCTGGGACAACTGCACCAGAGGAACCTTCCTCGCACCCCGAATCTGGGATACCAATTTCCGGATGCTCAACCGTCGCTCCTGGGATAGATAGACCCTGCAAAGTTCAGAGTCTATCAGGGCCCCTAGGTGGAGTAGACGTTTTGTGGGGGAGGTGTTGCTTTTCCCAAAATTTACTGAGAAACCGTGATTCTGAAGTATCTGAATGGTGGTCAACAGATCTGATTTTGCTGACCGAAGGGACCTGGACTGTACAAGTATGTCGTCCAGGTAGCACTGCACGCGCACCGGCATCATCCGAAGGTGGGCTGCCAATACCGCTAAGACCTTCATGGAGACCCTTGGGGCCGAAGACAGGCCGAACGGGAGGGCCCGGTACTGATAATGCTGGTGTGCGTAATAGAATCGCAGGAACCTGCAGTGCTCCTGGGAGATTGGAATGTGGAGGTAAGCCTCTGTGAGGTCTATGGAAGAGAGAAAGTCCCCCTTCCTGATACCGGCCAGTATTGACTTTAGGGTCTGCATCTTGAACCGTCTGTACACTAAGAAACGGTTCAGACCCTTTAAGTCCAGTATCGCCCTCCATCCTCCTGATGCCTTGGGGACCACGAACAGGATGGAGTAAAAACCTGTTCCAACTTGACCCCTTGGTACAGGCTCTATGGCCCTGATGTCTAGGAGATGCTTGATGGCGGTGGATACAAGACTTGCCTTCGGGGGATTTCGTGACACTGGGCACTGAAGGAAGCGATCATGAGGGATCGCATAAAACTCGAGTGTCCCTGACCCAAGAGTCGGTGGTGGTCTGCTCCCAGACCTGATAAAACCGTTCCAGGCGCCCTCCTATTGGAAAATCCCCGATGGTGTCACTTAGAGCGCCGGTAGGGACAACCCCCGGAACCTCTGAAGGGACGTTTTGCCTGAGACTGACCCCTGGCTCCGGCATTCGGGTGGTCCTGCTGACGATCCTGCCTCTGGGGGAAGGAACGCGAACCTCTGGGCCAATCCCAGGACTGCCCTGCCCGAAAGGGCTGCTGCCACTCCCAAGAGCCCAAGGGACGGAAGGACTGTCTGCAGGAGTCCTGCTGCGGCCGCGTATCAGATTTCTTAGAGGGATGTACTATGACCTTATGCTTGTCCTTACCCTCGACCACATGTGGGTCAAGGATAGAGCCAAACAGATTCGTGCCGGCGTACCTGGACGTGGAAAGACGCCATTTAGCCTTTAAATTCGCCGAGCACTTAGCCGAGTGAAGGGAGGCGTCTGCCATATATTGCAAGGCTGCCCCAGCTTAACAAGTGTCTGGTGCACTTTGACCTGATTGGGGGGGACCAATGTCTGAAGCTCACGGAGCCACATGATGGCCGCTCTGGCGAAGAAAGAAGCTGAAGTCGCAGCCTTTATGGCCTGTCCTGAAGCCTGGTGAGCTCTTCTGTAGGCGAACTCAAACTTCTTGTCCTCCGCTGTCATGACCTCTGCCATGTCACCTGAGACGGCGGAATTAGAAAATAGAGAAATTAAAGGAGGATCAACAGTAGGGACGGCTAACAGGGAAGCAAATGATGGAGAGACGTTGTACAGCTTCTTCTCCATACTGCTTTCCTTGGGAGTAGTGGACAGGGAAGACCACTGGGCCTCAATTGCATCCCGGAACATGAAGGGACAAGGGATTTGTTTATGGTCTATGACCTTCACTGCAAATAAAGGGTTAGACTCCTTATCTGCCGAGGTAGAAGGTTTTTCCTCCTGAACTGAGGTCAAATTGGTATTGGCACAGGCCTTCAATAGAAGAGACGTGAAAACGGATGGGTCAAACAGACACGAGGCAGAAGCCTGATCGGGCGCCGCCTCCTCATCCTCTGACATGGGGGTGTCAGCTATGGCCAAATCCACGGACTCCCCTCCTCCTACCTGAGAGGAAGATTCAGAAACATCTGAACCTGGTGCCGTGGTACAACCCTGTAGAGAAGAAGGGCTAGCGGGGGGGGGGTGGAGTCTGTGAGGGAACCTGCGGACTCCTAGAGGAGGACATCAATTGAACGAAAACATGGTGCATGAATGCCTGGAATTGGTCGCTGCCCTGCAAATCTCCTCCACGGAGGCCTGCGTGAGCCAGGCCGCCAAAGTGGCCGCACTCCACTTGGAGTGAGCCGTAATGTTTGATGGAACCAGGAGGGACAAAGAAACATAAGCCTTAGCTATGCAGGCCCTGATCTACCTGCCAATGGTCGAGGAAGAAACCTTCTGACCCATAGACGATGGCTGAAATGAGACAAACAACGCCTCCGATTTACGGAAAAACAAAGTCCTCTTGACGTAATGGAGCAGGGCCCTACGAACGTCCAATGTATGCCATTGTCACTCCAGACGATGGGAAGGACGCGGACAAAGTTGGGAAGTACAAGGTCTTGCAACCTGTGGAACCAAGAGTTAACCTTTGGCACAAAGTGGGAATCCAAACGTAGGATGATCTTGTCCTCTGAAAAAGTGCATGAGTCCTTGCAAACTGAAAGAGCTGCCAACTCCGAAATTCTCCTAGCTGAAGTAAGCCCGAGAAAAGGCCACCTTCAGAGAAAAGAAGTGAAGCGAACAAGACCCAGGGGTGCGAAAGGCGGCGAAAGCAAAGTCTGCAGGACCTTGGGCAGGTCCCAGGACGGGAAACGATGGACTACAGGTGGCCTTACCACAACAGCCCCTTTCAAAAAGGCACATACAGCTGGATGTTGTGATAAAGGGGCAAGGTTATCACAGGAAAGAACCGTTAGTACAGCCGCCACCTGCCTACGGATGGTGTTGAGTGCTAGACCCTTATTCAAGCCCTCTAAGAGGTACTCCGGTATGTTAGGGATAGTGACCAAAACAGGTGCTAGACTGTGCTTACTGCACCACGTGGAGAAATTCCTCCACGTGGCGTCATATGTTCGGTTAGTGGAAGGACGTCGTGAAGCCTGGATGACCGAAAAAAAACCCTCCGAAAATGATTGTTTAATTAAACCCTCCCGCTCCAGTGCCAAGCGGCTAGTTGGAGCCACTGAGGGTCCGGATGTTGAAAGTTCCCTTGACTGAGAGACATCCAGTGTGGAGGGAGTTTCCACCTTGGCGAGAGCGACAGGCCTACAAGGTCTGCAACCCACGGACGCCTAGGCCCATAGGGAGCAACTAAGATCACCTCCGCCCCTTCCAGAAGTGGCTTGCGGATCATTGCTGTAGCAACGGAAGTGGAGGGAAGGCAGAAAACAGCCCCTGCGGCCACCTGCACCTGAGAGCATCCATTTCCTCCGCTCCCCTTGCCGGAAACCTGGAAAGGAACCGGGGAAGCTACGTGTTTGCCAGAGACGCAAATAGATCCAGGAGAAGGTGGCCGAACCTGTCCGAGATTTCCTCGAACAGAGCCGGATCCAGTCTCCACTCTGAGTGATCCACTGTGACTCTGCTGAGCGAATCCGCTTGGCGATTTGCTTCCCCCGAGATATGTTCCGCTTTGATGGAATCTAGGTGTGACTCTGCCCACAGGCCCAGATTCTGGGCCTCCTGCATGAGAGCCGCCGATCTGGTCCCTCCCTGCTTGTTCACGTGGGCCTTGGCTGCTAACTGGCCAGCGTCGGTGATCACTGTAGGTCTGGATGGTTCCCTGAAGAATGTCCCCTTGGACATGGCGGACGAAGTCCACCACAGGAGAGAGGAGAGGACCTGCTGTGGAAACCTGACCCATCTTGAAGACGCACTTAGATTCTGCCCTTGGAAGGGAAGAAGGAACCACTAGCGACTTCTGGAGTGAAGTCTGGCCTAAGTAACAATCCCCATGCACGAGCCATCTTCCCCGGGAACCGGGATAGCTGCACTAGAGGGACCGAACCTTGACTCTGAATGACTTGCGTGAGGTTTTGGATACTCTCCCGACGCTCCTAGGAAGGTAAACCGTGCATGCGTCAGAATCTATGACCGCCCCAAAGTGGAGAAGTCTTTTTGTGAGAACGATATGACTTTTGTCATAATTCACGGAAAAGCCGTGATCCTGAAGGGTCCCTAGTGTGACCTGCAAAGCTGCTTGGGTGGACTGGAGGGAGCTGGACTGGATCAAGGTATTGTCCAGATCATTGGGCGCGCACCGGCAGCGTGCGAAGGTGAACTGCCCAGACGGCCAACACCTTTGTAACACTAGAGGGGCCGAGAACAGGCTGAATGGTAGCCCTGTACTGGAAGTGTCAGTTTGCGTGTCAGAAGTGGAGAACCTTCGATGTTCCTGCAGGATTGGAATGTGCAGGTATGCCTCAGTTAAATCGAGAGATGAGAGCAAGTCCCCCTTTTTTTGATGCTGGCCAAGATGGATTCGAGAGATGGCATCTTGAACCTTTGTAGACCACAAATTTATTTAGCCTTTTTTTTTTTAGGTCGAGAAACGCTCGCCAACCCCCTGGTGCCTTGGGCCCGACGAACAGGATGGAGTGAAACCCCTGTTTCTCCTGTCCTGGAGGAACCTATTCTATTGCCCTGATAAGGTGGTCTATGGTCACTTTTAGCAGCCTTGCTGTGGCTGATTTGCATGAGACTGGACATTTTATAAAGCGACTTGGGGGAGGAGAGTAAAATTCTATGGCCAGGCCTTATGTTATGGTATCTCTTACCTAAGAGTCAGTAGTCGTTGCCTGCCACACGTCGGTGAACTGTTGCAGATGACCTCCAATGGGACAGGTCCTGGTGTAACTTGGACCGCCTGTACGGACGCCCCCCCACGCCCCTGAAGGGTTGCCTCGAATGGAATTGGCCCCTACCGTTCGGGCGGTCCTGGTTGCAATCCTGCCCAGAAGGAAGAGATCATGGACCTCTAGACGAATCCCAGGACCACCCACCACGAAAAGACTGCCTCCATACCCAGGAGTCGCTGGCGAGACCCCCGCCGGCGAAACTCCTGCTGTGGACTTCTGTCAGATTTCTTTGAAGGATGAGTGAGAATTTTTCGCTTGTCCTTAGTCTCGATAATGTAAGGGTCTAGAACGGGCCCAAACAACTTGGGACCCGTATACTTGGACGTGGGCAGCCGCCACTTAGACTTTAAGTCTGTCCTCCCTTGTTTCAGCCAGAGGGATCTCCATGAGGCCACTGTTGCCCCAATTGATCTGGCTGAGTACCTAGTGGCAAATAAGGATGAATCCGCCATGTACTCTGCCGCAGAGAGCAACTTGGTTAGTGTTTGTTGTGTGCGTACCTGCTCAAGTGGGATACTCGATTGGAGCTCCTGAAGCCACATAATTGAGGCCCTGGCGTAAAAAGGAGACCGAGGTGGCTGCCCTGATTGACCATGCCGAGGATTGGTGAGCCCGACAAAGAGAAATTCAAACCTTTTTTTTTGTCCTCCGCTTTCAGGGCCTCAGCCATGTCTCCTGGAATGGCAGAAGTGGAAAAGAGAGATATTAGAGGCTCGTCTACCGATGGCACCTCCAAGGGGAAGGAAACATTAAACAGCTTTCTTTCCCCCATATTATTGGGAGAGGGACCAGCCGCTAGTGACGCCCACTGTGACTGTACCGTGGAGTGAAAAACCTTGGGACAAGGAATCTGCTTCTCCTCTGACACCGGAGTGATAAAAAGAGGGTTGGACTCATCCTCCTCATCAGAGGAGGCGGGCTTAGCCACCTTAGCAGCTGAAAGGTTTACCGTAGCTCAGGCCTTGAGAAGGAGAGAATGAAAGGAAAGCGGGGTCGAATAAACCTGAGGTAGATGCCTGTTCCGGAGCAGCGTCCTCATCTTCTGACATCGGGATGTCAGTCATCTCCAGGTTCACAGATCCCTCCTCTGCTACCTGTGAAGAAGTCTCTGAGACACCAGAAGCCTGGGTAGCTGCCCGTCCCGTACGGGGAGGGAGCACAGATAAAGGCAAGGAACCTTGAGGAAGAGGAGGGCCCCTGGAGGAAGACATAAACTGATCAAATGCCTGTTGCATAAACGAGTGGAATTGATCAGACCATGACTACGCTGATCCCTAGAACCAGACCCCGCTTCAACATGGGTGGCTGCAAAAACCTGGGTGTTCAGGAGAGGGTGAATGGAATGAGGGGAACCAACCTGTTCAGTTTCCCCCGGAGGAGACCATGGCCTAGGTCGCTGCCCAGATTCCAATTGTGGCTCAAATGGTATAGAGTGTCCAATGGGGCGGGGGAAACCACTTCAGCCCCACTGGCTCTGAGCCTCTGGGCCTTGGAGAACTCCTTCTCCAGCGCCTGGTGCCTCCTCGTGGCCTCTTGCTCGGCTGCCTTCGGCAGCTCCTTCATAATCAGGCGCTTAGTTTTAGCCTTCTTCTTGCCCCCCCCCCCGCTTCCAAATCAGTAGATCTGCGTTTTTTCGTTGTAGGGGTGTGTGTGGCTGAGCCTTGGTATGCCTAGGACGAAGCACTGTCTGCCATGCTGTCTGGACGGTCCGGTGAAGGTATCCAAATGGCGGGGGGAGAACCCAAAGACGCAGATCCTACTGGCAGAGAAGGGAAACCTACCCTAATTCTGCACTGGCGCAATGGCAGTCACAGTCAGACGAATCACTAAATTCGCCAGCTAGGCCAAGTGACAAAAGGTCACAACTAGGGACAGCAGGTGGTATCAAATCCCCTATGGACCGAAAGGACTTGTAAATTGCATTAGCTAAAGTTCTATACTCTAATGCAAGCTATAACACCCCCTGTAAACAATTGAGGAGTTTCACACTCCGGAAAATCAATCAAGTCGTTCTCTCTCTCACTTCCTCCAGTAAGGCCTGGCTCAGCAGGCACTGCAGCGACAATTTAGGTACAAGACCTTGGCACTAGGCCCTCGGCCAACCACCGATAATTTTCAGCCACACCCTAAACAAAATGGCAAACTCGCCTCCCGAAAGAGACACCGCGCCTTCTAAAATGGCGGCAGCACCAGGTAGAGGCCACCAGTATCCAAAATGGCGGCCCCGCCACTCACACACGGCTACCACAGCCGCAAAGCTCCTAAAGAAAAATTGTTTTCGAAACGGCCAAGCCGAGAGGGAATCAGTCGCGGAGCCCAGTACCCTTCTGGGGCAACAAGTATCGCTTTCCCCCACTTCGATTAACACTTGCTGGCGGCCGCACCCATTAGGGACCACCGGTCCTGCTTCCAAAATGGCGGTCGTGCCCGATTCCAAAATGGCAGCCGCGACTCTCACACGCGGCTACAACGGCCGCAAAACTCCGAACAAACCTCCCAACTGCCACCACCGAGAGGGGAGCATTCGGGGAGTCCACCACCCTTCCAGGGCAACGAGGATCGCTTTCCCCCACTTTGAGGTACACTTGCTTTTAGTTGTAGCAGCCACGCTGCTATTCGGAAAAAACGCCTCTTTGTCCATTGGATCTAGAGTGTAGAAGAAAGTCCCTGGAGACGCTCCTGTGAGGGAGCGATTAGCCGGATCTGCTCAGGCGGCGGCTAGACAAGCAAGGGAAAATTCCCTCAATGCCCCTGCGGCCCAAGCCTCTCAGGCCTGTGAGTCCAAAGGCCTTCACCAACTGCAGCCAAACCTCAAATAATTTTAAATGAACGAATCAATCAGACCGAAATAGGAACTAATGAAAGAAATTTAAATATAAATTTAAATATAAATTTAAAATGCCAGAACTAACTGCAATACTATACAAATTCCTGACTAGGCCTAACTAGCTAAGGAGCCACCAAATTTTGGTACTGCTGAGCTGTAGACTAAGTCAAAACTGGAAGCAGAAGGCACTCCCTGAAGGAGGCGGGGCTAAAGTTCTGACTTAGTCTAAGCTGAGCAGGTTGGCTATGATTACCCACCGGAGAATAAGGGCTTAGACAAGAAAAACCAAATGCACAGGTACAGAAGGGGGAGGGGAAATCTATGAGTCCTAGTGGACAACCATTTAAATATGAGTCATCAATGTGTTGCAGTTGCCAAAAAAGCCAATGAAGTCTACGTTGCATCAACAAAGGGGCACTATCAAGATACTATCAAGATCACTTGAAGTGTTACTATGCTTTTATA